>CM074312.1:4979165-5031665 GCA_037194245.1 Opsariichthys bidens | reverse complement strand
GATCTCATTTGTGCCCCCCTGCAAACAAATGAATGCCCGTCCGCGAATTTGTGTCTGCCCAGCGACCTTAGTGATTTGCGCACATTGATCTCTTGATTTGATTTATTAAATCCCGTAACACTATTTCATTAGAAAGGTCAGGGCAAAATAGGTCGCAATTAACCTGAAACCTAAATCTGATTCGCTAATGTTTGAAAAAAGCGCTCCGTGAGTTGAATTATGATTATGTTCTGGGGCTTAATGCTCTATCTTGTTGGAAAACCGATAATCTCAAAGGATTTATCCTATGAAAACCGGTTTTCAGAGTAGGTATGTTTGCATTAGGTCAATTGTTTGACCAGGATTAAAGCTTGAATCTTACCTCTCTCCTCATTCAAAAGAGCTTTAGAGGGCATTAACAGGAAATAATATTATGTAGATTTGATGGCAATAGAAAGCAAACAAACAAACACTGGGGAATTGCACTTGTTCTTCGGATTTCACAATGCTTACTAAGACCTGTACATAACGTTGCATATATGGGTCAATTAAATCGTCAATGTCCATGAAGGAAAAAAAATATTAATAAAAATTAATTAAACAATTAACAAGTTCATATAAATATACTCTTTGTATTATTGTTTGTTTCATGTTTTTTTTTTGTACTTTTTGCAATGCAAGTTTGAATCAAATGTCATGTGGTGTAAGCAAGTAAAACGTAATAATATATTGTGTTATAATATATACAGTTTCTTGCACACATATATATATATATATACATATATATATGTACACACACACATATATATATATATATATATATACATGTGTGTATATGTGTGTGCAAGAAACTGCCTTTTTGGGGAGTTGCACCACATGACATTTTACAACCTGAACTAATGTGTGCCTTTATTATAAAAATATTAAATCATCTGATCTGAAATCTTTGACCACCCTTTGCTGTTTTGTTTGTCTTCTGCATGTTGGTTTTGCCACATGGCTATAATTTGGCAGGCGTTTAAAATAATAAATAATTGAAGATCATGGCATGGTTAAAAACAAACCAAGTTGGGTTGAAAATGGACAAACCCAGCGATTGGGTTAAATGTTTGCCCAACGTGCTGGGCGGTTTTATTTAACCCAACTATTGTTTAAAAATTACTATTTGGCTGGCTTAAAATGAACCCAAAATTGGTTGGAAATAAAAAAATTAGACGCATTAATTACAAGAGGCAACAATAATAATAAAAAGAACATTTATTAAGCAATTTAATAAACGTTTGTTTAGTTGTTATAATTAAACTTATTAATAAATGTCCACTTATTAATTATTAAATTATTAAATTATTAAATATTTAATTAAATTAAATTATTAAATGTTCATATTAATACATTTAAATTTATGATATACTTTGGGTTGATTTAAAGCAAGCGATAGTCATTTTTAAAGAATAGTCGAGGTAAATAAAACTACCCAGCAGATTGGGCGAACATTAACCCAACCGTTGGGTTTTGTTGGGTTTTGTCCATTTTTGGGTTGTTTTTTATATAGTATATAGTTTAATTCAGAAAATAAAAACATTCTCATCATAGAAGAGGTTTTTGAATAAACTAATAGAGCAAACACATGGTTCATTGACTTGTATTTTCCCTCCATATTTTAGTTTGACAAAGTCATTACATTTAGATTTATTTGACAAGCCAACGTTCAGGTTTTCACAGGCGGTCCGCACCAAAGCGGTCACCATAAAACAAACCCACGAGGAAGAAAGACTTGTAATAAAGTTACACCTCAAGGATCTGTTTTTCTTGGGAATGCTGTTCCAGTCCGTTTCAGGCTCATGCTGGGAATACCAGGACGTCCTCTTTCAAGTCAAGATCATGGCAGTGCCACTGAAAAACATCAAAGCGGCATGAGAAACGGAGATGTCACCATGGTCTGCGGTGTCAAATATTTAGTGGTAGTTGGCGAAAGGAATACGTGCATTTATGTAGTTTTGTCAGGCTTTGTAATAATTATTGGCGTTATGATCTATATTTTTCAGTACTGTGGCGAACAAACTCTGTCCAGCACATTTTCTTCTATGTATGTGTTGATGTCTCCAAATGCAGTTTAATGGTCATTGATCTCCACAATAACGCCAATGTCTGTTGACATACTCCATACCTGCCTCATCCAGAATAAACATGTTGGGCAATCTGTACTTCATTCCATTGGATTACCCATTTCTTGAACTGTCAACATGCTGTGTCTCGCAGAACACATTTTGGAGACTATTGAAACATGCAGACAGATGAATTGCGCCACATTTGGATTGTTGTTATCGCTTTAAAGATATACCAGTCTGTTGATCTGTAGATGACTTCAGTTCAAGCTCCGTGAGTCAGTCAGTCCTTAAAGGGATAGTTCGCAGAAAAATAAATTGGGTCATTATTTACTCACCCTCATGCCATTCCAAACCTGTACGACTTCTGTGAGGCTCCGAAGATATTTTGCTTAACCCTCGTGTTATGTTCCGGGTCAATTTGACCCGTTTAGATTTTCTACTTGTTGGAAATACTGTTGTTAACCTATGATATTTTGTGACTTTTTCTCATTTATCATCATGAACATGCATGCAAAGTTTCAACATGCTGGTGTTTTTTGACATATACAAACAAAATCACTGTTACGTTCGTGATGTTCGCCGGGTCAATTTGACCCGCTTATTTTAACGCTCTAAGGCAACTGTACTGACCCAAAATAATAACATTTCTTGGTTATATTTTGTTATTTTATTTTTTTACTACCTTATGAAGCTAAAAAATGAGGTTTTCCACACTTACTTCAATACAGAAAAATGTTTTAACCAGCAAGTTCATATGAAGAAAACACACACTTGCTCATCCTGACATCTTGACTTTATGAAATGAGTTTACAAAACAGCCAACTTAGGAAAAGTACATATTTTCATCATAAAGCCACATTTAATTGTTCAGTTATGATGTTCTAAGAAAAAAAAAAAATGTAAACAAATTTATTTATAGTATTTAAATATTTAAAAAGTTTATTTTCAAATTTTGTCATTTTTAAAAAAAACGGTTAAAAACATTTTCATTAAATCATATCTTCAGATATATATATTTTTTGGAATATTGGACAAATTTACAGTTTCTACCTGAATCTTTGTCGGTTTTAGTGTTATTTTTGAGGTATTGTATTGAATCCAATTAGGGTCAATTTGACCCGCTCCGTAACGAGTGTCCACAGAAATCCAACAGCGCATAAGGGTTAATGTCTCAGGCCCTGTTTACACTAGTTGTTCGCTTTAAAATGGCGTTTTAAAATGAAAACGATCCTCGTCTACACTCCACAGCGTTTCAAAAACGATCTCCATCTATACTATGCATGTCACATGACGGTTCATGCGCTTACAAGTGTAAACAGTTCCCTCTTGCGCATGCAGTATTAAAAAAATCCAGAGTTTAACTGCACATTGGCTGCTAAAAATGACAGCAAAGATTGGAGTTCAGTCTCATTGTTATTGTTTACACGGTCGTCAAGGATACGCAGAGTGAAGGTTTGCAGCCACTCCATCGTTTTCAAAAGCCGTTTGTGGCGTTTACACTGAAATTCAGCGTTTTCAAACTAAAACCAGGTCTGCAGCATTTTCAAAAGTCTCCAAAAACGCCGGCGTAGATTAAACCACAGGTGTAGTGGACGTTAAAAGGTTCTAATATTGTTTTGGACCCCATTGACTTTCATTATGAGTACAAAAACAGTTGAACATTCTTCAACACATCTGTTGTGTTCCATAGAAGATTAAACCAATGAAATAACAGAAACCAGAATGATCAGATCCTGAAGACAGTGGGTTCTATTATCAAGATGAAGCATGTGAAGTAATCTCCTGTATCTTCTCAATCTATAGACACAGTGAAGGTCTACATTGTCATAGTTTCGGCAGGAGACTCCTTATCCGGTCCTACACAATGCCAAAGGCATGTTCCCTTAGTGCACATCATATGAGTCTAATGATTCATAACAGTGATGTTTGTTGAAAGAACCCTGTTAATCTCGGTTGTCTACCCATATCTCTACTATAAAGGGCTCGTTGTTGCTCATATTGAAGCTTCTGGATAACAAGAATTGTTTAGTTGCTTAGAGTTCGTAAGATCCAATCATTTTCTGACCAGCCCTGCGTTTGTTTTTGGTGTTGTAAATCCCCTTTCACTCAGGAATACATTACCTTACTGAAGTAAAATAATGCAGGGATCAAACTATACAATATCAACACCTGCAGCTTGTCTGGCCTCCCTTCTGGTTTAGTGACGTGGGAAAGTCCACGTTCTCCACGACTGGTTCCATCTTATATGTGTGTATATATATATGTGTAAATATATGTATATATATATATATATATATATATGTCTGTGTGTGTGTATGTATATATATATATATATATATATATGTATATATATATATATATATATGTGTGTGTATATATATGTGTATATATATATATAGGTATATATGTGTGTGTATATATATGTATATATGTGTGTATATATGTGTGTATATATATATACATATATATATACATATATATACACATATATATATACATATATAAATATATATATAGATATATACATACACATATATATATATATACATATATATACAAGTGTATATATATGTATATATATATATATATGTGTGTGTATATATGTATATATGTGTATGTGTATATATATATGTGTATGTATATATATATGTGTACATATGTATATGTGTATATATGTATATGTATATATATGTGTATATGTATATATATGTGTATATGTATATATATATATATATATATATATATATATATATATATATATATATATATATATATATATGTATATATGTATGTGTGTATATATGTATATGTGTGTGTATATATATATCCAACAGCGCATAAGGGTTAATGCGCTGTTGGATATATATATACATATATATATGTATATATATATATATATATATATGTATATATGTATGTGTGTATATATGTATATGTGTGTGTATATATGTATATGTGTGTGTATATATATATATATATATATATATATATATATATATATATATATATATATACACACACTGGGATAACATGCCTTCTCTTCAGAGGCTATTCCTATTGGTCAGTTGCGCAGATAAGATGGAACCAGTCGTGGAGAACCGAAAAAAAAGAAACATGCTCTTTCTGGTTTTTTTTTTGGGTTTTTTTTGGGATATGAAAAATTGGGTACGTTTAGCATTATAGCAGGTGAATTATGTATATGACGTATATTACAATGAACTATATGCCTTTATCCACTGAGTTGCTCAAAGCGTTTCTAAGGATGCAGGTTTTTAGAAGGCAGACTGAGATTGTGAATGAGAGCATGGTTTGTGTAACATTATCAGCCATTTGATAACGTTGCCAAGCAAAAGGCTAATCATATTAATTACCGTTTTGAGTCTGACGTTGTATAGAGCGATAGATAAAACACATCACCATTACCAAGCTTGTGTAAATTTACTCTTCTGCTGCTTCTGGTTAAAACTTGTATGGCTGAATTAAACCAGTATTTCCACTTGTGTTTCGAACGTTTATTACAGTTAAATTGACCGAGTGGATCTCTGAGCTTGTGTGATTGAGCTAATTTGCATATTCATACTAAATGAAGCAAGGCTGCAGTTACATTCAAGCTATTTTAAGGCATGAAGAAATTGTTTTCACTGGAAAAAAACGTTAAATATGTCAATTTGGTGACAGTTTTAAGGGTTTAAATTGACTAGAAGGGGATTTTAAAATGTCAGTGCCATTGTTTTGTCTTGATGCACACCAGCTTTTTTTCTTTATCTTTTTTTTCAAGGCACATTTAAAAAAGCTACTTAAATGTCCTGATTTAGACAAGGTCTAATCCTGGCTTAATCTTAAACCCTGTTTGTGAAACCAGGCCAAAAGTATTCAAGGTTTTAGAAGGTCATCAAGCAACTCTTATGCCTGATTATTTCCCACAAACCAGCGACAAAAGCACCCATGACTCGCTTATCTGTCCCACGAGAACCATGGATGTACTCGTTTTTGAGTGTCCTATTTGTGGACAGGAGGAATTTGGATTCCTGCTTTGTATCATTTTTCTAAATGGTTCTGGTGATAATAAACAGCCATCTCTGTCTGGGTTTTCCTATTTTTTTTTTTTTTTGCAGCTAATCCCAGTTGTATCTTACTCGATTGTTGCTTCTGCTCTGTTTCATTTAGGCTTGTGACTGATTCATTTCTGGGTCACTGGATTGTGTGTCCCTCTTGAGCACTTTATGAAAACATGTTTGTTTATATAAACTCTGATCACTTCCCAGATCAAGCCCTCTGCTCGTCCTGCATCTGGGGCTCTTTGCTCTGTGCGAGTGTCTCCAGACTGTCTATGACATCACTGACTATGGGAAGGATGCTGATGAATAATTTTTCCTTTTTTGAAACTTCATAGCGAAGAGAAGCATCACTACTACTTTTGCTCTTACTTTGGGTTAATTTGAACGAATATTTAAACATAAGTGTAAAACTAACCTGTACCACACCAAGTTGTTCAGATTAGTGGTCAACCGATATGGATATTTAATTTAGGGATGTACTATATCTCAAATCATGCAGGACACATTAAAAACTGAAAAATCCCATAGGCCTGCAAGAAGCCACCTGAGCAACCTCAGAGCAAAACTTATACTTCTTCCTGGGTCGACATCTCATTCGGTTGCGTTAGGCAGTTTTGATTTGGATGCTGTTAAATGTTTGATGATCATGATATTTTACATGTGCTGAGCAATGGTTCTGTCCTTTGGTGCTGCTTTTTCTTCGTCTATGTTTTGATCCGTAGATTATTGCAGAAGATGATTAATAGTGTCCCCTATCATATTACAGTGAAAACATGGATTGCTGAAAAATTCAATTAATTGTGGGGAAGCAGGTAATAAATGACGAAAAATTCTATCAGTGGCGGGGAAGTGTTGTGTCATAAATGAAAAAAAATTGACGGGGAAGCGTTGTGTCAAAAATGATGTAAAATTCCGTCAGTGGCGGGAAAGCGTTGTCATAAATGACGGAAAATTCTGTCAATAGCGGGGAAGCGTTGTGTAAAAATGACGGAATATTCTGTCAGTGGCGGGGAACCATTGTGTCAAAAATTATGGAAAATTCTGTCAGTGGCGGGGAAGCGTTGTCATAAATGACGGAAAATTCTGTCAGTGGCGGG
Organism: Opsariichthys bidens; assembly: GCA_037194245.1. Taxonomy (NCBI): domain Eukaryota; kingdom Metazoa; phylum Chordata; class Actinopteri; order Cypriniformes; family Xenocyprididae; genus Opsariichthys; species Opsariichthys bidens. The sequence goes on along the minus strand of CM074312.1, from coordinate 5,024,423 downwards.
GAATCGTTGTATCAAAAATTACGGAAAATTCTGTCAGTGGCGAAGAAGCGTTGTGTCAAAAATGACGGAAAATTCCGTCAGTGGCGGGGAAGCGGTGTGTCAAAAATGATGGAAAATTCTGTCTGTGGCGGGGAACGTTGTGTCAAAAATTACGGAAAATTCTGTCAGTGGCGTGGAAGCGTTGTCATAAATGACGGAAAATTCTGTCAGTGGCGGGGAATCGTTATCATAAATGACGGAAAATTCCGTCAGTGGCGGGGAATCGTTATCATAAATGACGGAAAATTCTGTCAGTGGCAGGGAAGCGTTGTGTCAAAAATTACGGAAAATTCTGTCAGTGGCGGGGAATCGTTATCATAAATGACGGAAAATTCCGTCAGTGGCGGGGAACCGTTGTGTCAAAAATTATGGAAAATTCTGTCAGTGGCGGGGAATCGTTGTGTCAAAAATTACGGAAAATTCTGTCAATGGCGGGGAAGCGTTGTCATAAATTACGGAAAATTCCGTCAGTGGCGGGGAAGCATGGTGTCAAAAATTACGGAAAATTCCGTCAGTGGCGGGGAAGCGCTGTGTCAAAAATTACGGAAAATTCTGTCAGTGGCGAAGAAGCGTTGTGTCAAAAATGACGGAAAATTCCGTCGGTGGCGGGGAAGCGTTGTGTAAAAATTACGGGAAATTCCGTCAGTGGCGGGGAAGCTTTGTGTCAAAAATGACGGAAAATTCCGTCAGTGGCGGGGAACCGTTGTGTCAAAAATGACGGAAAATTCCGTCAGTGGCGGGGAAGCGTTGTGTAAAAATTACGGGAAATTCCGTCAGTGGCGGGGAAGCGTTGTGTAAAAATTACGGGAAATTCCGTCAGTGGCGGGGAAGCTTTGTGTCAAAAATGACGGAAAATTCCCTCAGTGGCGGGGAAGCGTTGTGTAAAAATGACGGAAAATTCTGTCAGTGGCGAGGAAGCGTTGTGTCAAAAATGACGGAAAATTCCGTCAGTGACGGGGAAGCTTTGTGTCAAAAATGACGGAAAATTCCGTCAGTGGCGGGGAAGCGTTGTGTAAAAATTACGGGAAATTCCGTCAGTGGCGGGGAAGCGTTGTGTAAAAATTACGGGAAATTCCGTCAGTGGCGGGGAAGCTTTGTGTCAAAAATGACGGAAAATTCTGTCATTGGCGAGGAAGCGTTGTGTCAAAAATGACGGAAAATTCCGTCGGTGGCGGGGAACCGTTGTGTCAAAAATGACGGAAAATTCCGTCAGTGGCGGGGAAGCGTTGTGTAAAAATTAGGGGAAATTCCGTCAGTGGCGGGGAAGCTTTGTGTCAAAAATGACGGAAAATTCCGTCAGTGGCGGGGAAGCGTTGTGTCAAAAATGACGGAAAATTCTGTCAATGGCGGGGAAGCGTTGTGTCAAAAATGACGGAAAATCCCCTCAGTGGCGGGGAAGCGTTGTCATAAATGCCGGAAAATTCACACACAAAAATCCATAGCGAAATGACAAAAACTTAAACTAAAATTAAAATGAAAACTAAACTAAAAATATAAAATGAACTAAAAGCTTTTTAAAAGATATTAATAATCACTATAATAGTATATAAATACTACTAAAATAACACTGTCAGTGACTTGACCTCTGCAGCGAGGTGTCGGCTTTTAAGTGAAACCAAAACCTTCATTATTTTCTATGACTTCATCCTGCGTTATACAGAAAAGACACCATATGGAAAATGAGTCTGACCATACAGGGTTACAGGCCTTCAAACCAAAACAACTGCTTTTGCTCTTCACGTCGTTCCCACTGCAGTTCTTTAGTATTTCGAACCGTCACGTATGAAAACATGTGATGCTGTTTGAAGCAAAATCCACTTTTGAAGCTTTCAAAAATGCAGCTTGTACATTATTGATGATTGTTGTTTTTGGCCACAAATGGTGAAACGCTGAAATGAGAAGAAAGTGACATTGGCTTGTAGACACGTCTGATGCAATATTTAGAGTTTGTTCACCCCTAAATGTTTGAGCACGTAAATAATCACAATTATATTAAAAGTGCGATATTACATTTCAGTGAAGCTTAATGCAATTTCTATCATTTGAAACCTTGAGGTCATGAAGTCTATGATTATGAAGCAGGCCAATTTCTCAAGCATATATAGTCCTGTGTAATCATTCAGTCTGTTATAACATTTATAACATATATGTATATATATATGTATATGTGTGTGTGTGTGTGTGTGTGTGTGTGTGTATATATATATATGTATGTATGTATGTATATATATATGTATATGTGTATATATATATGTGTGTATATGTGTATGTATATATATGTATGTATGTATGTGTATATATATATATTATGTATGTATGTATGTATGTATGTGTATATATATATATATATATATATATATATATATATATATGCATGTGTATATATATATATTATGTATGTATGTATGTGTGTATATATATATATATATATATATATATATATATATATATATATATATATATATATATAGATATAGATATATATGCATGTGTATATTTGTGTATGTGTATATATATGTATATGTATGTGTGTATATATATGTGTATGTATGTATGTATGTATGTATGTGTATATATATATATATATATATATATATATAGATAGATAGATAGATAGATATATGCATGTGTATATATATATTATGTATGTATATATATACACATGCATATATATATATCTATATCTATATATATGTGTATATATATGTATGTGTATATATATATTATAATGTATTATATAAATGTTACATTTTATGTTGTACTTAATAGCAGCAGAAGAGCTAAGAATGAAGGGATTTTGTGTTTAGATGTTTTGAAAAACTGGAAAAGTGGACCATGAGATTCCATGACTATGATGTGATTTTGTAATGTTTTTCCCCAGTGATCTATCTCATCATCTTCAAATGGTAACTCCTCCACATTTAATAAAATCAACAAGCGATGACGATTGGCCCACACATGTATTAAGCGTTGTTGTGTGGTTTTCTCAGTGATGCGACATGCATTAGACTTCTATTAATCATCCAAAGGTTTCCTTCAGCTATTGGCTGCCAAATCTGTTTTTGTGTTTAAAAATGGTTTATAGTTTCTCTCTCAACCTCGGTATTCTCTTCAATCTCAGTATTTATGTGCTTGTTTTGAAATGTCTTAAAGTGTGTTTTTTTTTTTTAAAGGTCACAGTCAAATACAGTAAAAATTAAGAGCATGTTTTTCTTCAACTTTTTAAAGGCTATCTTTGTACCAATTTAAAAACACACAGTAATAAACAGCAATATTTAGGCGGGCTTATGTAGCCCCGCCCCTTTTCAGCTCGCGGTTTGTATTTCCACAGCATGAAGGTAAGAAATTAGTTAATGAATGAACTGCTCATTTTAAAATCACATTTGTTACGACATCCTCTTCAAACACGACAATGCTCATGATAACTTTCGTTAACTGTACAATAAGTAAATCCATTTCGCCAGAGAATTACCACAGAAATATACAGAACTATATGGCTAAAACAGAAGTTACTCTGGCACATAAGGTCTATAATCAATAAATTCTGTGAACATTTCAGGAAGAAACTCAATTGTGGTCATATCTCATTTTTAAACACTGGATAATGGAATAGAGATGGAGTCTCTCTTGTGGGATCATCTGCTCGGTCATCAGCTCATAATTTTCAGAATTGTGACTGATTTATGGTTTAAAGTGTTAAGGTTCAAGGACACTTTAGTCATGGTATTGAAGGTGGAGAGAGTGCTGTTCATTCACAATCCCCACCTTCAATTCCTGCCGGCGTGGGAATCGAACCAGCAACCTTCTGATTACAAGCCCGACTCCCTCACCACTAGGCCACGACTACCCATCACACTGATCACATGATCACACTGTAAATGACAACCCTAGATTGTACACTTTGTCATAAAGTTCAGGGAATGGAAAGTAGTCCATTATGTTTTAATATTGAAACATTTCAGGCGGATTGTGTGTTTGCAAGATCGTAATAGCTTTTGAAACGGCGGTGCATATTACAGTAAATGTCATTTTGAATTTATTTCTCAGGTAGGTTAGTGTAATCAGGCTGCATATGCCACAGATGACTTACAAAAAAGAAAAAAGTTAAACACAGTATGAACCTCCACTATGGGAATTTGTCAAGACCAGAAGGATTTAAAGCTGCGCAATAGTCACACATTTTCCAGCGCTTCCAGGGCTGTCAGTTTTAGACAACGTGCTTTAAGAGCAGGTCCTGGCGGACCAACAGTGGAAAATTAGAACAGCTGAAACATTGTCGTCCTTCTAATGGATGGTCTCGCAGGTGGGAAGGAAGTACACGCTCAATATACTGCATGCTCGAGCTCTGGAGTTCAGAACCAGCTCACGTGTCCTTGGAGAGACCGGACTGGACCCGGTATGTAACCGAGGATGACGCAGCATGATTATATCTTGACCTTGGCAGGAAGAGAGAGAGAAAAAAAAGTGTATTTCTTGAGGGATGGAATGAGATACTAAAGTGAAAATTGGCAGCTGGAATCTTGCAGTAAAGCTTCTGAAGTATTTAAAACACTTTTATAGCATTTTATGTTTTCCCTGAAGTCCACTTAATAGTAGTCAAGGTACCAAAAACAGTCGTAGTTTAGTTCTGGGTCAAAGACATGGCACTTCTTTTTCTTTCTTTATCAACAAATGCATTAAAATGCAATTCATACATAAATTGACTTCATCTTTTATGATGAGTTTGTTTTTAGCTTGGCATAATCTTTATATTTATTTCATTAAAAAATGTCAGCCAAATTAAAGAGTTACTGCCAACATGAAAATAAGATAAATGATCTTAACTTAAAAAATATTGGCTGGCAAGGTTAGAATGTCCTATCCCAAAACTTAATGTCATTAATAAATAAATGATACATAATATTTGTAAAAAAAAACAAAAAAAAAAACACCACCTAAAAATGTGAAATTAATGAAGATATTTACACTCATGTATATAGATATATACATGTATTCAAGATGTAAGGAAAATATTACTCTGGTTACAGCAAATGGCATTCGTTAAAGTGAAGCTTTTGGATAAAATTCTGGATAAAATAAAAATCACGTTTTTTTTTTTTTGTTTCAAATAGAGATCACGATTCTCCCGCGATTCTGAATATACAACCAAACAAAATTGCATGATGTTTATTAGAGGTTCTGCCTAAATATAAATTGCTGGAAAATGTTTGAATTTGATTAATAAATACTTGTTTCTTTACTGGATGAATCAGTGTTTTTGAACAAATCTTTTGAATGAATGATTCAATGACACAAAAAAAATTAAGTCACTTGTCGCCACCTAGTGGAATAAGATAAATGTAATTGATAAAATCGTTATATGACTCGCCGAGTTCGTTTCAAAAGGTAGTTTGCTCTATTTTGATCGCTATGGTAGACATCAGTGTTGATATATTAACTTAAAACTCAGTACTTCTGTGATGATTTGAATATTTGCAACAGAAATAGGTTAACTAATGTGTGGTTCAAAACTGCTCTATCAGCATGAACACATAGGTTTGAAATTAAATAAATAATAAAATAAGATTGTGTGCGTGCTTGAATCGAGATCTTTTTGCGATTAATCGTGCTGCTGGACTACATTATCTATTTTCCTTTTTCATTATTTCATTGACCCTTTAATGAACAGGCTGGTTTGCTACTGTACCTTTAAGACTTATATATTTAAATAATGGTGACGTCGTTCATCAAGGAATGGGCCGAGTTTCTGAATCCTGACAGACGTTAATGTAAACATCGACTATCATATCTTACTGTTCTCATGGTTCTGACACCAGTACCATGAAGATTATATGCTGAGCTCAGAGAAAACGCAACTTCCTGAATAACATGCTATTGAAAATAATGCAAACAGAATTGCTACAGTTTACCATTATGAATGGTGAGCATGTCTTGAACTCCATCCAATGTTTACTGGAACTGGAACACGACGAAGTGTGCTTCAATACGCAAACAGACTTTGACACATATTATCCTTATAGCTCCTAAAGACTGTCGCTGCATTCAGAGCATACATGTGCATCGCAATCACGCACATACGCTGTCATATCAGGTTTGTGTTCTTCCAGAAACAACAGACCACCCTCAGAGTTTATGTAAACCTTCACGAAAAGAGGACGAACACACTGACGTGTTCCCTCATCTCTGGCCCATCTCTTCCTACACAGTAAAAACCCCAGAGTTAAACCAACTCTGCTCAGATAACATTTGGTCCCTCTTTAAATAGTGTTAAAGTCACACTCTTCAGAGATTGAATGTCTTTTATCTTCAGTTGATTTCATCTAAGACTGTGGCTGAAGTCAGTTGTAGTTCTTGTGTTTCTCTTTTCTTCAGTGATTCTGCTTGTTAACAGCAGGTGTTCATCATTAATGTTCAATCATCGCTTAATTAATTGTTTAATTATCTCATTAAATTTAACTCTGCTTCAGTGTTACTTTAACACTATTTAGAGAGGGACCAAATGTTATCTGAGCAAAGTTGATTTTACTGTGTAGCTAACATCCCTAGACTATTTCCATATTTCCATTTCTGCTGGAAATCTTGATTTTAAACAACCGATACAGCTTATTTTGTGTGTTTGCATTTACAGTCAATCATATTTATTTATATTTTTGCAAAAGTATTCTGTTGCAGCTAAATACCATGACCAAAAAACTAATACAACAGAGACTAAAATAAAATTCCAACATTGTTAAAGACAAGCATACAGTCATTAATACAGTGAGCACAAATAAGCAAATTGAAATCAAATGTTAAATAATCTTTTTATAAATAAAATATAGATTAATTCTTATTAAAGATCCCAAAGTTATTCAGTCAAGTTTTTTCTTTCGTTCTTTGATTAACAGTAATGACAGACTGCGGCAGGTTTATTGGTCTGCTGTCACTTTAAGACCGAATGCAGGATCCAATATACTGTTACACATGCTTTCTTTCTCAACTGTTTACTGGGGCTGCCCTCGAGTAAAGATTTTTCTGCTCGACTGACTCGACTTGTAGTTGTTCATTTCTAGCATTTAGTCAACCAATCACACTTTTACTAATAAACTGTATAAATCATAATAAAAAGCCTTTAATAGCCTAATTCAAGCGCATGCATAAAGCTTGCCAGAAGTAATGATTGTAACTCATCTTTTTTTCTGCGACTAATAATGTTTTGGTCAACTAAGGCTCTTCTCATCAACTGTTAGGGTACGTTCACACTTGTAGTTCGGTTGGTTTGGTTCGTTTGGTCTGGACCAAAAAACAAAACATATAGTCCTGGTCCGCTTAGCGTTCACACTGGCGTTTTTAACAGCGAACCTTAAGTTAACGAACAAAAGGCATCGGGATACGGTCACGACCTGATTGGTCGGCTTTTATGACGTATATTTCGCAACGGAGCTTCATTCCCGAACATTCAAAACAATGCTGTGTTCTGGATTAAACGGCATCATTTTATGCGTGAACATATGCTTTATTTTTACCAGCTAAGAACTCACGAAGAGCTCGTGAAATGTTCAAAACATTCAAAACAGCAGCAGGATTTCCTCCGTTGTATGCAGGAACAAATACTCGACTCATTTTGGATTCACCGATCTTTCCGTGTCGTCAAATCAGCTGACTTGTTGCGTCGCATCTTGTGACATCACGTCCTGTTTTTGGTTTTTGATCCACACCAGGGTTCGGATGGCAGCGTTCACATATGTTCAAACGAACCGCACTAACTGAGCAATCGCACCAGGATTCGTTTTAAACGAACCAAACATGACAAGTGTGAACGCACCCTTCGTCGACTATCGGGGGCAGCCCTACTGTTCACATTCACTTAAAGCGATTGTGTTTTATGAGGATATTTTGACTACTGTATACTGTAATTTTGTGTGTATTTGTCCGTTCAAGTGCAAGAAAACACGAAAGAGAACTCAATTCAGTACTCATGCACTACATGAGAGGCTCTCTGTGTGTGACCAGCACAGAAAACGGCACGCTGGTACCGAATTGAGTTCTCTTTCATGTCGTCTTGTGCTTCAATGCTTTAAAACTACAATAAAATGATTTTATAGCAAGCAAGTATCCGATTGCAGAATTGCTATTTGATTCCCAATCCTACTCAGAACTATAGTTGCGGTCTTCCTGTAAACTAAACATTCTATTACAATAGTGTTCTCATTATAATGTCAGATCTCGCACTTTACTGTATTTTCCATAATTTCACTATATGTCGCTAGTCTGGACGGCATGGTGTCCTAACGCTTACCAATCAGACCTCAGGTACCGTCAAAAATGCTAAAATATATCAAGGCGACCATCACGATCGATCATCGCTGTCATGTCCGAGTACTCGAGTACATCCCTATTAACTACTATTGTATGTACTAACATTTTAATCATTAAACAGCTGTAAATTACATCTATAATCACACTGTTGACTCTTCCCTTACATCTTACCCACCTTTAAACCCAACCATACCACTAAACCTGTATCTGACCCCATCCCATCTCAATAGCAAGTGTTGTGCTGCACTTTATTTTACAGTACATGTACCTGCATGTACTTGCCTATTAAAACACTGAGTAATATAAGGTAACTACAGGGGTTAAGGTGTAGGTTCCGGGTTAGTACATAGTTATTATCATTTCTGTAATAAGTACGAAATATGTACATGGGGAACAGGACCGTAAAATAAAGTGCTACCATGTGTTGCAATACAACACCAACACAATAAGTACATTGTACCTAACAATTGTTTTAAATAAATGTACGTAGTAGTTAAAGGCACCTAATATAAAGTGCAACATGATCAAACATTTCTATGATCTAATCAGCGACAGCAAATACTGAATATAAAATACTACTGTATATAAAGAACTATTTATAAAGAACTACTGCATATAAAATACAATGTATTAGAGAATGATTCGTTTGTGATTCACAAGTGAGAAGGTCTATGAAGCGTTTCAGGTTATCAGATGGATTTAAAAATGTTTGAAATCCTCATATCGGTCGTTCCCCATCTATATCACTTCTCTCGCTGTCTCGCTTGGCTCTTTTGGACAGTGCTAAAGATTGCTTCCTCTCGGGGCAGCTCTCCCTGCGAGGAGCAACGTGTCAAGGCTTATCCGTCTGCTCCAGGTCCCCGTGCCAAACACAACACCCCGCTAAGAGAATTAGTCTCTCGCTCCAGAGTTTTGGCACTGTCCAGTCAGAAAAGTTACACGCTGGCCAGTGCTCCTCTCTGAACTTCCTGTGAGTCGTCTGTCTATCCCCAGAGAGCCATCTAATGCTGCGTCTGTAGCCAATGGGCTGAAACTGATGTTTGGTTTTGTTTGTGAAGGAATTGTTCTTGAGGCTCTTTTCTCAATTTTTTTTAGACAAGAAATGTAGCTCAGCTCAGTCACTGTTTCTCGGATTAAGACCCACCGCTTGATGTGTGCATTCTTTCAGGCATTCTTTAAGGCTTGGGTAATGTGCTCATCTCTGCTGCTCGACTGCGGGGCAGGAATGTGCAAAGCAGTATATTTTCAAAATGATCTTGTTGGTGGACTGACTAGTTAACGAATTTGTCTGTGTAAATTAGCCAAGTATTAAATTCACCAGACTTGATCAGATGTGTGCCATTACAGGTACAGAAGATGCTTGGTTGGTCCATAATGTCCTAGATGGAACATAAGGCAGTTTGTCGAGTTTTGTCAGATCAGTGCGTTACCCCTGTTAAAAAATTACTGTAAATTTTACAGTATAATACTGGCAGCAGGGTTGCCAGCCAGTTACTGTAAAATTTACAGTAGTGTTACTGTAATTCAATTTACAGAATTTCCCTGTATTCTCTGATTACAGTAAATAACTGTATTTTTTTAAATTACGAAGGGTCAATTTACAGCAATATTCTGTAAATTTGAGTCAAACCAACATGTGACCCCAGAATGCATTGTAGTTTACAGCAATATGCTGTATTATTAAAAAACATCCAGCGGCTGTAAAATAATGCTGTAATTTTTACAGTAATTCATTACAGTGTAGGCTCTCGTTTTTGCCGACTGCACATTGAATCGTTGTTTGCCACGTCGGGAAATGTTTGAGAAGTCATGTACTAGTCGGCATCGGTGTGGGGAAGGAGGGTTGAAGTTTAACAATTTTAGTGATAAAAAAAAATTCGCAAAACGAGCGGCTGACACATTTCTGCCGACTGCCACACACAAAGATAAAAGAAACAACGGTGTATAGGCTGTCGTCACTCTTTCTTAAAAGATTAGTTCACTTCTGAAGTCCTGATAATTTACTCACCTCCATGTCACCCAAGATTTTTGACTTTTTTTTTTTTTTTCAGTCGAAGGTTGTTGTGGAAAACATTCCAGAATTTCTCCATATAGTCAACTTCTTCAACAGGGTTCAAATTGCATTTCACTGGAGCTTCAAACCGCTCTACACGATCCCAGATGAGGAATGAGGGTCTTATCCAGCAAAACGATTGGTCATTTTCTAAACAAAAAACACAATTATATACCTTTTTAACCACAAAAACTGCTCGTCTTGCACTAGCTCTGCGATGTGCCACTCATTACGTAATCACGTTGGAAAGGTCACGTAACACAGGAATCGTGAAGCAGAATCGAAATGCACATGTCTTATCAAATCCCAAGAATCTAATCAAATTTCCCAGAACTAGTTCTAAGACGGAACCAGTTCTCGAGACCCAACCCTAGTCCTGACAGAGCTCCTCTGTCTTAATGTTATGAAGCGATGAGAATACTCTTGGTGCACAAAAACAAAACAAAAATAACGACTTAACGTCATCTATCGTGTCTCTTAATCATATTAAGAACAGAATTATGAGAAGGCATACTTCTTACTAGCCAGAATCAAGTTGCCAGGCTTTTGTAAAAGTTAACTTGTTTCTGAAAGTTTGGCACAGCTTAACCTGAGAAAGGATTTTTGCAGAATTGATCATCTGTAGGTGGCGATGCCAAGGAATTTCTCCACCCAGATGGCAAAACCATACTGCAGCTGGCTTTATGAAATGTTGAGGCACTTTTTCAAGTAATGTGTCCTATGGTAATTTTAAAGTTGCGGTTAATGACCGTACGCTACTGGATTGCTTTAAGCAGAGGGTGTATTTTATCCCACTCTGAGATATTTGAGGTTTCTGGAGAGAATTCAAACCACAGTCGTTCTGGCAGGGGTTTGAATCGTCTGGCTGGTGAACATGCTTTATGGGTGGGCCTGAGAACTCTTAGATGTCAATGCATTCTGTCGGCATGTTGATCTGCCGTACGTATTGTTAAGCACCATAAATTGCATCGAAAGTACATTTATGACTTACGATCAGGTGTAATTATTGGTTTGTGGTGCTCCACATCAGCAGACCCAAAGCAAGCAATTGAAAATAAGATTGCATATTGGATTTAAAGTGGCTAGAAAGCGTCTAGCGAAGTCGGGGCTCCATCAGATATGATATGACACGTTGATGTTTTCGGTGGTTGAAAACATGCCTGGTTTTTTAGTTTGATCTCACTTAGTCCCAGACTATGGTTGTTTAAACAAGCCAGTAAAAACACCATTTCCCAACATTATCTTAAAAAGCGATTCCCATGTAAGGCAGTAGCTGTTACCGGAGCAGCTTGATTATTCACCCTGCAGATGAGGCTGTGACAGACTCCATTAGCGGTAGAGGATGTGAGGAGTTGAGGCTTCAGCGCTGCTCTGTAATTTCTCACTAGATGGTTCTAAGTACCAGGTTGGTTAAGGCAAGTGATGTTCTATCAAAGAAACCAAAAGTAGTTTACCATAGTGATGTTTATTAATATTTGATAAAGCTTGTCTGCAGGACCAACAAAGTCCCAAGGTGCAACCAGTTTGCAATCATAGGCCCCATTTACACTTTGATAGTTAACCGGATCACTAGTGGACAACACTAAATACAGGTGTAAACGGAGTCTAAACCCTTTTGAGCTTGTCCGCTTTCGACCACTTTGTGAGGTAGTCAAAAAACACATTTGACCAGATTGCTTTCGTAGTGTAGATGCCCGTGGTCGAATGTGTTCACAAAAGACTGCCTACTCTCCATCTGGTCTAACGTGTAAACCTTATGGGAAGACCCAACCTACAAAGCAAAATGTTCTCTCAACATTCCTGATTTCTGACACTCGCTCGCAGCGTTCGGCGTGGTCAATGCAGAAACCAAAGCTGCTACTCTTCGTTTGCTTTTCTGTCATCTCCTCTCGCATTCATATGTAAATTGCATGAGCTTAGTTTGTGCATTAGATCGAAAGATCTGAAAAAAGCCCATACATTTACCCGCCCATGAACCCTCCCTTAGAAGAAATCAGGACAGAAATGGAGGCGAGGCGTAAATGAGAATGTGTGACAAAAATACCAGGTTGAAACAAGGCCCCCTTATTTGACTTTTTTATAAAAAGGTTTGTTCAGTTTGTAAAATGTCATGTGGTGTGGAGAGTAATGATTAAGATGTATACGCTAGCATGCATTCAAGGTGTAAGGAATTACTTTTTGCTTGGTAGTTACACCACATGAAACTTTAAAGGGTTAGTTCACCAAGGTTCTACATCAGAACGCCAACTCATTATTGGCCGACTCCGGTGAACAGCATCGACTAATACTGAGCTGCCGTTCAGACGTAGAACCTGGAAGCGGCGTGTCAGAGAATGATATTGTTGAATGAAGTAGTTCTTTTGGTTTTGTTTCTGCGCACAAAATGTATTCTCGTCGCTTCATAAAATTAAAGTTGAGCCACATTTGTGTTCTGGAGATGAACGAAGGTCTTGCGGGTGTAGAACGATATAAGGGTGAGGAATTAATGACAGAATTTTCATTTTCGGGGGAACTAACGTTTTTCGAAACCACATGAAACCGTAATGAATGCCAAAAGTACATTTATACTTTATCGTGGACACTTATTATGGTCAACTGGTGTTGTGCGGTATGACTGTATCCCGATGTTTCAACAAGATTTAACTTAAAGTGATTTTATGAGGTACAAAAAATGTGACAGACCAAACAAACCTGATGCTTATTTGTTCAACACATACTCTGTACACAGCACAGGCTGTGAAACAGTGATGTAATTGGAACAGGAATGGAGGATCATAAAACAGTACAAATGTAGTGCTGTATAAACAAGAATGCTTGTGTTTTTACTTCAGAACAGATCATGTATTCGGCGCAGAATGTTTTAAGCCTCGTAGTGTTACCTAATACTTGGCATAGGTCTTTAGCTCACTTAGGGAAAAGGTGCCATTTGCTCCCCTGCAGTTTGCAGGGGAAAGATTGAGGGCCAAAGTAAACCTAGCCTGGCCAACACTTTTAGTACTTGTTTTTCTCTCACCACAAATGAGGTCTTTGCTCATGGGTTGGTTTAACCGTCGCTTAACCAATCAATCCTGCAGGAACTCTTCGGTAAAACACCTTAGGGTTCTGTCACCTCCTCATCTGGTCATTCTCATGTTCAGACATTTGGATCTCATTCCACAAAATGAACAAGGGTGACACTTCACACAAGAGAAACTCTCATGAACCTTGGACTACAGAAGATATGGCTCGAGACGGATGGGAACATCTGGCAACTGTCAATTCTTCTCAACTGTGGCCCGTTTTCCCATGTTCCAAGATTTGGGGATTGGGGACCGCTCACTCCATTAAACAACGGCTACACACCCTCACTAACAGATGCCGCACAGCTGATGAGCGCCATCTGATCCCGTCATCCAGTGCGGCTGAAGAGTCTTCCTCTACACCATCTGAAAGTCATTATAACGCCATTAACGTGCTTCTTCCAGTGTGACCAGTGAGAGGGGTGATAAACGGGACCATACCTCAGTGTTACACTTAACATGTTGACGTAGGACACCGTGATCTGGTATGCTCTCACGCTCTCTATGGGTTTGGAGGGTGAGATCCTTGTCATTATCTCTCAACGCCGCTCTCTGATTTGGAAGGCCGCGTAATACCAGGGTGATCAAACAAACTTCAGTGATGTGTGGAGGTTAATGCTAGTGAGTCTACATGGCCACCCGCAGATTTCTTGATCTCACGCACAAAGTGACGCATCAATTGTCATGGCACTGTACACAGTAAAATCCCCAGAGTTAAATCAACTCTGCTCAGATAACATTTGGTCCCTCTCTAAATAGTGTTAAAGTCACACTCTTCAGAGATTGAATGTCTTTTATCTTCAGTTGATTTCATCTAAGACTGTGGCTGAAGTCAGTTGTAGTTCTTGTGTTTCTCTATTCTTCAGTGATTCTGCTTGTTAACAGCAGGTGTTCATCATTAATGTTCAATCATCGCTTAATTAATCGCTTAATTATCTCATTAACTTCAACTCTGCTTCAGTGTTACTTTAACACTATTTAGAGAGGGACCAAATGTTATCTGAGCAGAGTTGATTTAACTCTGGGGTTTTTACTGTGTAGCTGGGTATCCATTACCCTTCAAATTGCCCAAACTGAAATTGAAAATACGGCCAATGGAAACGCATCAATTTTGCAAAAAACACCTATAGCGCAAAAAAGTTTCCACCTCATGCGAGCGTAGACTTTCAGGCAAATATTTAGCAAAAACTGCAATGGAAGCAGTTTTTTTTTGCTCCCTGTTTGGGCAGAAGAGGGACTTTATTAAACTCATAAAAGAATTACAGGAATACCGTATTCTAAACAGCAAAGAAATGCCACAATTTATGAAGACCTCGAAGCAAATATGAGGGAGAAACACCCAGAAACACCTCATACGTGGCTGCTCCCAAGTATAAGGGGCTTTCCTTGCCATTAATGCTTGGATAACAAGCCTACGTCTCCTTTGGTTAAAAATAATGGCTAGTGCAGTGGCTGCAATGCACTTAAACCTAGTAACATCATTTGCTATGATTTTTGCCATAATTATTGCCGTCATTTCACAATCGTTTTTTATTGATATTTAGAAAATGCTGCAAAAGTGCCCAAATCTGTAATGGCAACCCAGTGAGTGTGTGTCACTAACGCTATTTACACAAGGCACAATGTACATTCAGCTGCAAAATATGAGGACGCAATGTATGGCTGCACAATTTATCACGATTAAATCACATTTGGCAAAGGCTGCGATTATTGAATGTGCGGCTTGTCAGAGCTGTACGGTGCTGTAAATGCTTCCAAAGCCAGAGGGCGCTCTTGCACAGAAACTCAAAAATGCCCTGCAGCAGCAGAAGATAACACTCCTCATATCACTGTCGCTGAATAAACAGAATTTTGAAACGCTTTGATTGATTAAACATGACTAATAAACTCACGACTGCCTTATTCTGTGTAAGAAGCCACATCAGCTCACAGAAGGATGCTCAACTGTTGTTATGAAGTGAGTTTGGAGTAAAAACATGTTATTAAATTTGCATTTGGAGCCATACTTCATTGACAAACTGCGCATAAAAAATTCATCGCGGCCTTTGCGATTTCATAATCGCACGGGTTTAAGCGATAATCGCATTCAATGTTATTTTTCGTATCGTGCGATAAATCGTGCAGCCCGAATGCAATGTGTTGGGGTCTTGTATCACCCTGAAAGGGGTTTGTTTTGCGACGTACATTTTCCCACGATGGCTGTTTGCCACATAAGTAGATATTAAGATACAAAATATCAATTCTAGCAGGTAGCTTTGAGTCGAGATGAACAAACAAGTTCAAACAAGACAAACATTTTAAGGGATAATTCACAGTCGTATCACAGTTTTTCACCACATAAATAATGACGGGGTCATGAAAAATTGATTTGAGAAGAAATCGTACTTATAGTCCATTAAGTGTACAAACCAATCGTTCTTGCAAAGACATGAATTGTTACTGTAGCCCTAATATTAATACTCAAGTCCTCCAGTTTCATTTTACAGTAAATACAGTTGATAACTGAGGCTCAAGATGGCATCGGCTGCGTTAGAATGAAAAAAAGCAACATTTTATGTTAAAGTTCATGGGAGTACAGCTCGACATAATGCGCAAAAACTCAAACACCACTTTCGCTCAAGCAGCTTTCTCGAAATAAGCCTGCATGTAAACTAGTCAGTGTTTTAAGGGGGCGTACACCGTTTTATTTTGACTGACAATGGCAATTTGGACACCGGAAAATGATACAGTTATCGTCTCCATGTAAACTGCAAAAACAAGAATTTGTGACAATAGTGACTTCATTCACATGCGTTTAACATGTTGAGTCTAGAGGTGCGTAGTGTTTCTTTACAAAGCGACATCGCCAACTACTGGCCCGGCAGCAGAATATGGCGTTTTTAATCATTTTCGGCGATTCGTATGATTGGGGATCATTTTGACTCTGTTGTTTTCTGTACTCGAAACTTTTCAGAAGCACAACGTTTCCGTTTTTAGTGCATCGTTGTTGTGTAGGGAGCCTTAGGGTGCGTTCACACTTGTCATGTTTGGTTCGATTAAAACGAACCCTGGTGCGATTGCTCAGTTAGTGCGGTTCGTTTGAACACATGTGAACGCTGCCATCCCAACCCTGGTGCGCACCGAGACCGCTGAAAAGATGGGTCTCGGTCCGCTTCCAAACCAACTCTGGTGCGGTTCGATTGATATATGAACGCAACACGGACCAAAGACACGTAAACGAACCAAAAACAGGACGTGACGTCACAAGATGCGACGCTTCAAGTCACTGATTTGACGACGCGGGAAGATCGGCGTATCCAAAATGAGTCAAGGGTGCGTTCACACTTGTAGTTCGGTTGGTTTGGTTTGTTTGATCTGGACCAAAAAACAAAAACAAAACATATAGTCCTGGTCCGCTTAGCGTTCACACTGGCATTTTTAACCGCGAACCTTAAGTTACTAAACCAAAGGCATAAGGATATGGTCACGACCTGATTGGTCGGCTTTTATGGCGTATATTTGGCGACGGCGTTCGCTTACCGAACATTCAAAACAATGCTGTGCACTGGATTAAACGCCATCATTTTATGCATGTAAATATGCTTTATTTTTACCAGCTGAGAACTCACGAAGAGCTCATAAAATGTTCAAAACATTCAAAACAGCAGCAGGATTTCCTCCGTTGTTTGCAGAAACAAATATTGATGAGGCGCTTCGCCTCCTCGTTGCTCTACGTTTGCCCTCGACTCATTTTGGATACACCGATCTTTCCACGTCGTCAAATCAGTGACTTGTAGCGTCGCATCTTGAGGCATCACGTCCTGTTTTTGGTTGGTTTACATGTCTTTGGTTTGTGTTGCGTTCATATATCAATGGAACCGCACCAGAGTTCGTTTGGAAGCGGACCGAGACCCATCGTTTCAGCGGTCTCGGTGCGCACCAGGATTCGTTTTAATCGAACCAAACGTGACAAGTGTGAACGCACCCTTAGGGTACTTGTTGCTAAAACTGGTCACACATTGCACGCATTGCCATTTTAAATATCAACCGTTTACCTTTAAACCCTCAAACACACTTATCCATTCATGCATGTTCAGTGAATCCTCAAAAATTTCTTTTGTAATGTACAGAGCGAATGTTAAATCAAGAATGTGAACTCATGCATAGTCCATTTTGCTGAAGGCACTACGCGCCCGAACCAACCAGTCTTCCCTCTCGTTGTGAAACCAAATTTGTCTTGTGTGTCCGATTTGAAAAACACCTCTTCTGTTCTTTCAGTTTTCCCAGATAAAGCGCCTCACATTTGTTGTTTTGGTTGCTTATAAAGTAAAGCCTGTAAATAGCGGACACATGTGGACACAGATTGATACTCAGTGATCCATTTGCTATGGGCCCTGAAGGCCCCAGTCATTCAGCGGATGAAAACAGCCCCTGTGTTGGCCTATTGAGTTTGTTTGCTAACAGTCCAGGCTTTGTGAGCGGAAACGGCTCGGGGAATGTGCTTAGCTGCGCTAGGACTGCGAAGACAGCATGGCATTTTAGTAGACTCGCAGGTGTCTTTATAATTCCCCTCATCTGAGTGCATCCTTCATATACAGAAGATCTATAGCTGCATTGCAGCTGTTAGGCTCTTTCACTCTCCTAGAGATGTTGCTCACAGCGAGCTTGTGTTTTTACAGTGGGAATCGGGATCATTTAAACCGAGCGGCAAGAGTGAAAACAAAGCTTTTATCAGAGCAAAAGAGATTGAATGTGGTTAATGTCTGTTAGTTCTTTGGGAAATAATTAAAGAAAGACAAACAAGTAATCAGATGACTAAAATGTCCTTTTGCTACAGTCATATTTTTATCATTAAAAAATCTCTTTTTTTTTTCTTTTCCTCAAAGTTGCTTATCTTGGCCTTCAAACGGAGCAAATAAAGTTTACGGTTTCTCTCTCAGCAAATCATTAAACTGGCAAATACCACCGCATCAGTTTAACAGTCTGTGAAATAGAGGATGTTTACAGCCAAGTGAGGAAATTCCAGCAATGAAACTACAGGACATCAACTTAGAAAGGAGCAGACACAGGATTTTTATGGTTGCCATTCTCACTTTACATGTCGAATTTAGCTGAGCGAACTTGATTTGAGTCATTAAAAGAAGGATAATGTTAAACCAGGGGTCACAACCAGAAGTACACCATTTTTTCTGTGTATATATTTAAATTTTGATATAATTAAAATGATAATGATTTTAAATATTATATATTTTTATTAATTGTATTTGAAAATGATTAAATAATTAAAACATATATATATATAATATAATATATATAAATTATATAAATAAATAAATAATTAAATATATTAAACATATATATAAATTCTATATATTAAACATATATATGTGTGTGTGTGTGTGTGTGTGTATACATATATATATATATATATATATATAAATTATATAAATAATTCTATATATTAAACACATATAAATGTGTGTGTGTGTGTGTGTGTGTATACATATATATATATATATATATATATATATATAAATAATATAAATATATAAATAATTATATATATATTAAACATATATATATATATATGTGTCGTGTGTGTGTGTATATATATATATATATATATAAGTTTGTAATCATTAATAGTTTTCATAGACTCACCAAGGCTCCATTTATTTATTAAACAAAAAATACAGTAAAAACAGTGAAATTGTGAAATATTATTAAAATTTAGAAAAAAAAAATCTGTTGTAATATATTTTAAAATTTATTTCAATGGTGAAAAGTTGAATTTTCAGCATCATCACTCCAGTCTTCAGTGTTACATGCTGATTTTCTGATTATTTTTACTATGTTGAAACTTACACACACACACATATATATAATTGTACAGTTAGCTACAGAACTAGTTTTACACTTTTCAAAGAAATCAATCTGCTTATGTTGTAATAAATGAAAATAATTAATATGGAAAAAGCTTAGCTTCAAAAAAGTAAGAAGGGTCAATTCATGGGTGATTTCATGTTGTCTTGAAAAATGTTTGTGTTGATTTTACACCCATCTGCACATTGAGCAGTGTTACAATGCTATCAATGCTTGTTTGTTAGATTTCTGTCTTTAGATCATTTTACCCTGAGGCTGAAAGATATTTTGTGTGTCCACAGTGCTCTTTTGATGAGGAAACCTCCAGGCCTCTGCCTCACCTCAGAGCTGATCTGAAATGTCAGGCAGAGAGTTAAGAGCAGAGATTCATGTGATGCTTGCGCGCATGCATTGTGATGCAGCACGTACACATGTTTGCGTTGGGCTAAGAATAGCTTCTAGATGGATGGGAGGCTGCGCAGCCGAGCTTAAGATCAAAGACGCGCGAGACCCTCCCCCACCACCACATCACATCAGTGTCCGCTCATTTGAACGGGGCTGCGGCTACGAAAAAGGGGCGTGGCCAATCCGCCAGACTAGATAGTGGTCAGAGGACAAGGTTAAGTGAACAGACGCGTACTACCAAACACAGCTGGTTGTGTGTGATCTTGTAGTCTAGGCATCCATCTATCCCTATGTAATAGAATAGAATTATAACAATTTATTTTATTTGAATGGCATAATGTGATTGAAATTTATCCTGCAGTTATCGCAAATATTTGCAATTAGATCAGATATCAGGTGACTGGTCTACACACCCTGTATTATATCCATCGCTGTTTCCCCTTTAGAACATTCCCAAGTTTATAAATGATATCAATGTCATTTTTTGTAATGCATAAAATATTACCGGACAGACTGGTGATGTATCGGTGCACCAGCAGATGGTCCGCAGCTATCCAGTCCCTGGCTGTAAGTGAGAAATGTTGTCTCATAAACTGTGATATTATCGCGTCATCTGCCTCATGGTATCATAGCAACATATTGCGTCTCAGACCGTTTGCTGAGAGACGCACCAGCCGAATTCTGTGTGTGTTTCTGAAGTCCACTTGGAATGTTAGTCAGGGTTTCCTTAACATAAAAACATATCGATTTACAATGAAATAAATATTTACACTTGAATCTGACTCGAGTCATTTCCTGATCCTGCCCCTCTCCTTCTAACTATTTTCTGTCCCTTCAAAACAGTCTAAAATTAACAGCTGAAAGCAATGAATGAATTAACAGAGCAAAAACTAATGATAATAATAATTTTATTATAATAAATATTTTTATTTTTATAAAACATAAAGTATATAATAATAATAACTAATTATTTAAACAATAATTAATGAATTTAATTCTATTTTAAACTTATTTGTTTATTTAAATTATATTTAATGAATAAAATATGTAATATTTAATTTCATAATAATAGTTATTCTTACAGTTATACCTTTTACAATTTTATGAAAAATACAAATAAAAAATAATTTTACACATAAAATTTAAACAAGTTCATTGAAAATTGTATTTGTCTTTATAGCTTTTATTTATTATTATTATTATTATTATTGTTGTTTTAAAACTATTTAGTTTTGAGTAACCTATATTTGTATTTGTATTTTTATGTTTTATTTTGAAATGTATTTATATATATATATATATTACATTTTATTATTATTATTTAAGTAATTTAAATGGTGGAAAATGTAAAACTAAATTGTTTAAAATTTTTATTTGTAAATTTTATATTTTATTTAAAAATACAATTATTATAACTATTATTATTATTATTATACTTGTTCGTCTTCTTCATCACCATCATCTTTATTTATTTATTTATTTATTTTAAAAGCAACCTTTAAAAAATTTAAGCAATTTACACCCTCTCTAAGATTGACGTTTAACAGCTAATTTTGCTGTTCCCTAAGAAGACTACTTTTTAAGACTTCTGCATGTAAATAACCTCCAATTGTAGTTTGAATTGTTGCTGGCCAAGTTGGTTTGTACAGAGTCATATTGTAATTTTCTTGTGAATGCGTCATAATCATGACACTGTCTGAACGAGTCATTTTCTACTTTTGTTTCTTATTAATGGTCTGTGTGGAGTGGGCTTTGCGAGTGCAATACATGTGACTCTATTATTAATAAATGCTTTCATGACATCTCCCCCTCACTGTCTGTTAACAACACACATTTATTCCAATGGTTGATGCTGACCACGGCTGCCAATTTTTTAGAATCAGTACGTAAACTCGCTAAAAAAGCCCATCTACTGGGGAACCTGTTCAGGTTCTGGGAACCTATTCAGCTGTTTCGTACACGCTCAGGGTCCTCCCAACAATAGATCACGGGAATGTGGCGTCCTCGCAGCTCATCACAGCTGACATGCCGCCCAGTGATCATGAGTCAAGTTAAGGCTGAACAACAAAGCGTGACCTCTCGCCCTTAGAATGAAAATAAGGATGTTCTCGCATTGCAAAGGCACATTGGGATTGTTTTGACAAGCTATTGCACAATCCTGTAGCAGTGCTCAGTCCAAGAGATGGTCCACACCTTCTGTAAGAGCCGTTTTGGACGGCAGGACTGAAGTCTCTCCCTCTCCCTTGAGGCACGTCTGACGTCGCTAAGAGCCGGACGGTCAATGATGAATTATTAGTGTTTAAGATAAAGAAAATGGAATTGTTTGTGAAAATCTAGTTCAAAACAAGTTCTTAGAAACGTTTAATTTACGGCGGTTTCATATGTCTTTTTGTTAAACTTTTATACCATTTTCAAAAAAAGATTTTAAAGCCAAAGATTTAAAAACAAGATTTTGAGCAAAAGCTTTTTTATTTATTTTTTGGTCAAAGACTAACGTCTGGATCAGATTCAGAGCGATGATCAAGACATAGATGAAGTGACGAGTCCATGAACTCCCCCAGAGCTTCACAGTCCTGGGTCGACATTTCATTCGTAACGTTAGACAGTTTTGATTTACATGCCGTTTAATGTTTCATGATCAGGTTATTTTATATGTTCTTAAGCAATGCTTCTATCGCTTGTTTCTGCTGCTTTGCCTTTGTTTTGATTCTGTACTCTTGCAGAAGATGCGTAATAGCGCCCCCTACCATATAACAGCGAAAACATGGATTGCTGGAAAATTCCGAAAATTGCATTGTGTTAATTAAAAATGTCATGAGGTGTAACCAACAAGTAAAAACGATTGATAATTTCCCTCAAACTTAAGTACATCTTAATCATGATGTTAATTTTTTTTTTTTTTTACATCAGTATCATGTTTTTCTTAAGTCGCACCACATGACATTTCACAACCTGAATTAAATCTTAAGACACTAATTGACCTTCACACCAGGGTTATTTTAGCTAACTAAAACTGAAACCATAAAAAATGTATTTAACCAATATATAATATAATGCATAAACATTAAATAAAATATTATTAATATTTATTTTATTTCAGCAAGTTGCCAAGGAACTTAATTTACATTTAAGTTTAACTTGATGTATTAAAATAAAAAGATCCAAATATTTTTTAAAAAGTTAATCCTAGAGGAGGTGTTTCATTGTATGATTAAATGTTATTTTAGTATTATTAAGGTATTATATTCTAAATTCATATCTTAATTTTTTTTTAAAATTTTATCTTAATTTTAATGTTTTGGTCATTTTTGTTTTGTCATTTTTAATTATATTTTGAATTAGTTTTATTTGAATTTTGAATTTTTGTTGCGTGTAATTTTTTTCTTTTTTGTTAATGTCGTTATAGTTAATCTTAATATAGTTTTTATTAATTTTTCTTTCAGTTTTAGTTATTTAATTTTATACTTTTTTATTTTATTTCAAGTCATTTTGTTGTTATTTTAATTTTAGTTAACTGTAACTAATGACCCTGGAATGTTTTAGGTTTTATTTTTTTATTTTTTTCTCCTCACTAGAAACAAAACATTGGCATGTCACAGTTGTCAGTCCATTCCAGGACGGCTCTCAGCCGGTTGCAGTTGACCTTTCTTGTTTAAAGTGTTTAAAATAACTTAAAACTGATGACTGCATCAGAGATAACAGTGGTATTTATATATATGTGTGTGTGTGTGTGTGTGTGTGTGTGTGGAATATTGATTGCTCATAACTCCATAACAAAATGTCTTGTTAGTACCCCCAAACAAGCAGAGCAGAAGTCCCCCACTGCGACCTCTGTGCCCCACTTAGCGGTTGCCATGACAGCTGACCTTTATGTCTCTGGTCCTTCATTTTTTAAGTGTTTGTTCAGCGTGTGGGTGCGTTTTGGGCTAATGGTTGTGTGGCCCCGGGAGACCGGGATGCATTAGGGACAGAAACTCTCATGTGGCTGGGAATGGCATAAACTATTAGAGGCTGGCATCATGTTTTCTGAGAAGCACAATGTGACAGTATCTTCCAAAGCAGAAGATGATCAAATTTACCCAGAAGAGGCAGATCCAGACATATGTTTTTTTTTTTTTTTTTCTTTTTTTTCAGACCGTTATGAAGCAGTAAGCTGTGACATGCCATGCTTTACTATGATTTTTACAGCAGGAAGTGTTAAACAGCAGATAAGTGACACAGATGTTCAAATTATTTTCCATTTGCTTTCTTTCTGCACATTCCTCAGCTTATTTCGCAAGATTTGTTAGTGTACTAAACAAAAAGAAATTACATTTTATTTTTTCTATCAAAATAATATTTCCCCCTTTTCGTCTGACATTATTTCTGGAGTCCATTCTGGTATGGAAAGGCCACTTTTCAGAATCCAGTCAATTCTTGATGGACTCATGTTTCGTTTTATGTTTTTTTTAATGTACCGTTTCACTCAGAGTGCCCGCCCACCTTTTTAGCAGCCTTGCTAAAAAGCAAGTACTTTTTAAAAAGATTTCATTCAAATAAATTATAACCGTGATTCAAACGAACCACATTTCGAACTTCAATTGACTCTTCGCGAACAGTTTGATTGACAGACGATCTGACAAATCATAACCCCGAATCCGCCATCTTATCCGACAAAGCCGTCTGGAAGTAGCCTGTGGTACAGGGGTGGCCAACGTCGGTCCTGGAGAGCCACAATCCTGCAAATTTTTGCTCCAACCCTACTCAAACACACCTGAACAAGCTAATCAAGGTCTTAAGGGTTACTAGAAAGCTACAGGAAGGTGAGTTTTTATCAGGGTTGGAGCTAAACTCTGCAGGATTGTGGCTCTCCAGGACCGACGTTGGCCACCCCTGGTGTAGTAGATTAACGTTGGTTAACTTGAATTGTGTGCTTTCCGTGCTTGAAACAACATTCCTGTTTATTTGATGCTATAAATGAACTAGTATGAAGAGATGATCGCTTCACGAAGAGCTACAGCGATCTGTCACGACACATTAAAGAGACACTATACAGTATTTACTGTTTAAACTTCTTTAAAAAATTACGGTACATTTAAATATTAAGTTGTTTCATATCAAAAGTAACCTGCTCTGTCTTGTCAATTGAGGCGTTGTCAGTGTCCTCTTTGCTCCTCGATGTATTTTTCACTGCGTGAGAACATGATGTGTGGCGTGAGAGCCAGTAACTAAAGGGGGCGGGTCTTTGCGAAGAGTCAATTAGAAGCAAAAAAGTATTTGAAAATTGGACAAAGAGACAAAGGTATAAGACTGTGTACTTTGCGGCTTTAGTTAGGGAAGGAACTACAATCCCATGAGGCTCTAAAGCGTCCTGTCTGTTTGATACGCATGCGTTCACCGGCGCTCATTCACTCTGAAGTTCACGCCAGACTGTCACGTCAAAATGGAAAAACGTACATGAATTTGTAACACTGTAAGACAAGGATATAACCATAAAATGAAAGTTTTGCGCTGAGGAATCAGCACACGCATCTGTCAAAGCGCCTGTTATTTCGTTTCGTTATTCAAGTTTAGTAACTTAATCTAAATACTTTAGAATACTAATAAGTGTGGAACAAACACAAAAAAGGTCATTGAAAGTTTTTATCTCACAATTCTGACTTTTTCCCTCAGAATTGCGTGATATAAAGTTGCAATTGCGAGTTATAAAGGCAGAATTATGAGATATAAACTCACGTACTAAATTCACAATTGCAAGAAAAAAGTCAATTTTGCAAGTTCATATCTCTCAATTCTGACTTTATAACTTGCAATTGTGAGTTTAAATCTCGCAATTCTGAGAAAAAGAAGTCAGAATTGTGAAATACAAACTCACAATTGTGAGGGAAAAAAACCAATTGTGAGAAAAAGTTGCAGTGACGAGTGAATTATAAAATGACTCACAAAACATGAAAACAGTGGAAAACATGAAACTTAACTCGCTTTTTCAGACGGTCAGAGTCAGAGAATCACCAATCGCTGTTTAAATGACATTAAAACTCAAAGTAATCACTTTGGTAATCTAAAACACTTTTCAGATGGAACTGTAATCTGATTACCACCCATTTAAAATGAAATACAGTGACTCAAATTTTGTATTTTAAATCCGAAACTAAGTGACTTGTATTTCGTTACTCCCCAACCCTGCTATTTTTAGATGCGTTTTGTCCAAAGAAATACATTATTTAGTGCTGTAATTTGGCGTGACTGGTACAAGTTTTCCGTGCACGGTGAACAGATGTGACTAATCAATAATGATTTTCATTATCGATTTTATCGATTAGTTGTTGCAGCCCTAGACTCGATTACATCATTCGCAGCGCCATCTTTTGGGCCATTTTATTGGTTTCAACTCTCTGATTGATGGAATTTTCTGCACAGCATCATGGGTAATGTAGTTTTTCTTCAATGAATTCTGCTGCTAAATAGGATAATTTTATAACTAAGTTAAGCTTAATCTTTAAAAGTTTTTTGAACTCCAAAATTTAGAGTTGTATTGCTATGCAAATAGTATTAAAGCAAAATGTGCTGAAATTTAAATTTAAACATTACACATTCATTCTGGGGTTTTATTTATATTTCCTCATTTTTAAGATTTAAACTATACAAACTGAGTGGGTTTTAAATATATATTTGGTAATAAATGGTTGAAATTTATCACAAAACATGTACTGTAGTAGTACAGTAATAATACCGTAGTATAGGAATATTTTCAGGTGGGATGTCACGGATATATGTGCAAGGCTGCATGCAGAGCCACACATATGCTTCATGCTTGGACTCCTTTCGGCCCTGCTTGAGTTTGCTAATGTGATAAATCTAAGTAACAGAGCATGCTGTGTGGGAGGATGAGCTGTGGAGGGCTGGTGACGGACTCAACGCTGTTTCTTCAAATATTCACCGACTGTAGTGAGCTGACGAAGAGCAATAGCTTTTAGCTGGAATCTAAACTGGATTAGGAAGGCTTTTAGAGAGCATTAGATTAGATATACGTATGTCGTCAGGCATTTATGAAATTAATGTTCTTATAGGTGTAACCTAATAATCACAAAGCATGCTTGCTGCAGTGAGAAAGAGTGAATTGATGCATTCTTTCTATTGTCAGTCTATATCGGGAACAAATAGGCTCTGGGATCAACCATGGGTCATTGAAGTCAAAAGTGCGTAAGAGATGCGTCCCAGTTTATGCAGTCGGTTTATTTTATTATTTATTGGGGGGCAAAAAGTAAAAAATGTCAAGGTTATACAACTGTCCTGATATTATGAGGAAAATCGTTTCTGTAAAAACTCATTTAATTCTTAAAAAGAGTCATTCCATGTCAAATCAACCAAATTTCAGAAAGTTTTTGATTGTCAAAACGTGTCAATTTATGTCTCCTCAAAAACCTTTTGTTTGTCCGTTGAAATCACCAATCAGAAATGACTATGATAAAACTACCATCTAATGAATAATGTGTTTTTCTTGTGTCTTTGCAGGGCGAATATCGATGAAGTTGAGACTGATGTTGTGGAAATTGAAGCCAAGCTAGATAAGGTATGAATGATATTTATTTGAAATAACTTCAGGTGTGAAAACGAAATGGTCGAACGAATATCAGATGATACATACCATAAATCAATCCATCCAAAGAATATATTCTTCCTCTATTAGTCTCAAGCATACTGTTATCCAGTTCAGAACTGCACATCGCCATTGGTCTAAGGCAGTGTTTCTCAAACTTTTTCCACTTTATCTTCCAATTTTTTTTTTCTGAGGACCACCTAACAGAATCCCTCTCTAAAACGCCCCCCAAAAACAACAAAATAGGAAGGATGAACTAAATTTAAGTTTAATATGCAACTGTTTCAAGTCAAAAACTAATTATTCAAACACAAATGCAATCTATTGATATTTATAAAAAAATCTGTCAACTGTCCTGTCATGACCTGATGATCCACGACTGTTTTTATGTTTTGTGAGTCATTTTATAATTCACTCGTCACTGCGACTTTTTCTCACAATTTGTTTTTTCCCTCACAATTGTGAGTTTGTATTTCTGACTTCTTTTTCTCAGAATTGCGAGATTTTAACTCACAATTGCAAGTTATAAAGTCAGAATTGGGAGGTATAAACTTGCAATACTGACTTTTTTTCTTGCAATTGTGAATTTAGTGTGAGTTTATATCTCATAATTCTGACTTTTCTCAATATTGTGAGTTTATATCTCATAATTCTGACTTTTCTCAATATTGTGAGTTTATATCTCATAATTCTGACTTTTCTCAATATTGTGAGTTTATATCTCATAATTCTGACTTTTCTCAATATTGTGAGTTTATATCTCATAATTCTGACTTTTCTCAATATTGTGAGTTTATATCTCATAATTCTGACTTTTCTCAATATTTTCAGTTTATGTCTCATAATTCTGACTTTTCTCAATATTGTGAGTTTATATCTCATAATTCTGACTTTTCTCAATATTGCGAGTTTATATCTCATAATTCTGACTTTTCTCAATATTGCGAGTTTATATCTCATAATTCTGACTTTTCTCAATATTGTGAGTTTATATCTCATAATTCTGACTTTTCTCAATATTGCAAGTTTATATCTCATAATTCTGACTTTTCTCAATATTGTGAGTTTATATCTCATAATTCTGACTTTTCTCAATATTGTGAGTTTATATCTCATAATTCTGACTTTTCTCAATATTGTGAGTTTATATCTCATAATTCTGACTTTTCTCAATATTGCGAGTTTATATCTCATAATTCTGACTTTTCTCAATATTGCAAGTTTATATCTCATAATTCTGACTTTTCTCAATATTGTGAGTTTATATCTCATAATTCTGACTTTTCTCAATATTGTGAGTTTATATCTCATAATTCTGACTTTTCTCAATATTGTGAGTTTATATCTCATAATTCTGACTTTTCTCAATATTGTGAGTTTATATCTCATAATTC
Source organism: Opsariichthys bidens (assembly GCA_037194245.1). NCBI lineage: Eukaryota > Metazoa > Chordata > Actinopteri > Cypriniformes > Xenocyprididae > Opsariichthys > Opsariichthys bidens. The sequence continues at coordinate 4,995,755 of CM074312.1, read as the reverse complement.
TGACTTTTCTCAATATTGTGAGTTTATATCTCATAATTCTGACTTTTCTCAATATTTTCAGTTTATGTCTCATAATTCTGACTTTTCTCAATATTGTGAGTTTATATCTCATAATTCTGACTTTTCTCAATATTGCGAGTTTATATCTCATAATTCTGACTTTTCTCAATATTGCGAGTTTATATCTCATAATTCTGACTTTTCTCAATATTGTGAGTTTATATCTCATAATTCTGACTTTTCTCAATATTGCAAGTTTATATCTCATAATTCTGACTTTTCTCAATATTGTGAGTTTATATCTCATAATTCTGACTTTTCTCAATATTGTGAGTTTATATCTCATAATTCTGACTTTTCTCAATATTGTGAGTTTATATCTCATAATTCTGACTTTTCTCAATATTGCGAGTTTATATCTCATAATTCTGACTTTTCTCAATATTGCAAGTTTATATCTCATAATTCTGACTTTTCTCAATATTGTGAGTTTATTTCTCATAATTCTGACTTTTCTCAATATTGTGAGTTTATATCTCATAATTCTGACTTTTCTCAATATTGTGAGTTTATATCTCATAATTCTGACTTTTCTCAATATTGCAAGTTTATATCTCATAATTCTGACTTTTCTCAATATTGTGAGTTTATATCTCATAATTCTGACTTTTCTCAATATTTTCAGTTTATATCTCATAATTATGACTTCATAACTCGCAATTGCAACTTTATATCATGCAATTCTGAGGGAAAAAGTCAACTTGCAATGACCTTTTTTGTGTTTGTTCCACACATTAGTATTCCAAAGTATTCTAAAGTATTTAGATTAAGTTACTAAACTTGAGTAATGTAACGAAATACGTTACAAATGACTTTTTAAAGCATGTATTTTGTAATCTGTAGTGAAATACATTTTAAAAGTAACATACCCAGCCCTGTCCACGGACCACACTTTAAGAATTACTGGTCTAAGGATAGATTGTCCAAGATCAGAAGTGATTGTCATCCTACATAAAATGGCCATAAACAACTCACACAGTACATTAGATGGTGAAGTACATAGTCATAGTGCATACTAGACTAGTATATGGACACAGTGTGTCATTTGGGACTCATTTGATCAGTGTTTGCGCCTCATTTAATTGAGATGTAGGCCTTCTGAACGCTGAGCTAACTAAGGACTAGCGCTTTAGTGCTTAGATAAAACGGCATAACAAATGTGCACGAGCTAAATCCCAGCTCGCACGGCATACAGGATTAATGGAGATCGAGGGAGAAACCCATTTAGCATTAGGATGCTGAACGTTTGCATCGGGAAACTGCAGTCTTGTAGCTCTTTGCTGCTTCAGGGTATTATTAGAAGCTTCCAAATATGCGCACAAAGGCAACGTCTGCTCATTGTTGCATGTTTTTTGCCATACGAAAAGCCCCAGACTTTTAATTAGCTCAAAATTAGTCTAAGATGCTCAAATAAAAGCTAGACCAAAGAGACTCGTCTGTGTTCGTACACTAATAATTTAAATGTTGCGCTAACTGAATGCAAGATCACACAGCCCTGTGACAGACAGGCGAAATAACATTTTATTGACAAAGCTATAGCTTTAAATATATTGTTGAAGGATATTTTTTTATAAAAGGGCTGTTTTGATGGCTGAATCTCCTCAAAGCAGTTTAAGCATACTAACAATCACTGAGAGACTTTTAGCATGCGAAAGTCATCGGATCGCCGTTCTTCTGACACTACATTGACACTGTCATTTTGTTGCAGTTGTTTGCACATTTCACGACACATCGGTGACATTTCAAAATATCGGTCTCGGCAAGTTTTCTCGTAAACACAGTCGGTTGTTGTGTCTTGAAGGGATAGTTCATCCAAAGAGGAAAGTTACCCCATAATTTACACACCCTAAAGTCATTCTAGGTGCAAACACAGTCAGAGTTATATTAAAAATGCCCTTATTATTATCATTGTTTTCCAGTATGCCATAGAAATGTGAAAAAAAAATATTATCGGAACTTTCTTGCATGTGTTGTACGCAGGGTGAGGGAGTAACGAAGTACATGTTACTTCGTTACGTATTTAAAATACAAAATTTGAGTGACTGTATTTCATTAGTTACATTTTAAATGGGTGGTAATCAGATTACAGTTCCATCTGAAAAGTGTTTTAGATTACCAAAGTGATTACTTTGAGTTTTAATGTCATTTAAACAGCAATTGGTGATTCTCTGACTCTGACCGTCTGAAAAGCTGAGCTACATTTCTGTTCATGTTCCTTTTACATTTTAATAATTTTAAAAAAATAAGAAGGCTCATAAAAATTGCATGTTATTTAAGCTACATCACATAACAGTTGTTTACATGCATTACACAAGACACATTACTAGATTTATAATAATTGCCTAATTCAAAAATTGACATACCCTTGAGTCTTAGTGTCCTGTCATTATTGGATGATCTACGACTGTTTTCATGTTTTGTCAGTTCCTTTGTAATTGTAAAAAAGATAATTGCGACCTTTTTATCTTACAATTCTACTTTTTTCCTCACAATTGCGAGTTTGCATCTCACAATTCTGACTTTTTTCTCAGAATTATGAGATATAAACTCATTATTGCAAGTTATAAAGTCAAAACTTAAAGTTTATATCTCATAATTCTGGCTTTTCTCAATATTGTGAGTTTATATCTCATAATTCTGACTTTTCTCAATATTGTGAGTTTATATCTCATAATTCTGACTTTTCTCAATATTGTGAGTTTATTTCTCATAATTCTGACTTTTCTCAATATTGTGAGTTTATATCTCATAATTCTGACTTTTCTCAATATTGTGAGTTTATATCTCATAATTCTGACTTTTCTCAATATTGTCAGTTTATATCTCATAATTCTGACTTTTCTCAATATTGTCAGTTTATATCTCATAATTCTGACTTTTCTCAATATTGTGAGTTTATATCTCATAATTCTGACTTTTCTCAATATTGTGAGTTTATATCTCATAATTCTGACTTTTCTCAATATTGTGAGTTTATATCTCATAATTCTGACTTTTCTAAATATCGCGAGTTTAAATCTCATAATTCAGACTTTTCTCAATATTGTGAGTTTGTATCTCATAATTCTGACTTTTCTCAATATTGCGAGTTTGTATCTCATAATTCTGACTTTTCTCAATATTGCGAGTTTGTATCTCAGAATTCTGACTTTTCTCAATATCGCAAGTTTAAATCTCATAATTCTGACTTTTCTCAATATTGTCAGTTTATATCTCATAATTCTGACTTTTCTCAATATTGTGAGTTTATATCTCATAATTCTGACTTTTCTCAATATTGTGAGTTTATTTCTCATAATTCTGACTTTTCTCAATATTGTGAGTTTATTTCTCATAATTCTGACTTTTCTCAATATTGCGAGTTTATATCTCATAATTCTGACTTTTCTCAATATTGTGAGTTTATATCTCATAATTCTGACTTTTCTCAATATTGTGAGTTTATATCTCATAATTCTGACTTTTCTCAATATCGCAAGTTTAAATCTCATAATTCTGACTTTTCTCAATATTGTGAGTTTATATCTCATAATTCTGACTTTTCTCAATATTGTGAGTTTATATCTCATAATTCTGACTTTTCTCAATATCGCAAGTTTAAATCTCATAATTCTGACTTTTCTCAATATTGTGAGTTTATATCTCATAATTCTGACTTTTCTCAATATCGCAAGTTTAAATCTCATAATTCTGACTTTTCTCAATATTGCGAGTTTATATCTCATAATTCTGACTTTTCTCAATATTGTCAGTTTATATCTCATAATTCTGACTTTTCTCAATATTGTGAGTTTATATCTCATAATTCTGACTTTTCTCAATATTGCGAGTTTATATCTCATAATTCTGACTTTTCTCAATATTGTGAGTTTATATCTCATAATTCTGACTTTTCTCAATATCGCAAGTTTAAATCTCATAATTCTGACTTTTCTCAATATTGTGAGTTTATATCTCATAATTCTGACTTTTCTCAATATTGTGAGTTTAAATCTCATAATTCTGACTTTTCTCAATATTGTGAGTTTATATCCCATAATTCTGACTTTTCTCAATATTGCGAGTTTATATCTCATAATTCTGACTTTTCTCAATATCGCAAGTTTAAATCTCATAATTCTGACTTTTCTCAATATTGTGAGTTTATATCTCATAATTCTGACTTTTCTCAATATCGCAAGTTTAAATCTCATAATTCTGACTTTTCTCAATATTGCGAGTTTATATCTCATAATTCTGACTTTTCTCAATATTGTGAGTTTATATCTCATAATTCTGACTTTTCTCAATATCGCAAGTTTAAATCTCATAATTCTGACTTTTCTCAATATTGTAAGTTTATATCTCATAATTCTGACTTTTCTCAATATTGTGAGTTTATGTCTCATAATTCTGACTTTTCTAAATATCGCGAGTTTAAATCTCATAATTCTGACTTTTCTCAATATCGTGAGTTTATATCTCATAATTCAGACTTTTCTCAATATTGCGAGTTTATATCTCATAATTCTGACTTTTCTAAATATCGCGAGTTTAAATCTCATAATTCAGACTTTTCTCAATATTGTGAGTTTATATCTCATAATTCAGACTTTTCTCAATATTGCGAGTTTATATCTCATAATTCTGACTTTTCTAAATATCGCGAGTTTAAATCTCATAATTCAGACTTTTCTCAATATTGTGAGTTTGTATCTCATAATTCTGACTTTTCTCAATATTGCGAGTTTGTATCTCATAATTCTGACTTTTCTCAATATTGCGAGTTTGTATCTCAGAATTCTGACTTTTCTCAATATCGCAAGTTTAAATCTCATAATTCTGACTTTTCTCAATATTGTCAGTTTATATCTCATAATTCTGACTTTTCTCAATATTGTGAGTTTATTTCTCATAATTCTGACTTTTCTCAATATTGTGAGTTTATTTCTCATAATTCTGACTTTTCTCAATATTGCGAGTTTATATCTCATAATTCTGACTTTTCTCAATATTGTGAGTTTATATCTCATAATTCTGACTTTTCTCAATATCGCAAGTTTAAATCTCATAATTCTGACTTTTCTCAATATTGTGAGTTTATATCTCATAATTCTGACTTTTCTCAATATTGTGAGTTTATATCTCATAATTCTGACTTTTCTCAATATCGCAAGTTTAAATCTCATAATTCTGACTTTTCTCAATATTGTGAGTTTATATCTCATAATTCTGACTTTTCTCAATATCGCAAGTTTAAATCTCATAATTCTGACTTTTCTCAATATTGCGAGTTTATATCTCATAATTCTGACTTTTCTCAATATTGTGAGTTTATATCTCATAATTCTGACTTTTCTCAATATCGCAAGTTTAAATCTCATAATTCTGACTTTTCTCAATATTGTGAGTTTATATCTCATAATTCTGACTTTTCTCAATATTGTGAGTTTATGTCTCATAATTCTGACTTTTCTCAATATCGTGAGTTTATATCTCATAATTCTGGCTTTTCTCAATATTGTGAGTTTATATCTCATAATTCAGACTTTTCTCAATATTGCGAGTTTATATCTCATAATTCTGACTTTTCTAAATATCGCGAGTTTAAATCTCATAATTCAGACTTTTCTCAATATTGTGAGTTTGTATCTCATAATTCTGACTTTTCTCAATATTGCGAGTTTGTATCTCATAATTCTGACTTTTCTCAATATTGCGAGTTTGTATCTCAGAATTCTGACTTTTCTCAATATCGCAAGTTTAAATCTCATAATTCTGACTTTTCTCAATATTGTCAGTTTATATCTCATAATTCTGACTTTTCTCAATATTGTGAGTTTATATCTCATAATTCTGACTTTTCTCAATATTGTGAGTTTATTTCTCATAATTCTGACTTTTCTCAATATCGCAAGTTTAAATCTCATAATTCTGACTTTTCTAAATATCGCGAGTTTAAATCTCATAATTCTGACTTTTCTCAATATTGCGAGTTTGTATCTCAGAATTTTGAGTTCATAACTTGCAATTGCAACTTTATATCACGCAATTCTGAGGGAAAAAGTCAGATTTGTGAGATAAGTGTAAATTAGGATTTAGATGTTGCATGCTTTTCACACAGTCTTGAATTGTGTCAAGCTTAACTATAAACACTGATGTTGTGTTTTCTGTCTCTCTGTCCATCAGTTGGTGAAGCTATGCAGTGGTATGATCGAAGCGGGTCGTGCGTACGCCAGTGCTAATAAACTCTTCGTCAATGGCATTCGAGACTTGTCGCACCACTGCAAAAAGGAGGAGATGATCTCAGTAAGTTTCCCAGACAAGTATTTATTTCTAAATGATCCCAGTCAAATGACTCAGAGAATAGTCAGACCCTCATGAGCTGGCTTGATTTTTCTGTTATTTGCTTCATTTCAGGAATGTCTTGAAAAGTGTGGAGAGAGCCTTCAGGAAATCGTCAACTATCACATGGTAAGACGCATTTCCCCAGGCTTGGCCACATGTCCCATAATAAAAGACACACATACACGTTTCAGTCAGGGTCCATAATGATTCGTCATATGTTGCCATAACCTGGCGGGGTCTGTAGTTCTCTCATGGGTGTTTTTATTATGAAACCATATTACGTGTGCCGTGGGGCGTAACTCAAGCCAGAGAACGTGGATCTCTTTACACGGGGTGTTTCACATCATATGTGGTTGATTTTTTCCACATGCCACCCAAAAGACATCTGCAGAGTCTCCTACTTCACACATTTGAAAAATTTTGCCCCTTTTATTGAGAAGATGGTATAATTAGGAAAGGAAATGTTGAGGAACCTTTTTAAACGAAATGGAAATTGGAAATGTTGCGAGCCAGATTTGAACTCGCATTGGTCGCATGAGCTCCCCAGCTTAATGTCAAATGTTTTGTATTTGAAACCATATCTTGCTCATTCCAGCAAGTGAATAATCACATTTATTGGTTAATCTGAGACCGGGTACGTCATCATTCATGACTTTTTGGGTGTTTTCCTGTTCTTGGGGATGGTGTAATTGAAAACAGAGAGAGTGGCAATCTGTGTGCGAACCCGTACATGTCTCCTGTTACCACAGCCACCTTCACTTTTAAAGAAAGAGGAAATACCAGGGCGGTGGTTATATAAAGGACTTGCGGCTTTTTTAATTGTCTGCCCAAAGACGGCTGATCCCTTCCTGCCTGTAGCATCAGCAGCATTTTAACAGTCGGACGTTTCCTCTGTTCTCAGAGTTTCTTCTCGCTGCTTTTATGGTTATTTAAACTGGATTATTCTTGTGATAAACTGTTTTTGTGAGACATGACTGTGGTGAACACTGAATTCCTAGACTTTACCAGAAACGCATCTAGGTCAAACCCTCAAAAGGACTGAAATTTGGTGAAATCTTTTGTCACTTGCACTGTAATGAATTGCTGTAAAAATTACAGCATTATTTTACAGCTGCTGGCTGTTTTTTAATAATACAGCATATTGCTGTAAACTGCAATGCATTCTGGGGTCACGTGTTGGTTTGACTCAAATTTACAGAATATTGCTGTAAATTGACCCTTCGTAATTTAAAAAAATACAGTTATTTACTGTAATCAGAGAATACAGGGAAATTCTGTCAATTAAATTACAGTAACACTGCTGTAAATTTTACAGTAACTGGCTGGCAACCCTGCTGCCAGTGTTATACTGTAAAATTTACAGTAATTTTTTAACAGTGTGGCTCACTTCACTCAACTGGCATTACAAAACGACCAGCAAATAACCTAAAAAAGATGCTTGTATGAAAAATCCCAAATTACCAATAGATTATTGTCAAGTGCAAGTACAAAGATAATGTTTAACAATTAGGTTACAAATCATTTGAAATGAAAGAAATCTTTAGAGTTCTACATCAAAGATTGTAACAGCTTTAGCTTGTAACAACATGTGTCTCTATTATTATCCTATTTTTAGCATGCCCATATTATGCTATTTTAAAGGTCATGTTATGTTTTGTTTTGGAGTCATGCAAAACATGCATCCCGAGACCTTGCTTTATATTCACATTCCACTTCTCTCGTTTTTGTGAATGAACCCTTACATACATAATAGGGGCACTTGAAGTGTTTTTAAATAAATTAGTTAAAATAATTTGTACGGTTTGTAAAAGCTTGTAAAATGTTGTAATAAATAAATAATCTAGATATCATTTAAATAAATAATATTATAAAATACACTTTCATGGTAGGTAATATTTACATTTACATTTAGTCATTTAGCAGACGCTTTTATCCAAAGCGATTTACAAGTGAGGAAAACAAACAAGCGATTCTTCATGAATTGGCAAATAACACAGGAAGTGCTCACAATACAAGTTTCATACATTGCTCAGTACCATAAGCTCGAGTAGGAAGGGAAAAAAGGGAAGGAAAGGTTTTTTTTTTTATGAGGGGATCAAGTGTTCACGGAAGAGATGAGTTTTCAGCTGTCTCTTGAATATTGCCAGGGATTCTGCGCTCCTGATGAAAGTAGGGAGATCATTCCACCAGCAGGGAGCAGGGAAGGAGAAGGTTCTGGAAAGTGAAATATTGTGTTAATATTTATCGCCAGTAATAAGTGACTGGCGAAGTTAAGTTTGAATTCACCGTAAAAAGTCCCTGTAAAATTTACAGGAAAAAAAACGGCAGCTATGGTTGCCAGAACTTTACTGTAAAAAATATGGTAGAAAGGTATAAAAAAAATCTGTTAATACATATTTCATTAACTGATGTTAATTTACGAACTTAATGAAGTACTAATATCTGTTTTGTACCATTGTAATACACTGACAACCACCAAACACAGTGTGGTGATGAATCAGCCAATCACAAGCCGTTTTTCCCCAAGCTGAGAAGCACAATACTAATATATAGACATTAATATCAATAAATGTTTTCTCAGAATTATGAGATATAAACTCATTATTGCAAGTTATAAAGTCAAAACTTAAAGTTTATATCTCATAATTCTGGCTTTTCTCAATATTGTGAGTTTATATCTCATAATTCTGGCTATGTAAACATTAATTTAACAGCATTTGATGTTACTTAAAACCCTAATGTGCATAACTGATTAGAAAGAACTAAGAAGAAACGGTTATTTCAACGAAAATACATTAAATGTGTCATGTAGGGAATTGTGGGAATGTCAATTTACGGTTTTTAACTGTAAATTATACAAGGTCTTGTTATTTTTCACTTCTAAAACCCGAGAATTTAACGATATTTTTCCGTAAAATGTACCGTTAGATCCATTACAGTTTTTCACCGCATATAGTACGGGAACTTTCTGTAATCCAATTTACTCTTTTTCACTGTAGCGTTTTTACGGTATTCTACCGTTAAAATCATGGTCATTTTTTACCGTGTACCTGTAGGTTGTTTGTGTGGCATGGTGTTTATGTTCCCGCACAGAAAGCGGTTCTGTCTGTCTACGGGCAGGAGGAAGGAGTGACAGATAAAGCCTGTGTGCTGAAAAGAACATTACTTTAATTCCCTCTTCTTGTTTCTCCTCTGTCCTGTTTTACCAGGGTCAAAACAGTTAACCTGCCACTCTATAAATCTGAAGCCTGACCATTTTACTCTGGATCTAATCTGTCTGCCTCATAAATCCAGGACACCCATCGCTGCCAAGTCCCTGAACGCTGTGAATCACTGTCTGTAGATGGTTGAGGGCAGATCTTGTTTTTTTGTTTTTTAAATCAAGATTCATTAACACTGTGTGTTTGTCTCTTATTCTTAATTCAACACCCACAGATTTCCTACTTATATTGTCATAGTGGCAATACAGAATGGCGAACACCATTGAAAATTAAAGACCTTTAAAGCAAAGAAGATACAATGGTGTACTTGTAGCATAGCAACAAATAGTTAGGAAGGTGTAAATTTATAGTAATTACAGTAATTGACGGAAAGCCTGTGTGTGTTTTTCATCAGGCAGTGTAAATAGGTCCCTCTTTTACTGCTTATTGAGTTGTTGTAGTCCTGGCAGTCATAAATTGAACTAACATGTCGAAGTGATGCCTCACTACCTCCCAACTGAGTGTAATTACTGATATTATCTATTTGGCAGGGAAGAGTATTAGAATGAGAGGATGTGATGTGGATTTCAGAGGTGATAACAGGAGCGTTGTCAAGCCTGCAGAAGCTGTTCTGTTATACTGATCGCCGAACAGATTAACTTCTAGGTAGTTTGTTCTGTGATAGACATTTTTGAATATGCGCACATCAAACTTGATACCTCAAGACGCATTGCACCAATTTTGTTGGCTTTTGTGAGTCCTGCTCACTGCACTTTATTAATGTACTGTAAATATTGTTTACTTGGAAGTCCAGTTTTGCCATGTCCAAACTACCAAGGATGCAATTTCGAACTTGCAGCACATAAGAGTTAAAGTATCTGGTTGTAGCTGTCGTACAACTTTTACTGCCGTTCCTAGTTTCTTGTGAGAGCTTCAACTTTGCATTTTTCCTGCTGAAATCTCTCGAAACCCCCCTTTTGCTGTATTATGTAACTTGCCCATTTCCAGAAGTAAGAATCGAGTCATAAAATGTTTTGTTTCAAGATTTTCATTTTTGCTTTACCACAACTGAGGGTCCCCGGTTTACTTTCTTTCCACTTGAAAGCAACACAGAACCCTTTGACCAGCTTTATTGATCTCATTCTCTTCCTGCGACGTCCCAGCATGCTTTCTGCTACACATTTTTTGAATTAAGCTAATTCAACTGTACGGTTCATGAGTGGCCCAGTCGTTTGGCAGCCGGGCTCTATAAAGTGGTCTCGTATGGAACGTTTTTTTTTTTTTAAGCAGGAAGTCAAAAGCTGAGCTGGCAGTTCAGAGTCACATGTGGACCATTCCAACAGCTTGCAGCCAAGTGCTGAACATGCTGTCTGCCTCTAAAGCGTGTCACTTCCATTACTGCTCCAAAGAAAAGGAGGCTACCATCTGATGTTCCTCACGCCAGTTTGGAACGCTTGGCTACGACGGTTTGCCTTTCTCTGCAGCCTTTATTGTGTTTGGGTGTCTCTATATGAAATTTACTAATTCTACACAGTAAAAACCCCAGAGTTAAATCAAGAATAAACACGTGATTACAGTAATATATGGTTTATGTGTGATTTTCATGTGATTTGGGGTAAATTCATATGAATAAAGACTGTTTTGAGCTCCATATAAAATGTGAAATATAACATATTTCAACATTATTCATTCATTCATTCATTCATTTTCTACCGCTTATCCGGGGCCGGGTCGCGGGGGCAGCAGTCTGAGCAGAGATTCCCAGACTTCCCTCTCCCCAGACACTTCCTCCAGCTCTTCCGGGGGACACCGAGGCGTTCCCAGGCCAGCCGAGAGACATAGTCTCTCCAGCATGTCCTAGGTCTTCCCCGGGGCCTTCTCCCGGTGGGACATGCCCGGAACACCTCCCTAGGGAGGTATCCAGGAGGCATCCGAAACAGATGCCCGAGCCACCTCAGCTGACTCCTCTCGACGTGAAGGAGCAACGGATCTACTTTGAGCTCCTCCCGAGTGACCGAGCTCCTCACCCTATCTCTAAGGGAGCGCCCTGCCACCCTGCGGAGAAAGCTCATTTCGGCCACCTGTATCCGGGATCTCATTCTTTCGGTCATGACCCAAAGCTCATCACCATAGGTGAGAGTAGGAACGTAGACTGACCGGTACATCGAGAGCTTCGCCTTGCAGCTCAGCTCCTTCTTCACCACGACAGACCGGTACATCGACCGCATTACTGCAGAAGCTGCACCGATCCGTCCGTCAACCTCACGCTCCTTCCTTCCCTCACTCGTGAACAAAACCCCAAGATACTTGAACTCTTGAAGCAAGAGCTCTCCACCAACCTGAAGAGGACAAGCCACCATTTTCCGACTGAGAACCATGGTCTCAGACTTAGAGGTGCTGATCCTCATCCCAGCCGCCTCACAGTCGGCTGCAAACCGTCCCAGTGCACACTGGAGGTCCTGGCCCGATGGAGCCAACAGGACAACATCATCCGCAAAAATTAGGGATGAGATCCTGTGGTCCCCAAACCAGACTCCCTCCGGCCCCTGACTGCGCCTAGAAATCCTGTCCATAAAGACTATGAACAGGACCGGTGATAAAGGGCAGCCCTGCCGGAGTCCAACATGCACCGGGAACAGGTCTGACTTACTGCCGACAATGCGAACCAAGCTCCTGCTCCGGTCATACAGGGACCGGACAGCCCTTAGCAAAGGGCCCCGGACTCCATACTCCCGGAGCACCCCCCACAGGGTGTCCATGAGGGACACGGTCGAATGCCTTCTCCAGATCCACAAAACACATGTGGACTGGTTGGGCAAACTCCCATAAACCCTCCAGCACCCTAGAGAGGGTATAGAGCTGGTCCAGTGTTCCACGACCGGGACGAAAACCGCATTGTTCCTCCTGAATCTGAGGTTTGATATTTCAACGTTATATGACCAAAATTAGAACGCAATCAGAAGTTCAAATCAAATAATGTAAAAAAAATAATGTTAAAAGATGGATTTCCATATTTTAATACTGAAAGCATGGAACTAACATTTTATATATATATATATATATATATATATATATATATATATATATATATATATATATATATAATATAAATGTCATTTGGAAAGTAGGTATGATGAAATATTTTAATGTGACCTTCATATGACAAAGAAAAACTGTTAATCTGTCAGTTCAATGAAAGTCAACCCCTGGTACATAAAAGTGGCTGAATTTGAAAGACCACACTCTCTCTCATTCACTCATTCTTTGTTTTTGTTCCACTGCTGAAGGGCTGCAGAATCTCCTCTTTTCTCCATCTCTGTGACTGTGATGCTTCACTGAATCTCAAGCTCTCTGTGCTAGCGTCTGGCGCTACATAAAAGGCCTGTGCTTTCTGAAGGGCGCTAGCACACATGTACGGCCGGGCTGCAGGCCACGATTAAACCTCATCTCACACACACTCGCTCGGGCTCATTCAAAACGTCCCCAGTTTCGCTCTCCGCCCACAGTCACTCGTCTTCAGAGTCGTTCTCTTGATGTCTTCCTCAGACGCTATCACGGTTCTCCACGCTCGCCAGAGACGATCTGAGGTAAAACAAGGATTTAGGATGAAGTGAAATGCAATTAAAGAGAGATCTCACAGTGAAGAGGAAGTGAGAACGTGAAAGAGAAGGTGCGATGCCAGTGTCTAGAGATGTGACCTTAATGTAGAGTAATTAAGGGCTCATTAAAGCATGCTGGTTAATTAGCCCGCTGAACAGTGATCAACACAGATGCCGCTTTCTGAACTCTTCAACTAACATGATCTGAAGAAAGTCAGTGGTGTTTGCTCATGCAGAACTCACAATGCCACAGTGACGTTTTAGTAATTGATGTTCAGCCATTATATCATTTGGACACATTCGTCTCAGACAATAAGTTTTCGCACAAACGAATGATGAAGAAACACGCCTGCAAGTTTCGTTGTTGCCAACATAGTTCGACAATTCAGTGTTTCCCGAAACCATAGTTTTAAATAAACATTCACAAACTGCATTGTGAAGTTGTGTGGTTGAACTACAGCTCTTTAAGGCTGGGATTCTTCACCCTTTTTAATGCACAAAAAATTGGTGTTGCATACCATCATTAAGTGTTCAGCCTGCTCGTCAAGACCGACTACAACCCCAGGTTGGCCGTATGTACGGCCTGATCAAACAAAAATGTATAAAAAACATATAAATAAGCGTTTGTGTGTGGTGTAGGCAAGCAGGCTGATTGCGCTAAGCTTCTAAATCTTAAGAACAAGAAGTGTACGACCACAGGCACTCAAAACATCCGCACTAGAAAGTTTCATCTATGTCTAGTGTTTGTTATGAGTGATAAAAATGTTAAATAGTTGTTGAAACTACAGTTCAGGTATCTCTTAAAACAGCAAAGTAATTGAACGAACGAAAATTCGCAAGAGCAACAAAAGATTTGAAGCTCGTGACAGACACGCCCAAGAGATGATTCACGCTGTGATTGGCTGAATGTTAGTTCACTCAAGTCTGAGTAACAAATCAGAGAACACGGGCGAAAATATTGGCGCTGGGTCAAAAAAAAAAAAAAAAAGGCGGGGGATAGAATCACCTGTTTCTAAAAGTGCGGGGGACGTGTCGGGGGTTGCTACGCCCCTGCTTTAAGGCACCGTGAAAACAAAATTGCCAGTTGTGTTTTTTTTATGGAATATTGCAGTATTTATTTTAAACGGTTTATCCGTGCACATCATCATATTTTAAATTCACGTTCCTCGTAACCTTTAATCAAAATGTCTTCCCCTCCCTCTTGCAGCGACTTCTCTTCTCTGAGGATGAGGGCGGGGCAACCTGTCAGTCACATCAGATCGACCAATAGCAAGCCACAACCATCCAATCAATTCTCCATAGAGACAGAGTGCATTTAGGCCACGGCCACACAGGTGTTACACCAGATTTTGTGACCGTAGAGGGCGCAAATCGCGTAAATTCTGACGATAAAAGACATTCAAAGACATTCGCACGAGAACGTTTTTTCTGTATTTATATATAATATAATAATAATATATAGAGTATATACACAATATATTATTCGATAAATATTATTCTGAATTGCAAAACAAACAGAAAAAACGTGAAAACGATAACGTGAACGCTCGCCAGCGGTTTCTAATTGCCAATTTGACCCTTCGCAGGCAGTTTGATTGACAGGCGATCTAACCAATCATAACCACGAATCTGCCGTTTTGTCTTTCAAATCAGTCAGGGGAGTCAGTAGATTAATTTTGGTGAACTTTATGTGAAAATTGTGTGTACTCGCGTCTTTCCGCGCTAGAAAAGAAACAACATTCTTTCTGATTTTCGTGTTTATTTGACGCTATAAATGAACTAGTATGAAGAGATGATCGCTTCACGAGCCGCAGCGATCTGTCACGACACATTAAAGAGACACTATACTCTAAGCTTCTTTAAAAAATTACAATATTTGAGATTTAAAACTATTTTTCATATCAAAAGTAACCTGTCAGTCGAGGCTGTGGTCAGTGTCCTCTTTGCTCCTCGATGTATTTTTCACTGCGTGAGAACATGATGTGTGGCGTGAGAGCGCATGACTTCTCAGACATAGCAACAGTAACTAAAGGGGGCGGGGCTTTGCGAACGTTCAGCTCTTCAAATAATCACAACAAACCTTTTTTTGTTTTTTTTTTAAATCGCAATCAATTTTTTTATCAGAAAAAAACATTTAGATTTGTAAAGTATGTGCATACTAGGCTGACAATGAATTTTGAGTCATGCAAACTGTACGCATACAACCTTTACTGTCCTATACTTACTGTAGCGTTTTGAAAAAAAACCCTTGAGTTCAGAGTATGAGCAGTATTAATAGTAATGCTAGCATCACAAATGAAAGAATTGGGACATTTGAGGCGGATGAATAGAAAATGCTGAATCTAGTCTAGTTCTTTGTTAAACGCAAAGGCTTGGACTTGACGGAACTGTACAAAATGCAAATGTCTAAGCTTGTCTGCTTCCCTTTCCCTTGTTCTCTCTCTTCCTCTCTCACATGCCAGCTTTACCCTCAAGACATGTTTCCCTCCAGTTCCATGTGACATCCTCTGTCACATGTTCTCTCGTTGCAGCTTATCTCTGCCGTAAAGCTGGTGCGTTTGTGACCGGAATCGAGATGATTGCAGCGTAAAGCTTTTCCCCTAGCCCCGTTCTGCTGACATCATGTGTGATCCACATTGACGGACCCCGGCACTGACATGCCTTCATTCTTGCAGCCTTCCATTAGACGATTCCTCAGAAGACCCCCCCCCGGGCTCAATTCCATGAGCATGTGCAGAACGTATTCTCATGCGCATGTCACTGTGCTCGCCTGTCACCTGAATGACCCCAATGTCTAACTTCCATCACAGTGCAATGCATCTGTGACCTATTTAACCCTTGACCAGCAATTTCTCACTGTGAGAGAGTGTGAAATGGGTGTGGGGCTCTGCCGCAGTCTTTTGAGTTTACACACACAGAGCTGCAACTGCTCTGCCATCTGCTGGTGATATGAAAGTAGTGCACTCTTTATATTTTAATTGCCACTAGTGCAGGAGTGTTCAATTAAAGTTCCAAGAGGTCTGCTCTCGATATTTCCTTCCCAACGGCGAAGAAAAAACAATACTTATAATTGTCAAATTTATAATATTGTTTGTTTTGAAATAATTGTATTTGCTGCATTCTCGTTTTCTGCCGTCCATCCATCCATCCATCCATCTTCCACCGCTTATCCGGGGCCGGGTCGCGGGGGCAGCAGTCTGAGCAGAGATTCCCAGACTTCCCTCTCCCCAGACACTTCCTCCAGCTCTTCCGGGGGACACCGAGGCGTTCCCAGGCCAGCCGAGAGACATAGTCTCTCCAGCGTGTCCTAGGTCTTCCCTGGGGCCTTCTCCCGGTGGGACATGCCCGGAACACCTCCCTAGGGAGGCGTCCAGGAGGCATCCGAAACAGATGCCCGAGCCACC
>CM074312.1:4571665-4964165 GCA_037194245.1 Opsariichthys bidens | reverse complement strand
TTTCACAATCCTCTCCAGGATGAGGTTATCCCTATTACTTTTACAAATTTTTTTCTACCACATCTTTTCCTTCCCTTCGCCTCTCTATTGATGTGTTTGGACACAGAGCTCTGTGAACAGCCAGCCTCTTTCGCAATGACCTTTTGTGTCTTGCCCTCTTGTGCAAGGTGTCAATGATCGTCTTTTAGACAACAGTCAAGTCAGCAGTCTTCTCCATGATTGTGTATCCTACAGAACTACAATGAGAGACCATTTAAAGGCCTTTGCAGGTGTTTTGAGTTAATTAGCTGATTAGAGTGTGGCTCCAGGTGTCTTGAACATTTTCACAATATTCTAATTTTCTGAGATACTGAATTCGGGATTTTCCTTAGTTGTCAGTTATAATCATCAAAATGAAAAGAAATGAACATTTGAAATATATCGGTCTGTGTGTAATGAATGAATATAATATAAAAGTTTAACTTTTGAATGGGATTAGGGAAATAAATCAACTTTTTGATTATATTCTAATTATATGACCAGCACCTGTGTGTGTGTGTGTATGTGTATAGATATAGATATATATAGATAGATAGATAGATAGATAGATAGATAGATAGATAGATAGATAGATAGATATTCAAACCATTTTCTTTATAAATGACAGGATATGAAAACAGACTGAACGTAGCCAGCTGCGATTCCTCAGCGAAGTTGTGGGCGGAAGCATCCTGTTGATTTATCAAATGATTTAACTGGAGAGATGCCTGAACAGTGACAGAGTTACGATCTCTCTGGCCATCCCACCACCTCACTGTTTTACTACCTCCTCGTGTTGCATCTGTCAGTCCTAACACATGCACACACACTAACTCACTCCTCTCACACTGGTCTTTTATTCACATGTAACCCGCTTGTGGCACCCTTGGGGTTTCCCTTTCACGGAGTTATGGTATTCCACAGACTCAGCTGCACTAGGTGGGTGTATGAGCATGCGGTTCTATCACTGAACACAAAACATGGCGAATAAAAGGCCGTGAGCCAGATTGCATTTGTTTATTTCGCAATTATTTTCGCAAGCTATATGGGAACGCCAGCCATTTTATTTCTTTTTGTTGAAGGATTTGGCAAATAATTGTACTCGCAGTTTCACATGTTTGAGATGAAAGGAGGAAATCTTTTCAAAATCTACTTGAATACTCAAGTTCTTAGAAATGTAATGTTATTAATGTTGGTTTCACACTTCATACAAAAAAAAGTTAATACTATTTTTCAACAAAAATGTAATGACTCAAAACAGGTCATGTGGTGCAAGAGAAAAGTATTTTCCACTATTTATCATTACTTTTATTTTACTATTTTACTATATTATTATTTTATTGTTAATTTTACATCTAAAATGGGTTTTAGTTTCTCCATTTGACGTGAAAAGATCACATATTTTCACAAGAGCACAAACATTTTTTTGACCTTGTCTTAAGTTGATTAGTTATTAAAATTATTATATAACATCTATTACAAACATATTATCTATTAATACACATGTGATATTTTGTAATGCATTACGTTCTGAATTGAATGCTCAACTTTTTTTGCTTAGATGTCATATTATGAATATAAATTGATCTTATAGCACTAATTAAAGGGTTAGTTCACCATGATGAAGCACGCCAATAATTCTCATTTGCCAACAAAAATAAGCTGAAAAGACCGCGCCAAGCAGTGTCCCAGTGTGTTACGACACCTTGTTTTTTTCCTCTATTGCATCAAAAACAGCAGTTTTTGCAAGTTTCCGCCCCGCAATTTCATCGCATAAAATTGCAAAAATATCTCGCATTTTTTAAGAAAACGTGCCGCATAATCAAGGATTTTTGCCCGCAACAATCACAAAAAAATCCCGCGTTTTTCTGGAGGGACTGCATAATGACAGAACTTTCATTTTTGTCTGAATTAGAACCCTTTAAGGTTCATCCAGTTTAAATGGAGTAACTTGGTAGAAATCAATAAGGGCATTTTATCTTAATCAGTTTTAAATTTAGATTATCTATAATTATTGATTATCTGTTTTTTTTGCTTCATAATAGAAGATTTAACAAGTGGAATATCTCATGTGATCCACTTGTTAGAGAGTGTGAGAGCTGCAAGAAAAGGCTTCTCGGGAGGGGTTTAGGAGGCAATAACGCTTGCTTGATTAAACAGCAATGATCCTGCGCGCTGTCAGACAGATGGACGCGACCATTTAAACGCGCGTGGGGAGCGCGCGCGAGTTTAAAGGAGAGCGCCTCGCGCTCGTAAATCCGTGAATGACGCGGCGCTTCTGGACGTGGCAGTGAAATAATGTTAGCGGCGAGCTCTCGGACTGAGGTCAGGGGGCGAAGCGTAGAGCAGGACACAAAAATCGACAGCTGTATGCTAATCGTGTGAATATTGAGCGGTAGAAGCGTGATGCGCAGGCTCGCCGGTGGCATTCGCCTGTCGCTCGCGCTTGAGTGAGGAGTGCGCACGAGATCAATGAAGCGCGTGCCTTTGACTTTGACATGACTTCACTCTAGGGAAACAAGACTAAGCTCTTAGGGAAAGTGCTTGTTGCTCCATTATTACTGATGCTTCTGGATAAACATTTTTTAAAGATGAAGATATTCGGGAGATTGAAGTATACCCTGGTGAGTTAGAATAAATTCGTGTTATATGTCAGTGGAAACTGTTGAGAGATTATTTGTTGCATGTTTGTGTATAATTTTTACTTTTCTTGAGTTGTCGATGCCATGTATTCTTTAGTTAGTGTTTTACTTATTATTATTGCTTGTACATAATTTATGTGCATAGTCTTCAACCTTTTCAGGCCAAGGATGCTTTAGTGGTTAGTTTGATGGTATTCGAGTCCCTGCTCCACCTCTCTCTCTGAGTGTTGCATTTTAAATATAAGCTATAAAACACACTTTATAGCAACATATTAACCCTGTAAACCCTGATATTTTGAAATGGAACATTTTATTGGACCCTTAGACAAATGTTTGCGTATTTGTTTTAGTATTTGATACATCAGGCTTTTAATGGCTCATATACTATAATATAGGAGAATATGGAGCTCATATAGACGAGGTTTATTCTGAGAGACTGTGGCAGTTATTTATTGGTCCAAAAAAATATGAAATGGAAATCAGTATGAGCTCTGTATCACATTATAGCAGACTACTTAAATAAAATGCATATAAATATTAGTTGTCACTTTATATCTGCCAATAATATGTCTTAGTTTTATGATTAAGGTTGTAGGGTGACAAACGTATAATGCAATGCAAAACAATGATGATTGAGAGATATAATAAATGTGTATATAAATAAAATGCATATTTTAACATGATATTTCTAAACAAATGATCTATGGATAATCAAGTAAACCTACGTTGCTTCAGTCCAGTAAGTGTTCATCTTTAAATATTACTGACAATATTATAGTTATTCATATGTTTAGTTTATAAATATCATTAAAGATTTCAAACGTGTACTGCGACCTGAAGCGGGACAGATTTACAATTATAATAAAAAGCCTTTTGCTAAAAATATTATTAACTGTTCACACGACATTAGGCATAATAGTAGATTGTGTGCTTTTGATCATGTTAAGTTAGAAGCCTTAGAAATTTGTGTATCAAATAAGATACATTAGGCTTTATAGGGTTAATGTATTTTTACTGAATACATTTACTTATAAAATAGTTGTGTATATACATATTTCCCTTCCTTGGTAAAAAAAAAATAAATAAAAAAAAAAAAATAAATAAAAATATATATATATTTACCCACCCAAATTTATTATAGAGTGGTGAAAATTAATTTAAAAAAAGAATAAAAATATACATGAAACTTTTTTTTCTGGATATAAGGTTCATAATTTTTTTTCATATTCTTTGGATCTATTTTCAATCTCTTTTCGTAGTGCTATCAAAATATGACTCACTCTGAGTATTTGTTGTTTTTCTGTGTGTGTGTGTAAACCCTACATTGCGAGGACCGAATGTCCCCACAAGGATATTAGTAACAGATTTTTGGCCTTGTGAGGAAATATTTTGGTCACGATGAAGAAAATGGCACGTGTCTGTGTATTTTGGCTATCCATCGTAAGGGCCAAATGTTCTCACTTATGTAGTGAAACGTGATTTATAAGTTAAAAAGAAAGGCGTATAAATCAGCCAAAACGTTATTATTTAAGTCTAGTGTTTTGCACGTGCTTCTGTGATCGGTAGGTTTAGGGGTAGGGGTTGGGTAAGGCCATTAGCCTGATATAAAATCAATGGAAGTCTATGCAGTGTCCTTACTAATGTAGTGAAACAAACGTGGTCAGAGCACAAAACTTGAAAACAGGCGTTGAAATGTCAGTGTCATTGATGTTGGAGGAGGAAAATGATTCATTAAGCATTTTTGAAAACATCTCAATCGCAGCACAGTTGGTATATAGATCAGGAGAAACTAATAAGGAGGCTGCTCATTGAAATGAGAGGGATTAGATATGGCTGCTGCAGTCATAGGATTATGTTTTGACTGATAGGGATTAAATTTTGTCTTTTGTCTGTCTCGCAGAAGACTTAACTGAACAATAAGGGTCCTCAGTGTTGACTGACAAGGGCCCGTTTCTGTGACCTGCCTGAATCACTTAGAGCTGCTCTCTTTTGCATGACAGGATTTTGCTTACGATGACTCTAAAGTGGAATTCAATGTGGATGCTCCTAATGGGGTCGTGATGGAGGGATACCTGTTCAAGAGGGCGAGCAATGCTTTCAAGACATGGAACAGGTAAGAACAGCCTCTAAATGTACGATTTCCCATGCATTTTGTGGACTTGAAAATCTGACATTGTGTTCTCCTCTCGTACCAGGCGATGGTTTTCAATACAGAACAGTCAACTAGTGTATCAGAAGAGACTAAAAGTAGGTGGTTCAACTTTTCTACGTTCGTCTATATAGAACCTTATAGCGAACCCTATATAGAGCCTTAAAGGGTTCTGTCAGGTGCTTCATATATTAGAACCTTGTAGGAGCTTATTTTATGAATTTATTATTAATTTATTTTTAATATGATTAAATTTTATGAAACTGCTCACTTTATCACTAGACAAAGGTGTAATAACCTGTTACACATGAAAATACTAAGCAATCATTTAAGACCTTTCTCCTTATATACAAAATTTATGCAATATTTTGCATCAATTTTTTTGAGTTATGACAACTTTGAGTGAATTTACATTCAACCAACAAGCTATATTGAGTTAGAGGAACTTCATTTGTGGCATAAACACTATTTCTTAAGTTGATTAATCCAAAAACTTGCAAACTCACTCCAGCTACCTGAGTTGTAGCCGTGGAACGTGGAAGTGGAATCTGATTTTATTAATCTTATAACTTATTTAACATGTTTTATTTAATGAACAAGTACGATATTACTTGTCGCTGGCATTAGTGTCAGAGTCAGTGTATCGTTTACCTTCATGTATCTACTGTTCAGCGCAACTTCAGTTTCACAGAAACTCTTTTAAATGTCAAACATAGCAGCATTAAACACTAAAATGTCTTTCCCTTCACTAAAAACAAATAAATGAACACTTCATTTCAACATTTTCCTTATCCAGTCCTATGCAAAGCATGCTGGGAGCTAGAAATCCACTGCCTAATTTCCGAAGTTATCGAGAAAATTTAATTGTCGCAACAATTAACGCAGATATTTGAGTTTAAATTACAGACGTTATTAAGTTGACATAATGATGTCCTCGCAGCTCTACAAAATAATGTTTGAAGGGTTAAATAAAGCAATAAATTTAACTTGAAACCATGCATTTATTTAAGTTGTGGTAACCTGAATTACTTTTTAGAGTGTAGAACCTTTTAAGTCCAAGAGCCCTACAGTTCTATATAGAACCGCACAGATTCTTTTCAAGTGCTAACAAATCATTACTGTGACCTGACATTGCAATCTGCCTTGTGTCGTAGACGCTTTGACTGTGGTTGTGGAGGACCTACGGCTTTGCTCTGTGAAGCCATGTGAGGACATTGAGAGAAGGTTCTGTTTTGAAGTAGTGTCAACCTACAAAGTGAGTACCCTCCAGTGTCATATTTGCTCTGCGTGAATGTGTGTGTGGGTTTGTACAGTATCTAATATGTGAATCATCCCCCATCAGGAGCTGTATGCTGCAGGCTGAATCCGAGAAGCTCCGTCAAGCTTGGATTCAGGCGGTCCAGGCGAGCATTGCTTCTGCCTACAGGGAGATATCTGAAAAACTATTACATAGAGGTCAGTCTTACTAACAACTACTCCGAGAAACTGGATGTTATGTGTCAGTGTCCCACACTATGCATTGGACATCAATATAGTGAAAAGTGCTTTTTCAAAAAGTTCAGATCAAGTAAAAATTATAATCTTATGATATGATGAAACATCACATTTACTATAAATGTGAAGGTAAACATCATAATTATTCATTTTCAGTAAGTTTAAAAAATGTTTCAAAGGTCCACATATTTGAAAACGCATCTTTTTCTGTCCATTTTGGCCTTCCGCATTTTTTTGCAAAGGAAAGTGGAGCTGAAAACGCTCTCCAAAGTGGATCATTTGGAAAATGCCGTTTTCACATTGTAGTGAAAAAGTTGAAAATGGAGGTTTTTGAAAAATTAGTCATGTGACTCTCATATTGTACCCATAGCTATCTATACTTATACTGGCGTTGTTTTGCCTGCTATTTACATTAACAGGATTGTCCGAGATAAATGCTTTTTTGTAGAATCTTCTTAATATCTTCCCGTGAAGATGGTCGTGCCAGAAGAATAGTTTGAGAACTTTATTATATTTGCGCTCTCTGCATCATTTCATTTTAGTATGTTTTATGCATGTTTTCAGATGTTTTAGTGCGGATGAGAAACTTTTTAGAAAATGCTAGTGTGGATTAGGAGCGTTTTTTAAATGAAAACTCAGTTTTCAAATGTTTCCCGATTAGTTATTAGCTCAGAACAATCGTTTACAATCTGAACTAATTTGCTTTGTCATAAAATTGTCAGATTATCAGATTTCATTTCCTGTTTTAAGATGATTTTTTCCTGTTAGTCGCACCACATGCCAGGACAAAGGTTTGTCAAATATTAATAAGCAGTGAAAATGTAAACATAAACTTAACTTTCCAAAAAGACTGAAAATACATTTTGAAGATAGATATTTAGATGAGTATTATAAATTATTTACTTGTAAAATATTATTTTTTGCGGGAGTTGCACCACATAACGTTATATTAACTAATCTTAATCCCACCAAAAAAAAAAAAAAAATCAAATTGTGCGAATTGCATTTTTTAAAATAAATTTATAGATCTGGACAAAAATGAGCCATTGACTCTATTACATAAAGTGCATTTTACATAGTTTGAAACTTGTCAGTATAAACTTTTTCTACTTCTTGACAGCGTTTGGACAGGACAAAGCGTCTCCCTCCACAAGCAGTATAGACTCTGCCAGCGAGCCGCGGGAGCGTATTGTTCGAGGAGAGAGTATCCTACAGCGCGTCCAGTCTCTGCCAGGAAACGAGATCTGCTGCGACTGTGGCCAGGCCGACCCACGCTGGGCGAGCATCAACCTCGGCATTCTGCTCTGTATTGAGTGCTCTGGCATTCACAGGTGACGGCTTGCTTCATTTTTTGGGATTTTAAAATAAGTTATAAATTATAACACAAAGCAATAAAAAAACAGGTCACTGTTAGTTCACTTGTACATGCTCCAGACATCTTACATGGCGAATTCCAAATTTGCGTTCTTGAAGTGCGCTTCGGGAAGGGGAACCGTTTGTAAATCACATGTTTTTTCAGTCCCTCCAGAAAAACGCGATTATGCGATCGCTTGATTTCATGCATAATCAGCCAAAGTCCGCATATTTATGCAGGGGTCGCATTTTTTCAAATATGCCGCACTTTCGCCGCATAAATTGCCGATTTCAGCCAGAAAAATATGCGGGGCTAGCATGATTTCATAATCCCTGTATTTTCGTTGCAAAAAAGTCTCATATATCTTAGCAGAAAGTTTGAAAAATGTTGCGTTTACTTCACACAAGTAAAGCGCCATTATTTTCCCCCTATTGCCATGGGAACCTCATGAAGTGACGTAATGACGCGACGTGAACGTCATCTGTAAACCCCGCGGTGAAACCATGATGAAGCGCGCCAACAATTCTCATTTGCCAACAAAAATAAGCTCAAAAGAGCGCTGTACCAGCGAAGCAGTTTCCCGGTCTTTTACATGATAGTGGGGGCAAATTATTTTGCACTCCGTGCAACTGCGTGTTGGACCACAGACGCAAGTTGACACTGGAAAACCACTTTGCAGTTTCAAGTATATTAGTAGCATGTAAAATAATTCACGTTGCAGTAAGAGATTACACTTTGTGCACTGGAAGCACTTCATTTAACAGAAGATGTGTGTTTTGTATCGCTACCTCTGTGAAACAGGAAGCACACATTTTATTTTTTTATATTTTATTTATTCATTTTTACAGAAGTTGAATATTCCTTTTGTAAAGCTACAGAACTTATTTGACTCAATGTTTTGTAATTTTGAGGCATGTGTTGATGAAGGTCTGAAATAAAACAGAATGAGAACTTCAATATTCTGTGATTTAGTAAGTCTGACTCTTTACATGAAGGTAGAGTCGAGTGAGAACAGGGTGTTGGGGGGGAATCACCTTTTTTTTTTCCTCTTTTGCATCAAAAAGTGCAGTTTTTGCAAGTTCCCGCAATTTCATCGCATAGAATTGCAAAAATATCCCGCATATTCCATCGCATTTTTTAGGAAAACGTGCCGCATAATCAAGGATTTTTGCCCGCGACAATCACAAAAAAATCCCGCGTTTTTCTGGAGGGACTGTTTTTTGTAAAGTAACACTGTCCAACAACAACACCAGCAGGTGAAGTTACGACAGGAGTCCGCATCTCTCTTGCCTCCCCTGACCCAATTAAGTTTTAACAGACCCCCTAAAGCGTGCGCTGGCTTTGTTGGTGGGTAACTGAGAATGAATGAGGGAAAGTCATGTGAGAGCCTCAATCGCGCGATGATTGGTTATGGTTGGATGTGACTCTTGTCTTGTTTTTGTGCACGTTCGCAAATCAGTCTGCAAATTCCTGTTGTAATAGCAGCTAATGGGGGGATGGAAACGACGCTCATCGTCATGGTAAAGTTCCAGGTGAAGATAAGGAGGAAATGACATTATCTTTTGTTGCTCCCTTCGCCGAGTGTGTTCCAAACAGTTATATTATGTCACACAAGGGAAATAGGGATGTTCACTTCTGATTGAACTTTGCCCACAGACATCTGAGAAGCCATCTGCTTCCATATTGTTTTAACTGAAGCTAGACAGGCCTTAATTAAAGCCACCTGCGTCAGGCCATTTATCCCGACTTCATCACCCATGATAGATTAAACCCAACAAAATGGCTTTACATCCCTATGACGCTCGTGTACATACTGCGTCATGCCCTCCGGGCGAAGCACCTTTTCTGCTCCATTGGTTACTCTGCAGATTACTGGCGCCAGGCTGCTAATCAGATTAAATCTCTCCTACCTCGTCAAAGATGGGCGTCCATGACTGCATTCAAGCTCATGACACACAGAGGCATTAGATTTGATTTGCTCAGACAAACAGGAGATTCTTCATGGATGTGTCATGCCATTTTTCAACTTTGACTAGCATAAGTGAAAAATGTATTTTTAATCCACTTATGTCACAGAAAAATATAACTGAATATAAAACAAATGTGTGCCCCAAGTCAGAATAATGGCATGTTGAATATTCTAGGGTAAATGTTATGATCTCTATTCTCTGCAGGAGTTTAGGTGTCCACTGCTCAAAAGTTCGCTCTTTAACACTTGACACATGGGAACCAGAGCTTATGAAGGTAAGACCTGGGTGAAGATGTGAGATCTGTAAGGGTGAATCTCATTTCACCCCAAACACAAAAACACACTCTCATATATATATATATATATATATATATATATATATATATATATATATATTGCTTGAAGAAAAAAAGTACAAAAGTTTTTTTGTAGTGATTTTCATAAATATATAATACATATATTAAAATCATATATTAGGCACATGCCCCCCCCCCCCCCCCCCCCCAAAAAAAAATCTTCATTACCTTTTCAAAGCATGTCATTATCTATATATATATTACATTGCATAGAATTCAGTTTTATAAAAATAAAGTAACACATTACTTTTAAATCTACAACAGAATATCTTTTTCAAACAAGTTATGCAAGTTACTTTATTTTCCTGTTTATTGACTCTCCTGTCTCCATGTTAAGAGAAATCAGAAGGTGTTGTATGCGCTGTGTGAACATGATGGTTATTGTAGTTCTAGAAAAAAAATATGAACATTCATTTACTCATCCGACAAAAACAGATTCGGTATTCCTCAAAATGAATAAAACAATGAAATGCAAACTCAGAATATTACACAAACCTGCAATATTTAACTGTTAAATAAAATAAATATACTTTATTTATTTAATCTCACTTAATGTCTCTGCTGCTGACCCGATGATTCACTTCAACCATACCACTTTTTCAAAAGTAACCTGGTATAGTTTCATATAATCCTACACATCCTGTACTAGTTTACTGTACTTCCATTTAGTCAGATACATCAGTTTTAGATATTCTTATTACATAGTTTTGATTATAATATTTTTTGACTTATTAATTGAATAATGCTTTATGACTATTTTGTCTCTAGTTAATGTGTGAGCTTGGCAACACTGTAATCAACCAGATTTATGAAGGAGCATGTGAGGAACAAGGACTTAAGAAACCAGTCCTAACAGCTCAAGGTCAGTGTGTGGCCAAATCTCTGCCACTGTGTTGTATAAATCACCAGAATATATAACTTAGGTGATCTTTTTTTCCCTTTTGCTGCTATTTTCATATGCTGAAGCTCCCGTTTGTGCTTCTGATGTTTCATTTAGGCAGGAGAAAGAAGCATGGATCAAAGCGAAATACGTGGAGAGGAAGTTTCTGAAGAAGATGTGTGGCTCTGAGGCCCTGGTGGAGGGGACCAGAAAAACCACATCACTGGAGCGTGAAGAAGTGCAGGAGACACAACAGCTCCATCAGAGCCCCTAAAACACGGCGGAAATACAGGCACGACGCCGGGATCGCATCACCCGGCAATCTCTCCGCTGGTAATTGCATGGTCATTTCTGAACGTGATTGTTCAGTTGGACAAAGTGAGAATTGGACAAGTGTCTCATGTCTCAAATTGACATGATGTCCTTCTGTTTTTGTCATCCTCAGCTGCAGCAGCCGCAAAGTTTCGGAGAGAATCTTTGTTTTGTCCCGACGAGCTTGATTCGCTCTTCTCTTACTTTGACACAGGCTCAGGGCCTCGCAGTAAGTTCCTAATGAGGCTCTGCCTTCTAAATAGCCCGAGACAACCATGTTCAAGGTTTTTTCAAGGTCAGCAGAAGTATGCGTGTCCTATGCACCGCCGGATTTTTGCAACCACAATACTTATGTTGCACAGGTTGCACATGCGCTTTGAAGTAATTAAGCATTTACAGTAATTAGTATATCAGGGTTTATCAAGGTTTAGCAAGGTAGCAACTGTGCCCTGGGTGTGTCGATTGACAAGGTAGTCGATTGACAAGGTAGTCAAAGAAAAACTGCAGAAACAGAACAGACAGGAACGCATGCAAGCTACAGGGACGGAGGCCTACATAGATGAGAGATTGTGTGAGGAGGTTAGAAAAATGTACAACTCTAGCATGAAAGAATACAAAGATGTTTACATGCGTTGTAACTTGTGGCGAGAGAACTCAAAAGAACTCAAAACTGCGCATGCGTCAACCTAGGCTGTGCGTACGACTGCTACGTATACACAGGGCTTTATTTCGCAATAAAAGCAAAAAATCTAACAAAAACGTGGTTAATAAAGTCATTTTTGCTTATTATTATGTTTGCAAAGGTTAGCCGAAAAGACATTGGTTAATAAAGTGAGATTAAATGCATGAACTATATTTGTATTCTTTAACATTTAATTATTGCAGGTTTGCATAATTTTCTGAGTTTGGGATCAGGATACCGATCCGTTTTTTTTTTTAGTGAGTGTTAGCCTGTTCCCCCAACAGAGAATGGCTACAGTAACATGCGTCTGCTCGCCTGTGTCAGATCAGTTTTATGATGTATTATGTGAGAAGTTTAGCACTGAATGTTTGAGAAGGTCGTGGTGTGAGTAACGTGTCCCTCGCTTGGCATCCGTTGGCCCCGCAGGTCTCAGCAGTGACAGCGGGCTTGGCGGCAGTACTGACGGCAGCACGGACATACTCGTTTTTGGCTCAGTGGTGGACAGTGTCACTGAGGAAGGTGAGAAGACGACCTACTTTGGTATATCTGTCTGTTGTGTGTATCACCTCCTTTATCTTCCATGTCTTTTCGTTTTATTGCAGAGTGTGAGGACTCGGATGAATCCAGCGGAGAGGTTGATATTGAGCAGGAAGCGTCGGATCCAGAAGATGGACGGGAGCTTGAGCCGAGTGCGCTGCTTCATAAGGCGTCCCGGGCCAGGAACCTCCCGGTCATGGCGGAAGCGCTCGCACACGGTGCAGATGTCAACTCCATCAGCGAGGACCAAAGCAAGAGTCCCTTAATACAAGCCGTCACCGGGGTAAGACTTTCTGTGCTGAAAATAGAAAATTGGTGTAGGATTCATTTTGAAACCATTTTGACAATTGCTAATAAATATGACAGTACAAATATGTACAGTGAAATGGCAAATAAAACACTGAATGTAGGTGTTAGCAGCAATTATCAGGGTTCAAGTGCTTTAAGGCCTTTAAACACATGAGTGAAAAGGTATTATGTTTTAATTAGCCAGCCTGTAACTATCAATTATAGATGGAAAAGACCGTTTACAGCAAATACAGGCAATTTACCAGAGGAAATATTCATTCATTCATTCATTCATTTTCCACCGCTTATCCGGGGCCGGGTCGCGGGGGCAGCAGTCTGAGCAGAGATTCCCAGACTTCCCTCTCACCAAACACTTCCTCTAGCTCTTCCGGGGGGACACCGAGGCGTTCCCAGGCCAGCCGAGAGACATAGTCTCTCCAGCGTGTCCTAGGTCTTTCCCGGGGCCTTCTCCCGGTGGGACATGCCCGGAACACCTCCCTAGGGAGGCGTTCAGGAGGCATCCGAAACAGATGCCCGAGCCACCTCAGCTGACTCCTCTCGAAGGGAAGGAGCAACGGATCTACTTTGAGCTCCTCCCGAGTGACCGAGCTCCTCACCCTATCTCTAAGGGAGCGTCCGCCACCCTGCGGAGAAAGCTCATTTCGGCCGCCTGTATCCGGGATCTCATTCTTTCGGTCATGACTCAAAGCTCATGACCATAGGTGAGAGTAGGAACGTAGATTGATTGGAAATATATAGTTTTAAAAACTTTTTAACAGTTATCGAGGTTGAGCCAAAAACTTTGACGGACAGTGGCGATCCTTGAGCCAAAGTTGCTCAGAATGAGGAGTTCTACCACGCGGTAGAAATGTTGTGGGTTTGTGCGAAAAATCACGTGATGCACGATCCTTTACGCACATGAAAAGCACGAAGCCGGCCTCCGGTGACCAATTTCTTTCGAATTTCTCACAGTCCTCTTGGGCAGTGAGTCAGGCCCAGCTAGTTTCATTCCAATAGGCCTCCGTTAACCTTATCTTATAGCTGCTCAAAGTTCATTGTCCGACAGTGGACATGTTTTTTGAGATACATCGGACAAAGACACTGCATGCCAATGAGGTGAGGAAGTTATAGCCATTTTCATGGGGGTTTTTTTGTTGCGCCACCAAGTGTCTTTTTTCCACACGACTACAGAATGATCTCTTGAAAATGCCAGGTGAAAATATCTCATTCCATTCACGAGTTATAGCCATTTTAGTAAAAGTGGCTCCACCCTCTTCTAATTTTGGTGGCCCTTAGGGACCGGGAATCGAAATTTCAACTTTTTTTGAAAATTATTGACAATCAGACTCTGGAGAATCTCGCTGCACTGGTTTGGTTCCGATCGGGGGGACAAGCCTAGGACTAGTTTGCAAAAGTAGTTTAAAACAAAAAAAAAACTGAAAATTTTGCCAGAACGACAAATCCGATGCATTTTGTCCAACGATATGACACTTGAGCCTATGCCTAACAGTTCAGGAGTTATGTTTCTACTAATGTTTGATATCTTCATCCCTCTCATAGGGCTCTCTGATAGCCTGTGAGTTCCTGCTGCAGAATGGAGCGGATGTCAATCAGAGGGATGTACGAGGTCGGGCACCTCTCCACCACGCCACGTGCCTGGGTCACACAGGGTAAGAAGTGACTCCAGGCTGTGACAAACCATGCATGAAAGTTTTGTTCATGAAACCAAGTGATCTGCCAACCTAGACTGTTTGGTACCCAAATTTGCATGCCAAGATTAGAAAGCAAAACTCACCTCCACAATGCTAGGGGAATGTGGTAGTTTTGCTAGGGCATAGATATATAGTTGTTGAGGGCCATTATACTTCACATGAAATTAAGGAACGAATCGTTTCAGTCAGGCCAAAACTGGTTTCAGTAGTTCGAAATAGCTTGCCAAAGCGAACTTTCCAGAAAAGTTTGCTCTGTCTGAAAAACTTCTAACTATCATTGATTCATGGCAGTTAGAGAATATCTGGGGCTCCACCTTCTTTGTCATGGAAATTTTATCCAGTTATCCATCCTATTCAGTCGGTCGCAGTCAGACATCATATATATAGTGCTATACACTCACCTAAAGGATTATTAGAAAAACCTGTTCAATTTCTCATTAATGCAATTATCTAATCAACCAATCACATGGCAGTTGCTTCAATGCATTTAGGGGTGTGGTCCTGGTCAAGACAATCTCCTGAACTCCAAACTGAGTGTCAGAACGGGAAAGAAAGGTGATTTAAACAGTTTTGAGCGTGGCATGGTTGTTGGTGGCAGACGGGCCGGTCTGAGTATTTCACAATCTGCTCAGTTACTGGGATTTTCGCGCACCACCATTTCTAGGGTTTACAAAGAATGGTGTGAAAATGGAAAAACATCCAGTATGCGGCAGTCCTGTGGGAGAAAATGCCTTGTTGATGCTAGAGGTCAGAGGAGAATGAGCCGACTGATTCAAGCTGATAGAAGAGCAACTTTGACTGAAATAACCACTCGATACAACCGAGGTCTGCAGCAAAGCATTTGTGAAGCCACAACACGCACAACCTTGAGGCGGATGGGCTACAACAGCAGAAGACCCACCGGGTACCACTCATCTCCACTACAAATAGGAAAAAGAGGCTACAATTTGCACGAGCTCACCAAAATTGGACAGTTGAAGACTGGAGAAATGTTGCCTGGTCTGATGAGTCTCAATTTCTGTTGAGACATTCAGATGGTCGAGTCAGAATTTGGCGTAATCAGAATGCGAACATTGTGAACATTGTGAGAACACTGTGCAGGCTGGTGATGGTGGTGTAATGGTGTGGGGGTGTTTTCTTGCCACACTTTAGGCCCCTTAGTGCCAATTGGGCATCGTTTAAATGCCACGGTCTACCTGAGCATTGTTTCTGACCATGTCCATCCCTTCATGACCACCATGTTCCCATCCTCTGATGGCTACTTCCAGCAGGATAACGCACCATGTCACAAAGCTTGAATCATTTCAAATTGGTTTCTTGAACATGACAATGAGTTCACTGTACTAAAAGGGCCCCCACAGTCACCCAGTATTAGTATGGTGTTCCTAATATTCCTTTAGGTGAGTGTATATTACGGCAGTAATGGTACATGTATTTGTCCCGTACGGTAGGGATGTCACGTTCGGTTCATGCATTTAGACAACAAATACAGTCAGTGACAGGCGATTCACACTCCAATCCAGAAGGGGGCGCCCACAGTAATGCACTTGTCCATTTTCTCACGCAGTGAAAGATAGCAAAGAGGACACAGAACACACGCAGAAAGATCAGGTTACTTTTGATGTAAAAAAGTCTCGGCTTTTAAATTCTGTCAATTTTATTACGGGATTCAAATAATGTAGTTTTGGCGCTCTTTAATGTGGCGTGACCGATCACTGTAGCGCCTCGTGTCAAGCGGCACGTGAACCTGTTATCTTCCTTTTGTCTGCCGTTACTGCACAAAATAAACATGAATGAACATTAAAAAGTATGTTGAAAGATACAGTACAACTTACATCTCAAATGTAGTGACTCAAAGTTTCAACCACAGATTGAAACTATTATGCATATATAGACGCACACATGCATGTATACATTTAAGAAAAATGTATTTATATATAAAACATTTATATATAATATAATTTACATAATTATATGTACAGCATATACATGCAAATATTTCTTAAATGTATACATGTATGTGTATGTATTTAAATATGCAAAATGAGTATACACAGCACACACACATACATTATGTAAACGTTTATTTTGGATACGATTAATCTTTTATCTAGCATTAATTTCTTTTACAGTTTATGCCTACTTGAAAGCTTAGCAACATTCTGACATCAAACTGTATAGTCAATCTATATAAATCTATACAAACTGTACAGTCAATCTGAGTCTAATTTGTTCCGATACACAGATCTACCTCTGAATAACTCCTTGTAACACAGTTCGTAAATATGGGAAGAAGGAGGCGGGAACCGGTGAACATTCAACAACTTTTAATTAAACGAATAAGCAAACAATTAAACGAAAGTAAAAGGACGGCAGTTCCTCACGGCGACTGCCGCCCACACAAACAAAATAAAACACAACATAAAATCCAGGTCCTCTTTTATGCTTCCGGAGTTCCTCCGTGAGAGACACGAGACCGGTGTAGCGTGCAGCTGACACTCGTTATCTCTCGCGTCACCGGCCTCGCGCCGTTCCCTCACGGCTCTCGCCCGCCCTGCTCGTCACATACACCCATCGCCCCTCGCAGGCCGGGGGGTACCCACGGGACTGTGCTTACCCCCCCCCACCCCCCCACCGGCTCTCTCCCGCCCTGCTCGTCACATACACCCATCGCCCCTCGCAGGCCGGGGGCTACCCACGGGACTGTGCTTACCCCCCCCCCCCGGCTCTCGCCCGCCCTGCTCGTCACACTCCTCATTTAATCGTTTGCGTGTTGTTTGTTCGTGTCCACAGACAGGTGTGTTTGTTCCTGAAGCGAGGAGCCTCTCAGATGGAGGTCGACGTAGACGGGCAGGACCCTCTCAACATCGCTGTTCAGGCAGCCAACGCAGACATCGTCACATTGTGAGTCGAGTTCTTCACTTCCTTTGCAGATTCTCCCAGAGTGCCTCTGCACACGAAACCCATGTTTTTGTTCTCTCTCTCGGTTAGGTTGCGGTTAGCTCGGATGAACGAAGAGATGCGGGAAGCGGATGGGCCCTTCGGACAGCCAGGTCAATACCCCAGCAGCAGTCCCACAGAGCAGCAGTACAGAAAGTGTATTCAGGAGTTTATCTGCCTCACGATTGACGAATGCTAGGGGGCGCTCTTGAGCGCTGACAGACTGTGAGGAGGACTATAGCTTTAGCAAGGATCAAGTGATATCCTCAACTTCCTCCTCACCGACCAAGTAGTTTACACGTCGTGTTCGTATGTATGTGGTTAACACAAAATATTGAAATGGAACGGCTATTTATAGTATGCGACAGCTAGAGCCATCATTCAAATGTGACGTTAATCACGCTGTAATAATAAATGGATGGATTAACGGCCTTGTCTCACTGAATTAGAGTTCATTAGTAATCAAAACAGCATTTCCGAGTGTTTTTGAGTCATTATGTGTAAAATATGACTGTGCGCACTTTTCCTACCGACAGTATTTGTTTCGTTTTTTTACAACTGAGTTTTCTCTTTATTTGTCGATTTGCGTCATGTTAAAGTTGTGTGTTGTGCTTTTTATTTATGTTCCGTCCTGAGGATTAGTGCAATGATAACTAGAGTGCGGAAAATATGTACATTTTTCTCATTTGGAGGCGTTTACGTTCGACTAACTAGATTTTTCTTGTCTTTCGCATTTCAAAAACACACCGGACCCCCTCATATGCTAACAAAACGGGTGTTTTGACCCCTTTAAAGTTTCAAAAAGATGTCAGCTATTCGAAATTATTTATAAAACGTATCGCAGCCGTCTGTTTTATATATTTGTACTTGTATTGCCAAGCTCCCAAATGACTGTCATGTGATTTTTAATGAGAAATGCTTGTCTAGAGCAAAGCAGTCAGTATTTGCATGCGTTTACTCAATCGCATACCAAGGCAAAAGTGCCTGTCTGCATTAGCAAGCATGGTTCCTTATTTTAGCCACCTGATTCTGTCATTACGTAAAAATGCATGACTGCAGATGACATCTGCTCTGTGTTGTCCATTTTTTGCCCACGTTTGGTTCAGATGATCCCAGTTCGAAAAACGACGCCATCAGAATCCTATCTCCCTTTTTAATGCCTGATTTAAAAATACGTAGCTAGTTAAAACAGCAGTTAGCACTGTGCTAAGCTTGTAGGCTAAGCTGTTAGCTTGCTAACTGAAGTAGTTTTATATGACCATTTTTAAGAATAAATACCAGTCCTTCCAGAAAAACGCGGGATTTTTTTGTGATTGTTGCGGGCAAAAATCCTTGATTATGCGGCACGTTTTCTTAAAAAATGCGATGGAATATGCGGGATATTTTTGCAATTTTATGCGATGAAATTGCGGGAACTTGCAAAAACTGCGGTTTTTGATGCAAAAGAGGAAAAAAAGGTGATTCCCCCCAACACCCTGTTCTCACTAGATACTACCTTCATGTAAAGAGGCAGACTTACTAAATCACAGAATATTGAAGTTCTCATTCTGTTTTATTTCAGACCTTCATCAACACATGGCTCAAAATTACAAAACATTGAGTCAAATAAGTTCTGTCGCTTTACAAAAGGAATATTCAACTTCTGTAAAAATGAATAAATAAAATGTGTGCTTCCTGTTTAACAGAGGTAGTGATACAAAACAGACATCTTCTGTTAAATGAAGTTCTTCCAATCTCTTACTGCAACGTGAATTATTTTACACACTACTAACATACAGCGTCATGTAACACACTGGGAAACTCCTTCACGCGGTCTTTTGAGCTTATTTTGTTGGGAAATGAGAATTATTGGCGTTCTTCATCACGGTTTCACCGCGGGGTTTACAGATGACGTTCACGTCGCGTCATTACGTCACTTCATAAGGTTCCCATGGCAATAGGGGGAAAATAATGGCGCTTTACTTGTGTGAAGTAAACGCAACATTTTTCAACTTTCTGCTAAGATATATGAGACTTTTATGCTACGAAAATACAGCGATTGTGAAATCATGCTAGCCCCGCATATTTTTCTTGCTGAAATCGGCAATTTATGCGGCGAAAGTGCGGCATATTTGAAAAAATGCGACCCCCGCATAAATATGCGGACTTTGGCTGATTATGCATGAAATCAAGCGATCGCATAATCGCGTTTTTTTCTGGAGGGACTGAAATACACTGTGACTGATTTGATATAATTTTCTGAAAAGGCAATTGATGATTAAAAAAGGGGGGATTAAAGGACCCATAAAAATGTTTTGGGGTTTAAGTGGGATAGGATTCTGCGTGACGTTGGCATTCATGGCTGGATTTTTGCAAGTAAAGGTGAAGTGTGTAAAAAGAAAAACCCGAACATTCTCTCAGTCTGCCATTGGTCGAAAAACAAATGGTCTCGCCCCCGAAATCACGCCATTGGCTGTTCCGCTGTTGCTATGTCATACGAGTCGGATTCTAAAAACAAACAGAGGAATGTTTTGATGATTCCACAGAGCATTTACTCTTTCCAGGGGCCTACCAATGGATAGTAAAAAAACATTTTAATATTAAAGAATTACACACTCCACCTTTATACAGGTAGGCTAAAGCGTATTAATTGAAAAAAGAGCATCTCAATGGAAATGGCTTGAAGAAAGGAAAATGTAATGTAAACATTTGGTGAACTGAAATTTAGTTTTTAATATCTGAAAGTAGAGAGTGTATAGAATAGATATTCGCCAACAAGGGACCAGTTCAGTCGTTGTGTCTGGATGTGTTTTAAACAAAGTTTAGCTGAAAAAGGCTTCTTAACTACTGTGCTGTGAATATGCTTTGACCTTTGAACTCTTCTCGACTGCTTTCTCTCTCTCTCTCTCTCTTGGTTGAGCTGTGGATCTTGCATTCGGACCTTTAACTCGTTTTCTCTCGGTACAATCTGTTTTCACACTGTTAAATGACGTTCTGTGTTTGGAGACATTCTTGTATTGTTTGTACAATTGTTTGTATGACAGAAATCTATAAAAAGAAGCTTGTCTTTTGAAACACTGACAAACAATAAAACAGGCAAAGTCTTCAGCTCATATTTCTCTTTCTCTCTTACGTCACATTCTGCATCAGTCCGTGTTTGTTTAAGGAATTACGAAGGCTTTTGCAGACAGTGAGGTGTTGGGGTGGGGATTTTTTTCCTTTTGGTGACTCCCATAATGCAATGTTCCCATGTAAGGCATCATTTCTATGTTTTTGTTGTCATATATATATATATATTGTGATGGTAACATTGTCTTACCTCTTTTAGAACCCAGTATACCTGTGAGTCGCGGAGGGTAACGCGCCAGAGTTCACGATGTGAGTGATGTTACAGACTGTTCACTACTGGAGTTGGGTCTTTCACTTAGTATGATGATCACTTGTTTGTTAATATGTAACTTACTCAAGAACATCTTAAATGTATCTTTGAAAGTGCTGATCATCAATATGGTCTCTGAGCTCTCTTCTCCAAAAAAACATCTGTTTTTGTCTCGTTTTCTTTTCACTCAAATCCCACTTGTGCTTGAAAAAATCACATGAGGTGGTCGAGAAATTTCCTATCATTTTGTCTTCAACTAAGGAACTAATTTAAGTTGTGTATTTAATTTACACCGATGAGACAAAACATTATGACCAGTCACAGGTGAATATTGTTGATCGTTGTTGGTTAGTTCACCCAAAAATTTCAATTCTGTCATTAATTCCTCACCATCATGTCGTTCAAGACCTTCGTTCTTCTTCAGAACACAAATGAAGATATTTTTGATGAAATCTGAGAGTTTTTTTTTTAAATTCTCAATAGAAAGCAATGAAATGATCACATTCAAGGTCCAGAAAAGTAGTAAAAACATTGTTAAAATAGTCCACGTGACTACAGTGGTTCAACCTTAATGTCATGAAGGGACGAGAATACTTTTTGAGTGCAAAAACAAAACAAAAATAACAATTTCTTCTCTACCCCGTCAGTCTCCTATGCTGTTGATGCAGTGAACGCAGTGCAGCGCCTCCGGGTTTACGTCCGAATGCCGACTCTGTATTGGCCGGCTCCTGCGTCACACAAATGCGTCAGCCAATAATGAGCCAGCAAACTTGCATTGAACCTGGAAGCACTGAACTTAAATAACGTAGAAGAATGTTAATTTGTTGAATGAAGTCGTTATTTTTATTTCATTTTTGCGCACAAAAATATTCTCTTTTAGTCCGATGAAGACGGTGAAGGCAGATTCGGTAGTTCTAAATAACAACAAGGTTTATTTAACGAGCGCTGACAACACAAAACGGCGTCATAACACGATAATACCGGACAATGAGGGAGTGGAGGTGAGGAACTTAAATACACAATGGTGATGAATATAATGACAAACAGGTGTGATGATTAATGAGTGATGGGAATACAGGGAACTGATGAATACAAACTAAAAGTCTATGAAAATGAATCTAACAGAACATGATTGTGACACTAGGTAGATTAGATGGTAAGCAAACTATCAGTTCTCGTAATCGACGTGTTGGATTCAGGAGAAATGGGCAGGTACAACTTTGACAAGGACCACATTGTTATGACAAGGCAACTGGGTCAGAGTATCTCTGAAACGGCAAGACTCGTGTGTTTCTCCCGGAGAACAGTGGTCTGAGGAGGAACAAACCAGCAACAGTCTCATTGATGCACGAAGGCAATGAAGGCAACTTATCTGATCCGAGCCAACAGAAGGTCTACAGTCACACGAAATTATAGGAGGAATGTGTCACAACACACTGCATATGGGGCTGCAAGGCCACAGACTAATCAGACGGCCTTTGTTGACCCCGTCCTCCATCCAAAGTGCCTACAACCGGCATGTGAGTGTCAGAACTGACCCGGGAGCAGTGGAAGAAGTGGAGCAGACCCTGATCTTGGAGCAGTGGTCGCCTGGTCTGATGAATCCCGTTTTCGTTTACATCTCATGGATGGCCATGTTCATGCGCACCGTTTACCTGGAGAAGTGATGGCATCAGGATGCACTGCGGGACGACGACAAACTAGTCGAGGGAGTGTGGTGCTCTGGGCAATGTTCTGCTGGGAAACCTTGGGTTCGGCTATTAATGTGGGCATAAATTTCACACGTGCCCCTACCGAAACATTGTTGCAGATTAGGTCCACTCCATGGTGTTCCCTGGTGGCCTCTTTCAGCAGAATAATGCACCCTGTCACACCAAACACATTGTTCAGGATGGTTTGAGGAACATGATGAAGAATTCAAGGTGTTGCTTTGGCCTCTAAAATCCCCCGAACTAAATCCAATCGAGCATTTGTGGGATGTCCTATGACTCCACCTCACAACCTACAGGACTTGAAGGATCTGCTGCTGATGTCTTTGTGCCAGGAGGCCACAGGACACCTTCAGAGGTCTTGCAGAGCCCATTCCTCGCGGGTCGGCACTGTTTTGGCAGCACGCGGAGGACTAACCGCATATTAGGAAGGTGGTCATAAAGTTTTGGAACATCGTGGAGCTGCACGATTAATCGTAAAAAGATTGCGATCTCTTTTTTTATCAATGGCAACGATTCGCCCGTGTCTTTCAAACCTTTGAGAATCACACCGGAACGTTTGAATCGGTGTTCGTGCTGTCAGAGCCAGAGAGAGAGAGCAGTTTTGAACCACACAGTGGTTACACTAGTTTGTTCTGTGTTGCAGATATTCAAATCATCCCATAAGTTTTAAGTTAATTTATAAACACTGATGTCTACGATAGCGATCAAAATAGAGCAAACTACCTTTTTAAACGAACTTGGCGCATCAAATAACGGTTGTATCAATTGCATCTTATTCCACTAGTTGGCGACAAGTGAATATTTTTGTCATTGAATCATTCATTCAAAAGATTCGTTCAAAAACACTGATTCATCCAGTAATGAAACAAGTATTTATTAACGAGTCATTGAATTCAAACATTTTCCAGCGATTTATATTTTGTCAGAACCCCTATTAAATTACAAGTTATGTTGTTTGCTTGTATATTCAGAATCATGAGGAAATCGTGATCTCTATTTGAAACCAAAAGAATCGTGAACCTCTAACTCATCGGTGTATCTTGCAAATGCTGCTCATCACTGGTCACTGAGCTCTCTTCTTCTCTTTTTCTCACGTTTTCTCTTCACACAAATCACTCTTCTGGTGTAGTTTCCTGTCACTTTCATTTTCATGGGAATTATTATTAATTTTTTTTATTCAAGATATTAGTTTCAAATGTATATTACATGTATGTATATACAGTACCTATCAAATATTTGGGGTCTGAAAGATTTTTTAATGTTCAAAAAACCACAAAAACAAATAACTGTTTTCTGTTCGTTTGAATATATTTTAAAATGTCATTTATTTCTGTGATCAAAGCTGAATTTACTCCAGTTTTCAGAGTCACATGATCCTTCAGAAATCCTTCTAAAATGATGATTTGCTGCCCAACAAATATTTATTCCTATTTGATCTTAGTGCTGCTTATTATTTTGTGGAAACCGTCATTTTTTTTCAGGATTCTTTGATTAATATAAAGTTCAAAAGAAGAGCATTCATTTGAAATCGAAACCTTTTGTGACATGATAAATGTCCATTTCGATCAATTTAATACGCTGAATAAACGTATTAATTTGACCCCAAACCTTTAAATGGTATGTACAGTGTATATTACATATTGCATTCATTATTAATAAATATATTATTATTGTGCAAGCTAAATAATATATATATATATTTATTATATTCCGTTACTAGTTACTATTTCTTTTAATTCTTCATGTTTAATCAACTTCTTTCTGTTTACGAGAACGAGTTAAATAGTTATGCTGTGTGATAAATTCATGTTTAAGTACCAAAATTCAATATAGTCACATTTAATGTAAGGACATAAAACTCCATTTAGAATAATTCAAATTAAAAATAAAAATGAAAAAAGATGAAATATATTATAAAAAATACTATGTACACTGTTAAAAAATTACTGTAAATTTTACAGTATAATACCAACAGCAGGGTTGCCAGCCAGTTACTGTAAAATTTACAGTAGTGTTACAGAATTGCCCTGTATTCTCTGATTACAGTAAATAACTGTATTTTTTTGAAATTATGAAGGGTCAATTTACAGCAAATTTCTGTAAATTTGAATCAAACCAACACGTGACCCCAGAATGCATTGCAGTTTACAGCAATATGCTGTATTATTAAAAAAACAGCCAGCGGCTGTAAAATAATGCTGTAATTTTTACAGTAATTCATTACAGTGTAGGACATTTCATCACAGCTAAACTTTTATTGATTCTTAATTAAGGGGAAGTTTAGATATGATATATGATATAAATTATGATATATGATAATATATTATGTGATATATGATATGATAAAGTCACTTCCGATGTTCCCGCCATTTTGAACAACTATTGCTCCACTCAGTCCAGTATGAATGCTAACTTCTTTCCTTTTGCAGACATCACCACGTACACTGTCATCTTTCGGGAGTTTCCGCACATGGCTTCACACACCTCCAAAACAATAATCGGCTGTCACTGAGGCCCTCAGAGACACGAATGCCTGTGATGAAGGGTGTCTTCAAGATTTTACTCATCAAAGATTAATATATGAAAACGTTGAGCTTATTTGTGGGTGATTGGTTTTAATAACATGGATTGATTTGTTTTTATAGATTTTGTCCTCTCCTAAGGCCCCGTATGGGATTTTAAGCTTTATAGTTCTATTTTATTGGGGGTTTTGTGGTTTTTATAAGTTCACATTCCTAGTGTGGTCTTCTGCCGCTTTGATTCCGTTGATTATTAAAGGGAGATTTATTCAGAGTTTCTTATATTAGTGTTATCTGTGCTTAATTATTTAAATAAAATTTCTAATTCACATGCAACCATTCTGTAATAAATCTATGAAGACAGGGACATCTAGTGATCAGATCGTGCTACAGAAGAATGTATGAAATAGCATAATAACTTATGTTTTAGGGGTACTCTTAGATTTTTATTTGAAGGCAATGTTTACTTTAAACATTAAAATATCCAAAAACCACTAGAACAGTGTTCTATATTTTTTTTGACGTGTGTACTTACACTATTCCAAATGTGAATGTTTAAATCTAGAGAAATAAGCAATTTTACCTGGGACACGGCCCGTGTCCGTGCGTCGCCTATCAATGACATCATACACACATCGCCCTCAGTTTCCAGTTTTATTTCGCAGAAACCATGGAATCAGACGGAAATAAGACGCTTTAATATATTATGTTTTATTAGACAGGTGAGCAACTGTTTGGATACATTCATCAACAGATAGCACAAATACGTCGCAGAGACGTCTGGGAGACGTATTTTTTAGGGTGTTTGCTCATCTGGAATACGTCATATAGACGTCCGTTTCAGACGTTCAAATGACATCTAGTGGACGTATTAAAGACGTTAACGATTAGGATCTTATATCTGTGCGACATCTGATTTATGTACACTGTTAAAAAACTACTGTAAATTTTACAGTATAATACTGACAGCAGGATTGCCAGCCAGTTACTGTAAAATTTACAGTAGTGTTACTGTAATTTAATTTACAGAATTTCCCTGTATTCTCTGATTACAGTAAATAACTGTATTTTTTTAAATTACGAAGGGTCAATTTACAGCAATATTCTGTAAATTTGAGTCAAACCAACACGTGACCCCAGAATGCATTGCAGTTTACAGCAATATGCTGTATTATTAAAAAACAGCCAGCGGCTGTGAAATAATGCTGTATTTTTACAGTAATTCATTACAGTGTAGCATAGACGTCGTTTTTTGATTAGACATTTTAGACGTTGCATCACATTTACTACTATTGAAAACAACTACAGCTAACACTAAGTATACACGCGTTTACATATATGACAACTAAACCCGTGAATGAAAGAACACAAACATAGACTGATATGAATCATTTTATTAACAGTAAATGAAAACACAACCATTTTAAATCCTGAAACGAACAAATAGATATTTATTTCATTTTTTTAATTACATTAGAAACGAGTTCTCTGCGGGTTCATCCTGCCACCGGGGCATGGCTGCACGTTCAAACCTGGGATTTTGAATGTTGACGATTCATCGTATAGACGTCGTCTAGAGGTAAGGAAGACGGCTCGTTTAAAAAAATGGAACGCGACGTTTATCAGATGCTACGATCTTTCACAGACGTCTCCGCGACGTACGTGTGCTATCTAATCGTGTTATATAGCTCAACACTGTAATGTTTATCCCAACAAACACATTTACGTTGTGGCAACGTCGCAGCCACGTTCCATTTTTACTGTGGCAACGTTGACTGTCTACGTGCTCGCGACGTTGTAGCAACGATTGTTGCGCGACGTTCAGCAACTGCAAGACGACGTTCCGACCACATTTATTTTTATACCAGATTATAAATATAATATTACCTTTTCTGCGTCTTAAATAATCATTAATTGTTATTTTTAATGTAAAACCAGCTATGAAACTTTAAAGAGGAAAAATGCCATTCAAGTTCATATAATCCAACTTTATTAAAACATTGCATACATATAATTACCAAAACATACATTTGAAGGGAAAAAAACGTTAATATAGAGTATATTAATTATATTAAGCTCAAATATAATAGACTACAAATAAAAAAGCATA
Organism: Opsariichthys bidens; assembly: GCA_037194245.1. NCBI lineage: Eukaryota > Metazoa > Chordata > Actinopteri > Cypriniformes > Xenocyprididae > Opsariichthys > Opsariichthys bidens. Next base: position 4,937,133 of record CM074312.1, on the reverse strand, counting down.
AATAGGGAATTATAATATGTGAATGATCAGCTATTCTGTCCACTCAGTTTATTAACAGAACAAATAAATCTCACATTAGACATGAAAATTGTAGGTTTTGTTTGGATATTTACATTTCTTATTTATCTAAAAGAGAAATCATAAGCAATTCTCACGTATCCTGGCTTGAAGAAGAATAACGGCCCGACTGTCTGTTCAAATTTAAAATGCGCTTCGGAACAGTGACGAGAACATGTCGTACAATGGTTGTCCAGACAGCCTAAGCACAACCTTCAGCAACCGTGGTTGAATGGCAACATTGTGACAGCACAGTAACAACCTTAACGACACAATATGGAACCAACAACCTTTTAGCCATGTTGTTACAACGTTGAGGCAACGTTCTGTGTCAAATTTCCCCGTTTCGGTGTGAGCAAAAACACGCCGTTTGTGTGTGTCCCTTTAAATGCAAATGAGCTGCTGCTCCATTTATAAATCTCATTTTCTTGATTTACAGGGAGTACCATGTTTTACCATGACTAATATCAATCTAGATTACTGCAGTGTGCAACAAGTGTCTCACAGCCGCACTTTAACAACTCTGCTTCACCCCACATACGCTTGACCGGAAGAAGCGGCGATTGTGGCATAATTTAAGTTCCGCTGCTCTCGAGCCGTGAGTCGTGCTCGTTTGTGCTCCCACAGCTCTCGGCCCTGTTTCTCACTATAGTCACATTAATAATCTCATCTATGAATATGATTAGTGCCCTTCCCGATCTTTTTCCCCCCACGGGTGTGGTGAGAAATTGAAGGTCTCCTTTAGGACCCTGAGTGATTCCATTCCACTTTTAATGGATCGCATTTTTAGCGCCTGGTTATAATTCCTGCAAATTCACCTTGTGATTTATATCGTTTAAAATGTGCTATAATGACAATTAATGTCTTTTAAATTACATGGTTCATATTCTAGAATATCTGAAGCTGTTCTTCAGTTAGCTTGTGTACTAGCATAGCATACATCTACCTGCTAGCTTAGCTTATATTATATTAGATGTTTTTTGCTTTCAATATAATTCCCAACTACATGTTTCAAATTAGTGATGTTTGTGTGTACTTAGCATGACACTTAATTTATTACAATGATATCAGTACTATACCACATGCTAAAATAATAGACAACTAAATGTTACATTTCAAGTTTTGTTAAACATGAACTAACCAGAGCAACACATTTATTACTGTATTTACTAATCTTCGTAAACGTTAATTAATGAAAATACAGTTGTTCATTGTTTGTTCATGTCAGTTCACAGTGAATTAACTAATGTCAACTGTAATTTAATAATGTATTATTAAATGTTGAAATTAACATTAGCAAAGATTAATAAATGCTGTAGAAGTGCAGTTCATTATTAGTTCATGTTAACTAATGTTACCATTTCATTTTTATGATTATCACCTTCCTTTCGTCTTTTACATTAAAATGGACCGTTTCCACATTTCCTTCTCAGAAGCAAAAATCAATAAACTTCTATAGCAACAGCAAAAAATATTTTTTGTATTCCCATTTGCTCCAATAGAAAAAAAAATCCATGATAGCTTTTCAAAAACTCTGGAACAATGATGAGAAAAACAGTCACGAGAGAGAGAGATTCACCCAATGGTGGAAAAGCAGCTATAGTCTAAATCAGTATTTTTTCTTTCCCTACAAAACCACAAAAAGGGATGTATTTTCAAATGGCAAAGCTTCCCTGTGATAAAAAAAAGGAAGAGAAAATGTTAGTCTAGTACCGCCCATCATAAAATCAAAAGTGAAAGCAGACAAATGATGTTCCCTTCATTTTCCCTTTCTCCGAAGTCATCACGTGAATGTGACATTATCAGTATTTACTGAACATCACAAAGCAAGTTGACACATGAAACTGAACCATTTACAGAGACTACATGCATTTCATTTCAAACTCTTCACACTTTCATCTGTTCTGCATTGACTGGAGAGGTGAGAAGTGTTTTCCCTGCATTTAAGTGTATGAATATGTATGTGTGTGTGTATAGTCCCCTTGGAATTATAAGGTTCTATCTGACAGTTTTGTCCAAATTGAGTTATTCACAGTTATCTTATTCTGTGACAACTCATATGTGGTGTTTTTTATGTTGTCTACATTTAGGGACTTAGTTTGACAAAGTTGAATGGAATGCAAAAACTTTGAAGCTTAATATCTCAGAACGGCTCAGAATGCAGATAGAACCTTATGATTCCACGATTAGGATCGGCTACGTGTACAATCAGCTTTTCCACTATCTTACCGTTTTTAACTAAGTAAAACGATTTCAGATGAGTGGAGGTGGTAACAGGAAACCCCCTGCAACAGCAACTCAGCGCCTGAAGCAGGATTACCTCAGGATTAGGAAAGATCCCGTGCCTTACATCTGTGCGGAACCTCTGCCCTCCAATATACTGGAATGGTACGAATGTGTCTGATTTACCGGGTTGGGAGTAACGAAATACAAGTAACTTAGTAACGCATTTAAAATACAAAATTTGAGTGACTGTATTTCATTACAGTTACATTTTAAATGGGTGGTAATCAGATTACAGTTACATCTGAAAAGTGCTTTAGATTAATTTAAACAGCAATTGGTGAAAAACGGTGTTAATTTTCATGTTTTCGACTGTTTTCATGTTTTGTGATAGTTGTTTGTGAGTCATTTTAAAATTGTAAAAACGGTCACTGCATCTTTTTCTCACAATTTGTTTTCCCCTCACAATTGTTAGTTTGCATTTCCCAATTCTGACTTCTTTTTCTCAGAATTGCGAGATTTAAACTCACAATTGCAAGTTATAAAGTCAGAATTGGGAGATATAAACTTGCAATACTTTTTTTCTTGCAATTGTGAATTTAGGATGTGAGTTTATATCTCATATTTTTGACTTTTATCAATATTGCGAGTTTATATCTCATAATTCTGACTTTATAACTCGGAATTGCTTCTCAAAATTCTGAGGGAAAAAGTCAGAATTGTGAGATAAAAAAACTTGCAATGACCTTTTTTGTGTTTGTTTCACACTTATTAGTATTCCAAAGTATTCTAAAGTATTTAGATTAAGTTACTAAACTTGAGTAATGTAACGAAATATGTTACAAATTACTTTTTAAAGCATGTATTTTGTAATCTGTAGTGAAATACATTTTAAAAGTAACCCACCCAGCCCTGGTGATTTATACAATAATTTCATGTCAGTGGTTTTGGTGCTGATATAAAAACAAGTAGATATGAACATAATACATCAGTCACGGTCTTGAGCAAAAATACTATGAAAGTTCATGTGTTGAAATGTTTGTCGACGGCCTCGCTCATGATGAAATGTTTCCCAGGCATTTTGTTGTTCATGGACCGGAGAAATCCCCTTATGAGGGTAGGTGTGAATACTTTCACTGGAATGAAAACTTAAAGTGTTTCTTTAGGCCTGTTGTTTGTGCTGATTACGTCTTTTTTTGTAATTAATGTTTTTTGATGCTTATTTAAGGTGGCTACTATCATGGCAAACTGATATTTCCCCAAGAATTTCCTTTTAAACCACCTAGTATTTATATGATAACTCCTAATGGGAGATTCAAGTGCAACACACGGTGAGGTCAATAACAGCTCGTCTTCGTTAACATACGGTTATATTGTCAAGGCACTGCGGCTCATTTCAAGTATCTGCTACCATGTCCCCTGTAGGCTATGCCTGTCCATAAGTGACTTTCACCCTGACACCTGGAATCCCGCATGGTCAGTCTCTACTATCCTCACCGGACTGCTGAGCTTCATGATGGAAAATATTCCCACATTGGGAAGCATTGAGACATCGGACTTCACTGTATGTAACACTGAAAGGACAAACACATATTTTGCTGAAAGTAAAGGTTATATACAGGGTTGGGGAGTAACGAAATACAAGTAACTTAGTTACGTATTTAAAATACAAAATGTGAGTAACTGTATTTCATCACAGTTACATTTTAAATGGGTGGTAATCAGATTACAGTTACATCTGAAAAGTGTTTTAGATTACCAAAGTGATTACTTTGAATTTTAATGTCATTTAAACAGCGATTGGTGATTCTCTGACTCTGACCGTCTGAAAAAGCAGAGTTAAATTTCATCAACATTTTAATACTTTTAAGAGGGATCATAAAAATTTTGTTATTTTTATTTAGTGCTGTCCTAAACAAGACAAAATGACTGAATTTATATAAAAAAATTGCCAAACTGTCAACTGAACTGTCCTGTCATGACCTGATGATCCACGACTGTTTTCATGTTTTGAGAGTCATTTTATAATTCACTCGTCACTGCAACTTTTTCTCACAATTTGTTTTTCCTCCCCTCACAATTCTGAGATATTTTTCTCAGAATTGCGAGATTTAAACTCACAATTGCAAGTTAAAAAGTCAGAATTGAGAGAAATGAACTTCCAATACTAATTTTTTTTCTTGCAATCGTGAATTTAGTATGTGAGTTTATATCTCATAATTCGGACATTTCTCAATATTGTGAGTTTATATCTCATAATTCGGACTTTATAACTCACAATTGCAACTTTATATCACGTAATTCTGAGGGGAAAAAAATCAGAATTGTGAGATAAAAACTTGCAATGACCTTTTTTGTGTTTGTTCCACACTTATTAGTATTCCAAAGTATTCTAAAGTATTTAGATTAAGTTACTAAACTTGAGTAATGTAACGAAATATGTTACAAATGATTTTTTAAAGCATTTATTTTGTAATCTGTAGTGAAATACATTTTAAAAGTAACCTACCCAGCCCTGGTTATATAGTATCGGATCCCCTAAGCGGATATGGTGATAGGAGAAAATATGACATGTTGCATTTGCTCACAAAACTAATGCGTAAAGATTTTTTGTGTTCCATGAAATAATTTTGTATTTGTTCACAAACTACTGTGATCCTTGGCGAAACTTTGCATTCGCTTTCACGATATATAATTTCCTTTCGAAAGGCAGCTCGCTCTGCGTCCCCTAGAGGGCGCTATTGGGAATGCCTCTGGCATGACCGGTATCTGAAGTGTGAGTCTGAATATGACAATGAACTTGACAATGGCAGGTGGCAGCCTATGACTTCACTACTGGTGCGGACGTGAGTATAAAAGGCCACCTGTGAATAACGTCATCCTCTTTCTTGTCTTTAGGTGGCGATCTGTTTCAGTGTGTGTCTAAAAGCCTAGCATGAGCACTGTGAGTTTTAGAAAGCGTGTTCCTCCATGTCAGCATTTTCTGACACCTGAGGACACATGATATGTGCGTTATGTGCCGGGGTGAGGAGCGTGTACGCATTGCGTGTGTGCATTGCGAGAGCTTTCCCATGCGGAAGCTTCGCTCTCCGTCTGTCCCTTTTCCCAAGAGTAATCGGGACAGCCATCTGTGCCTCGCGGTTAAGGTCCGAGGTGAGTAGGAGACTGCATTCATGGGGTTTGCAGATGGAACTCGCCAATTAACTTGTGAAATGTACAAATATTTCTCATTCATCGGCGAGAGTATGCTGCCGGAAGATGCTGTGTTGACTCTCACATCATCTGATCAGGCAGCGAGCGCGCTCGTCGCCTCAAGCCGAGATGAGCAGAAAGAGGCTGTTGAGATCGAGGATGTCCCTGAGCACTCTCAGCCCGCCTGACCCACGTATGACGAGCTGCTACATGCTATGTCTCGCTCCACAGGGAGATTAGAAGCGGTGGAGGAGCTGCGTCAGAACATGGCACAAAGGTGAGCCTCCTAGGCCTCCTCTTTCCTCAGAGGGTTATCTATGTTGAGGCCTCCGCTCCCTAGAGCGCTGCCTGGATAATATTAGTAGAGTTGTCTGCTCCTCCTTGTTATGTCATAGGCATGGGGTGTGTTTAGGTCTTCTCCCAATTTAAAGAGTTGTTATACTGAGACCTCAGCTCCTAGGGCTCGGACAGGTGGTTTGCTAAGTCTTGGCTACTGTGAGGGTTGCCTCCTCTTGTTCAGAGATCTTCTTGAGGTCTCCGCTCCTCAGAGCTCTGCTTGGATACACTGTGAGTTGTCTGCTCTTTGTTGAGCCTCCTTAAAAGATGTCATGAGCATGGGGCGTTGCTAGTGTAACCCCTCTACCCGGGTACTACTCGACTTGCTCCAAGCGGGCCTCGAACCTGGGTCTTCCGGCATGGGAGTCGGACGCCCTAACAAGGAGGCTAAATATTCGCACAGCAACTACTAGATGGCCTCCATTACACTCACCCCCCTAAACCTCACTCCTATCCGGGTCACGGCACCAATGTAACCTCTCTACCCAGGTCCCACTCGACCCCTTAGTTTTTCCAAGCGGGCCTCGAACCCCGGTCTGATTACATAACCTGTATTACTAACGCATTACCCTCAGCTCCGAACATAACCATCGCTGGAGTGTGATTTGGTTAAGCTCCACCCCTTAGCTGGGCGAGGTCAAGCTCCACCCATTTGGCCCTGTTGAGTTGATATTCATGCTCCCAAAGTATGGAGTTCTTTTCTTTTTATCTTATTAGTCATTCTTTTATTATTATTTTATGTTTGTCAGAAAAGACGGCTGTCTGCACAGAGCTTGGCATACAACCTGAACAACAGAGTTTTCTGCGAGCTGTTTCCTGAGGTTGTGGAGGTAAACCTGACTTGGAAACAAGCTTGTGAATGAAACTTGTGTTACATACTAATGGTTTTTTTTTCTCCTTTACAGGAAATCAAGATGAAGCAAAGGACTCAGAGAGACTTTAGTGTGCGACTGCAACCTCTATATATTCCAGAAATGAGTTCTAATAGAGATGAAGACCTCTTTGGTGCTCCTCCACATAACGGTCATGCAGACAATTGGGAGGCAGTGGCCCGACCAGAACCAAAACTTGGGGGAAGACTTACAAACTTGTGTGTTATAGCTGGCTTTGTTGTCTGTGTCTACACAGTTAAGTTTGTGCTACAAAATATTGGCCAGGACTGAAAACAGACTATATCAATGTAACCTGAAAGCTCTTTTAACCAAACTGAGCTTCCATTCAGAATCTAAAATAAGTTGACCTGAGCTTATGGTAATGCACCGAAACTATTTTTTTTTTTTTTTTTTTTAAAGTTCAATAGATTTAGGCCACTACAGACCAGTTGGATGGAAGAATGAACTGTGTGTCAACAGCACTTCTGTTTAGCTCCTCATGATCTTTGACATTTTTTTCCTTTTCCTTGTGCTTTTTCCTTTCTGGCCAAATTCCGCTTTGAAAATATTTTTTTAATACTTATGGTTTGATTAATGGGAAATTTGTCGACATAGAATCTAAATGCAACATTAAAATGTATTATTGCATTTATTTTAATAAAAATCAGCAAACAAATCCAAAACACAAGGCAGAGACGTAGACAAATTCGTCCAACCAGGCAAACAAAGCAAAAACCGTAATCCAACTATCAGTAATTTGTAATCCAACAAGAAAAGCAAATGGCTCACAACAGTAAGGCATGGCAGTGCTTTGCAAAGTATCTATAGTAAAGCAAGGCTATTTACACTGGTGAAAACAGGAAATGACCATAGAAGAAACAGGTCATGGCAACCCATGGTATTCGGGAGAGAGCTGAATGGATACAGAATCATTCATTACAATTTGATTTTAACTCAGTTGTTTATATTTCTGTTCAAGCCCCACTTTCAGATGTATTCAAATATGTGATTATTTTCTTTTTCCTAATTTATACTGTTGAATAACTATGATTTTTTCAATAATGATATGAAAAATAATAATGTTTAAAAAAAATCTCAGAATTGTCTGATTCTTGATTATTTCTCTCAAAGGGATCGTTCACCTGAAAATGTTAATTCAGTCATTTAATCATCATCATTAATCATTATTCTGTGGAACTTTAAGAGAAACCATCGTATGATCAAAAAATACATGGTGGGAACCAAAACTGTTTGGTTGTCAGTGTTCTTCAAAATATGTTGTTTTATGTTTCACAGAAGAGAGGAACTCGTATAGGTTTGGAACAACATGAGGGTTATTTTACAGAAAGGAAACTGTCCCTTTAAGACATCAAAGCATTGGAAAGCTGGGTGACTGTGTTCAGCCTTTCATCTTCTCTTGGTCGAGAGGCGTTTGTCGAGGTGTCTGCGTATGGGCTCGATGTGTTTTTCTTATAGTCTGCACTGAAATGTGTATTTTCCATCTTTCATTAGGTCATCTAGCAAGTCTTTGTCAGTAAATGAAGGGTTTTTCTTCAGCTTCTCTGATCAAACATCTTATTCCTCTTTATAATTAGGGCCCAAGCCCAGAAGGGCGAAGGGCCCTATTGTTCTTCTAAGGATTACTAGGGCCCAAGCCCAGAAGGGCGAAGGGCCCTATTGTTTTTCAAAGGATTATTATTATTATTTTATTTATTTATTTTTTTTTTTCAACCGTTCGGGGCTTTTTGGGGCCCTTAACATGCTCAAAAACTCTTGAAACTTTGCACATGGATGTGACTATTATGAGTCAAAGATATAGCGCCACCAATTGGCAGCAGGAAATGTGTCACTTTCAAAATGCTTTGAGATCACCCTCTTATTTTTATCCGATTTGCTTCAAAACTTCTTCATTATAATGTCAAAATATTTCAGATGTAGACATATGAATATCTTTGAGATATCTTAAATATTGTTGCCATGGCAAGACGTCAAACTTTAATAATATTCTTGGGTGTTTTTGAGGCTCTTAACAAACACCGTCTCGTGTCTCCCTCTAGTGGACAGCACTGTGTACTTTCTGTAAACTCAGAGAAGCAACGCCCCTTGTTTCACAGTTTGATGATGTCTGTGAATGATCACGAACTCATTTGTGTTTTAAACTTATAAGTTAAAATATTCCAGCGATTACACAAGATTTAATCACAAGAATGTAATAAAAAGCTTAATTTTAGTTTAGAAGGTGTTCTGTGACAATTATAGACGCGCCGCGTCTGAGAACCTTACCTTCCCGAGGCTCGTTCTTTCTCGCGTCTTTCAGAATCTTGTCATGCCTTTTTAATGTTCCTTTCAATTCTTTGAAATTGAAGTTTGAATTTTTATGTGTATGACTGTGTTAATATGTTGACGCTGTGTGGCATCTGTGCAAACTTCGTTTCCTAATGGATTAAACAAAGAGCCGCGCGTCATTTCTCTATAAGCAGTGATCGTGACCGCGTGAAAGCCACTTGATTTTAAGTGTTTTTAAACCTTATTCTTTAAATCATTCAAGCGATTAGACAAGATTCGATCACAAGAACATATTAAAAAGCTTCTTGTACAGTTTGGAAGATTTTCTGTCACACAAAGAGACGCGCAGCGTCTCCTAATAATGATCGCGCCCAGTTATACAAATACATCTTTACACATGCAGGGATTTTAAAAAATTAAATTAAAATATAAACTTCTGCAAATAACTAATAATAAACTTCTGCACATGATGACAACATACTGAAGATGCTGAAGACATTCCAGCGATTCTACAATATAAACACATGAAAGACATTCATGTAGAGATCGCGAGCCGTGTTTGACAGTTTCATGATGTCTGTGAATGATCACGAACTCATTTACAGGTGATTTTTTTCATGTTCTTTTCATTCCTTAGTTTGAATATTTATGTGTATGACTGTGTTAATGTGTTGACGCTGTGTGGCATCTGTGCAAACTTCGTTTCCTAATGGATTAAACAAAGAGCCGCGCGTCATTTCTCTATAAGCAGTGATCGTGACCGCGTGAAAGCCACTTGATTTTAAGTGTTTTTAAACCTTATTCTTTACTACATTCAAGCGATTAGACAAGATTCGATCACAAGAACATAGAAAATCTTCCAAACTGTAAAAGAAGCTTTTTAATGTCACACAAAGAGACGCACAGCGTCTCCTAATAATGATCGCGCCCAGTTATACAAAGAACGACATCCATGCAGGGATTTTAAAAAATAAAACTAAAATATAAATTTCTGCAAATAACTAATAATAAACTTCTGGTTCATTCATTAACCTGGTTCATTCCAGCGATTACACAACATTTAATCACAACAATGAATTAAAGAGCTTCAATTAGAATTTAGAAGATTTCTGTCACGTAAAGAGACGCGCAGCGTCTCCTAATAATGATCGCGCATTATACAAAGAACTACATCCATGCAGGGATTTTAAAAAATAAAAATAAAATATAAACTTCTGCAAATAAATTGTATTTGGATCGTTATCGTTTATATTACATTCATGCTCTCCTCATACATTGCACGCACACACATTCAGACAGTTCACGAGCTCTCACAGTTCTCTGTGTTTTAATCTGGCAGGTTTAACCCTTTCATTGCTGTCTCCTTTTTTCTGAATTATAGGATCGGAAATTTCATAAAAAATGAAGGCATAGAACCAATTCAGTTGTCGTGCACTGACTATATGGTTCTATATAATTAGTTTAAAAATATGGTTAAAAATAACATAAAATACCTTAAGATAAATTCAAAGGAACCTGGATGAATTTAAAATGATTGTACTATATTTCAGATCAATATACTTGTTTTCTTCAAAATATTTATTCTGAATCTCTCTCTCTCTCTCTCAGGGTCTTCCAGGTTTAACCCTTTCATTGCTGTCTCCTTTTGTCTGCATTATAGTATAGGAAATCTCATGAAAATAAAGGCACAGAACCAGTTCAGTTTTAGTGCACTGACTATATGGTTCTATATAATTAGTTTAATAATATGGTTAAAAATAACGTAAAATACCTTAAAATAAATTCAAAGGAACCTGGTTGAATTTAAAATGAATGTACTATATTTCAGATCAATATACTTTTTTTTTTTTTTCTTCAAAATATTTCTTCTGAATACCCCCCCCCCCCCCTCTCTCTCTCTCTCTCTCAGGGTCTTGCAGGTTTAACCCTTTCATTGCTGTCTCCTTTTGTCTGCATTGTAGGATAGGAAATCTCTTAGCCCTTCTCTTCTATAAATTTGTATAAAGAAAAGATCTGCTGGGTCAGATCTGTAACCTGTGGCGAAACTATGATGACATCCAGGACTCGTGGAACAGTGCTATGAACATCGTGGACTGGTTCTTTGATCATCAGGACGTCCTGCGGCCGGACCGGGCCAGTGGAACGACCCCGACATGGTGAGGTCATCATTCACTAGAAACCTCAGGAGCGTTTGCTTGTGATGTATTGTATCATATTGTAACATTTGTATCATCATCATCATCATCATCATCATCCTCAGTTGATCATTGGAGACTTCGGCCTCAGCATGGACCAATCGCGTGCTCAGATGGCGCTGTGGGCGATCATGGCCGCGCCTCTGTTCATGTCCTACGATCTGCGCACGATCCGCAGCGGCGTTCGCGCCATCCTGCAGAATAAAGTCATGATCGGCATCAAGCAGGACCACTTGGGTATCCAGGGCAGACGCCTGCTGAAGGTGAATTATGTGTGATTCTATTATATTTCACAGTTGATTCTAACAGGGTTTAATTGAATTAAATAAGTAGGATTTTTATTGAAATAAAGCTGAAATAAAATAAAAAGATTTGTTGAAAAACTTAATCTAAATGGAATAAAAATCATTCCATTGAATCATTGGGTCACTCAATTGATTCACTGAAAACACTGACTCATTCAGGAATGAAGTAAATGGCTCTCTTTATGAATGGATCATTGAATCATTGGTTCACCCTTTTGATTCTTTCAAAACACTGATTCATTGGAATGAAGTAAATGGCTCTCCTGATGAATGGACTCTGTCAAAGCGATGCTTGTGTTCCTGCAGGAGAAGAGCGGGTTCTAGGCGTACTTGCAGCCTCTCTAAAGGAGCCAGTGCTCTGGTGTTCTTCAGCAGGAGGTCAGATATGCCATATCGATACATGACGTCTCTGAAGATGCTGAACTACAGACTTGGAGTCTATGAGGTGAGTGTTCAGAAACACTGATCTGATGAAGATCACACTGAATCATTTACATGATCATTTACACTCTCTCTCTCACAGGAGTTTGATGTGTTTTCGGAGAAGCTGTTTCCCCAGCTGAAGGACAGCACAGAGTTTGTTGTGTACGCCAACCCGTCTGGTGTGGTCATGTGGTACGTCTATCCCACAGCTGAGTGGCGAAAAGAGGCGGGGCCTAGTCACTTGAGCGAGTAGCTAATAGGGCCAAAGTTCCATCGATATGCTAATGAGGCCGACGCCCCTCTGGTGATTTGAATTAGGAAATGAATTTCGCTCTCAGGGACCTTTAGCAAATCAAACGTGCCTCACTGGATTTCTTTTTAAGAATGTAATTTTTTTAGCACCGTTTCTACTGAATGTGTTTCCATATTGGAATCTTTTTGTATTGACCTTTAATAAGAACGAACAGTATCATCTCATTTGTGCAAATGAAGTGCATTAATCAAGTTGTTCAAATCATGAAGCATTCAGTGACGTGTACTACTGTTTTTAAACTCAAATAAACACATGATGGTCAAACTCACATTCCGAGTAGATTATTTGATTGATGCTTAACACTGACGAGTCATGATGTCAGTTGACCCTTTCCAAACAGTTTGATTGACAGGCGATGTGACCAATCATAACCCTGAATCTGAGAGAATAGAGATTCTAATCTCAATCTGAGCTCTCAACAGTGAAGTATTAGTTCCAGCACGATTAGAGGTAAGAGATCTGTGGCTCACTGGTATGAGCACTGCCTCATGGTTTCAGAGGTTACTGGTTCGAATCCTGGTCAGATCTCCAAGAAATGCAGCGATTGAGTCCATGGAAAGAGAAAGAGAAAGAGAAAGAGTCCTGGTTGAGTAGTAGGTTATTTTGAAAAAAAAAAAAAAAAAGTGTGGCAAGTTTTTGGTTCAGCTTTCAGCTGGATAATAAATTATAAAGTCGCACATTGGTGTAAAACATAACCGCTGCTGGATATCATCCCAGAACTCCCCAGGGGGAGGCGTTTGGTTATTACCTCCCCCCTTCGTTTCCTGCCTTCTCTCAGTCCCCTGTCAGGATTTGATTGCTCTTACAGCCTGTCACAGATCCTGATCAGGTGACCATTCCCCAACGCAACCATGCTACAGTGACCAGGCCGGTTTTGAACCCGGATACTCCTGATAGGGAGCACATGCTCTAACCACTAGAGCCACTGGCACTTTCACACTGAGCCCTCTTTTTTTTGGGGGCATATCCTTTATATTTGGAAAAAACCCTTCAAACTAAAGCATTCAACCAAAGAGTGAGATTTGAACCAGGAATCTCTGCATGAAGAAGCAATATTTAGACCACTGAGCCACTGGAGCTTCTGCTGCTTCATTGCTTTTTTTGGGGGCATGTCTTTTTTTTTTGAGTCTCAGACTGATGAGCCACTGGAGCTTCATCTTGCAACCTTTTTTTTTTTTAGAGTTTTTTTAATTAATCAATAAAACTAAAGCATTTTCCACCACAAAAGTGAGATTTGACTGGGATTGTCCCACTGAAGGAGTGATGCTGAGACCAGCTTTTCAAGCAAGTTTTTGTCTCATTTAATTAGTCAGAACCAATTAAAGTAATTTCCCTCACTTTTATTGGAAGTGTCAATCATTTAAAATGCAGTGTCAATCCATTTTTCAATCTGACAAGGAATTGGGTGTTTTGGAAGGGTTTTTATTGATACCTTTGTGCTATATGATGGAAAAATGTTCACATTTGTGGGATTTGATCCAAGAAACCAACATACGAAAGACAAGTGATTCACCACTGAACCAAAGACTTTGTGAAGTCCTATAGCTGGGTCAATTGGACTGATTTTCAGTTTATCTATAGCATTAAATAATAATAATAAAAAAGGTTAATGTAAGTAATTGTGGGATTCAAAGTCAGGACTGACTAAAGCTTTACCACTTGAGCCACTGAATCTGACAAGGAATGGGTTTTTCTTGAGAGCTTTGTGTTACACGATGGAAATTGTTTTAGTAAATCTGGGATTTGAACCAAGAACTCTATCTATGAAAAGGAATTAATCAGCCACTGAGCCATAGGCATTGAGACATGTGAGTTGGTTAAATTCGGTTGATTTTCTGTTGATCTACAGCTGTAATTAATAAATCAACATAAGAAACAGTAGGATTTGAACTCAGGACTCTATCATTAAAGCTCAGCGTTTTCTCACTTGAGCCACTGAATCAGACAAGGAAAGAAGTGTTTTGGATGGAGCTTTGTGTTTTGTGATGGGAGAATATTTGCAATTGTGGGAATTAATCCAAAACCCCACATATGAAAAACAAGTGATTAGCCACTGAGTCACATACTTAGAGACATTTGAGTTGATTCAGTTTGGTTGATTTTCTGTTTATCTACAGCATTAATAATAATAATAAACAATTTAATATAAAAAAATTGTGGGATTCTGGGATTCCCTGCAGCATTGTGAACGGAATGAACTACTACCTTATGAACGACTTCTGCCCACTGAAATGTGCAACTCAAAGACTTTTTCAAAAGAAAAACATAGGCCTACACATGTTGAGCAAACATATGAAATCCGTTTATGTGCTATGCCATGCACTTTATTCTGTATCAAGGCAATTTTTATTGAACGAAAGAGCAGACATTTCTTTTACAGATAAGTTTATTAAAGAACATTACTTTTGACATATCATATGAAGGGACATTTCCTTCATTCCAAGATATGCTCTTTTATTAACACTAAACTGTAAGATAGTGAAACTCTTTTTTTCTTTTTTTTTTTGTTCTAAGCCCTGAAATCTCCATCAAAACATTAAAAAGCCAAGCTTTGGCCAATGAGTAAAACGCTCTGCACATTAATCCATTTTCTGAAGTTGAGAGATGCAGGTTTGCATTGACGCTGAAGCACAGAAACACTGGCTGCACATAAGGAGGTCAGAAAGCAGCATTTTAGCCAGCAATTTTCAGATCTTTGGCCACCAGCATCTCTCTCTCTAAGGGTCTTCCAGGTTTAACCCTTTCATTGCTGTCTCTTTTTTTCTGAATTATAGAATCGGAAATCTCATAAAAAATGAAGTTGTCGTGCACTGACTATATGGTTCTATATAATTAGTTTAATAATATGGTTAAAAATAACGTAAAATACCTTAAGATAAATTCAATGGAACCTGGATGAATTTAAAATGAATGTACTATATTTCAGATCAATATACTTGTTTTCTTCAAAATATATCTTCTGAATATCCCCCCCCCTCTCTCTCTCTGAGGGTCTTGCAGGTTTAACCCTTTCATTGCTGTCTCCTTTTGTCTGCATTAAAGGATAGGAAATCTCTTAGCCATTCTCTTCTATAAATTTGTATAAAGAAATAAAGGCAAAGAACCAGTTCATTTGTATTTCACTGACTATTTAGTTTTATATAATTAGTTTAACAATATAATAAGATAAATTCAGCTGAATATATAACACTTTGAACTGCTAATGATAACTTTGCTATGATATGATGGCTTTTATTTAGTATTATATTGAATAATCTGACTCGACTAACTGGTCAGTCTCCAACTGGAGACACCTTTTAAATTCATTTTTCCCGCCGTGCACAGTTGCCTTGATGCCACCGGGTTGGCGGTGCCACCGGCTTGGGCCCGTCATCGCTGCTAGCAGCTATATTTATTATTAGGGCCCAAGCCCAAAGGGGCGAAGGGCCCTATTGTTTTTCTAAGGATTATTAGGGCCCAAGCCTAGAAGGGCGAAGGGCCCTATTGTTTTTCTAAGGATTATTATTATTATTATTATTATTATTATTATTATTATTATTTTTATTTTTTTTTCAACCGTTCGGGGCTTTTTGGGGCCCTTAACATGCTCAAAAACTCTTGAAACTTTGCACACGCATTGGAACCTGCGGCCATTAGAACGTGACAGAGGCTGGGACCCGGGCGTGGCAGGGGGCTCGACAGCGCCCCCTTGAATGGGGTCCGAAAACTTGGTCCATATATCAAACACGCTTGCACAAATTGGTATGAAACTCGGTACACATATAGACCTTATCGGGCCTGACAACTTTCATGCTCTAAGTTGTTCGCCGCCTCGACAGGAAGTGAGCTATTATGGGTTGTTTGAAAAGCGCATGCTCTGGAATTTGATATACTCCTCCTAGGCGCTTAATCCGATCACCACCAAACTCGGTCAGCATGAAGTCAAGACATTGATGACGCAAAATTGCCAGGGGATTTTTGATATCTCACACGGTTTGCCCGTGGCGAGGCAACGAATTTATGGCGAGAAAAGAGAAACAGGAAGTGTGTTATAACGTCTGCATACATTTATTGATTTTTATGAAACTTCACCTGTGTGTTCGTTGTAGGAGGCCGAGTACATGGATGTGACTATTATGAGTCAAAGATATAGCGCCACCAATTGGCAGCAGGAAATGTGTCACTTTCAAAATGCTTTGAGATCACCCTCTTATTTTTATCCGATTTGCTTCAAACTTCTTCATTATAATGTCAAAACATTTCAGATGTAGACATATGAATATCTTTGAGATCTCTTAAATATTGTTGCCATGGCAAGACGTCAAACTTTAATAATATTCTTGGGTGTTTTTGAGGCTCTTAACAAACACGGTCTCGTGGCTCCCTCTAGTGGACAGCTTTGTGTACTTTCTGTTCAATCATAGAAGCAACGCCCCTTGATGTTTCACAGTTTGGTGATGTCTGTGAATGATCACGAACTCATTTGTGTTTTTTAAACTTATAAGTTAAAATATTCCAGCGATTACACAAGATTTAATCACAAGAATGTAATAAAAAGCTTAATTTTAGTTTAGAAGGCGTTCTGTGACAATTATAGACGCGCCGCGGCTGAGAACCTTACCTTCCCGAGGCTCGTTCTTTCTCGCGTCTTTCAGAATCTTGTCATGCCTTTTTAATGTTCCTTTCAATTCTTTGAAATTGAAGTTTGAATTTGTATGTGTATGACTGTGTTAATGTGTTGACGCTGTGTGGCATCTGTGCAAACTTCGTTTCCTAATGGATTAAACAAAGAGCCGCGCGTCATTTCTCTATAAGCAGTGATCGTGACCGCGTGAAAGCCACTTGATTTTATGTGTTTTTAAACCTTATTCTTTAAATCATTCAAGCGATTAGACAAGATTCGATCACAAGAACATAGAAAATCTCCCAAACTGTAAAAGAAGCTTTTTAATGTCACACAAAGAGACGCGCAGCGTCTCCTAATAATGATCGCGCCCAGTTATACAAAGAACGACATCCATGCAGGGATTTAAAAAAATAAAACTAAAATATAAACTTCTGCAAATAACTAATAATAAACTTCTGCACATGATGACAACATACTGATGATGCTAAATTGCGAACGATTATAGTGTATCTCAAATTGTGTTGCCGTGGCGAAGGTTTAAATTAAGAACAAAAAGGGAATTTGGAAGTTGTCAATCATTCATGAATAATTGAAATATACACACGTAATTTCTATATTTAATAGCCATTCCATTCCAGCGATTCTACAGATCGCGAGCCGTTTTTTTTTTTGACAGTTTGATGATTTCTGTGAGAGTGATCACGAAATCATTTACGTGTTTTTTAACCTGGTTCATTCCAGCGATTCCATTCCATTCCAGCGATTACACAACATTTAATCACAACAATGAATTAAAGAGCTTCAATTAGAATTTAGAAGATTTCTGTCACGTAAAGAGACGCGCAGCGTCTCCTAATAATGATCGCGCACCTTATACATAGAACGACATCCATGCAGGGATTTAAAAAAATAAAACTAAAATATAAACTTCTGCAAATAAATTGTATTTGGATCGTTATCGTTTATATTACATTCGTGCTCTCCTCATACATTGCACGCACACACATTCAGACAGTTCACGAGCTCTCACAGTTCTCTGTGTTTTAGTCTGGCAGGTTTAACCCTTTCATTGCTGTCTCCTTTTTTCTGAATTATATGATCGGAAATTTCATTAAAAATGAAGGCATAGAACCAATTCAGTTGTCGTGCACTGACTATATGGTTCTATATAATTAGTTTAATAATATGGTTAAAAATAACGTAAAATACCTTAAGATAAATTCAAAGGAACCTGGATGAATTTAAAATGATTTTACTATATTTCAGATCAATATACTTGTTTTCTTCAAAATATATCTTCTGAATATCCCCCCCCCCCACCTCTCACTCTCTCTCTGAGGGTCTTCCAGGTTTAACCCTTTCATTGCTGTCTCTTTTTTCTGAATTATAGAATCGGAAATCTCATAAAAAATGAAGGCATAGAACCAATTCAGTTGTCGTGCACTGACTATATGGTTCTATATAACTAGTTTAATAATATGGTTAAAAATAACGTAAAATACCTTAAGATAAATTCAATGGAACCTGAATGAATTTAAAATGAATGTACTATATTTCAGATCAATATACTTGTTTTCTTCAAAATATATCTTCTGAATACCCCCCCCCCTCTCTCTGAGGGTCTTGCAGGTTTAACCCTTTCATTGCTGTCTCCTTTTGTCTGCATTAAAGGATAGGAAATCTCTTAGCCCTTCTCTTCTATAAATTTGTATAAAGAAATAAAGGCAAAGAACCAGTTCATTTGTATTTCACTGACTATTTAGTTTTATATAATTAGTTTAACAATATAATAAGATAAATTCAGGTGAACATATAACACTTTGAACTGCTAATGATAAGTTTGCTATGATATGATCGCTTTTAGTTAGTATTATATTGAATAATCTGACTCAACTAACTGGTCAGTCTCCAACTGGAGACACCGTTTAAATTCATTTTGCTCGCCGTGCCCAGTTGTCCTTAAACCACCGAGGTGGCGGTGCCACCGGCTTGGGCCCGCACATTGCTGCTAGCAGCTATATTTATTATTTTTATTTTTTTTCAACCGTTCGGGGCTTTTTGGGGCCCTTAACATGCTCAAAAACTCTTGAAACTTTGCACACGCATTGGAACCTGCGGCCATTAGGACGTGACAGAGGCTGGGACCCGGGCGTGGCAGGGGGGCTCGACAGCGCCCCCTTGAATGGGGTCTGGAATCTTGGTCCATATATCAAACACGCTTGCATATATTGGTATGAAACTCGGTACACATGAAGATCTTTTCGGGCCTGACAACTTTCGTGCTCTAAGTTGTTCGTCGCCTCAACAGGAAGTGAGCTATTATGGGTTGTTTGAAAAGCGCATGCTCTGGAATTTGATATACTCCTCCTAGGCGCTTAATCCGATCACCACCAAACTCGGTCAGCATGAAGTCAAGACATTGATGACGCAAAATTGCCAGGGGATTTTTGATATTTCACACGGTTTGCCCGTGGCGAGGCAACAAATTTATGGCGAGAAAAGAGAAACAGGAAGTGTGTTATAACGTCTGCATACATTTATTGATTTTTATGAAACTTCACCTGTGTGTTCGTTGCAGGAGGCCGAGTACATGTATGTGACTATTATGAGTCAAAGATATAGCGCCACCAATTGGCAGCAGGAAGTGTGTCACTTTCAAATTGCTTTGAGATCGCCCTCTTATTTTTACCTGATTTGCTTCAAACTTCTTCATTATAATGTCCAAACATTTCAGATGTAAACATATGAATATCTTTGTGATATCTTAAATATTGTTGCCATGGCAAGACGTCAAACTTTAATAATATTCTTGGGTGTTTTTGAGGTTCTTAACATGCTTCAAATTGCATGAAACTCGACACACATGTGAATATTGTCATCTTGTAGACATGAGCAAAGCGTTAAAACTGGGCGTGGTTGAGGGGCTCTGTAGCGCCATCTTTTCACAATAGTTGGGGGGTTAGTTTAACCTACAGTCACCAAACTCGGCACACATATTCTTCTAATTTAGCCAGACAACTTTCTAATTTACAGTCATTAGCTCTGACCAACAGGAAGTCAGATATTTTGGTTTGAATATGGCTATTTTGAAAAATCAAGCTCTGAATTTTTAAAAAACGGTCTCGTGGCTCCCTCTAGTGGATAGTACTGCACGTGCATCACATTATTTCTTTTCACTAATGGAAGCACACCAACCCCAAGTTTTGAACAACCGCTTTCGTTTTACAACTCACAACAGTCTTGGTTTACATGTCATTTCATTCATTAAAACTTTCAAGCGATTGTATAATATACAAGTAAAGAAACACATGAAAAAAATGAATTTACTGATCGCGAGTATTGACAAACAGCCACTCTAATGTCATAGACGGAGAGAAATTTTGCTTTCGTCTTACAATTCAGGCCTGTGCAAACTTCTATTTTCTGTGCAGCGCAGCATCTCCTAATAATGATCGCGCCCATACAAATAACTACATCACATGCAGGGATTTAAAAAAATAAAATTAAAATATAAACTTCTGCAAATAACTAATAATAAACTTCTGCACATGATGACAACATACTGAAGATGCTGAAGACATTCCAGCGATTCTACAATATAAACACATGAAAGACATTCATGTAGAGATCGCGAGCCGTGTTTGATAGTTTCATGTCTGTGAATGATCACGAACTCATTTACATGTGATTTTTTTTCATGTTCTTTTCATTCCTTAGTTTGAATATTTATGTGTATGACTGTGTTAATGTGTTGACGCTGTGTGGCATCTGTGCAAACTTCATTTCCTAACGGATTAAACAAAGAGCCGCGCGTCATTTCTCTGAAAGGGAGTGATCACGAAATCATGAAAGCTCATGTTTTTAAACCTTATTCTTTAAAATATTCAAGCGATTAGACAAGATTCGATCACAAGAACATATTAAAAATCTTCAATTACAGTTTGGAAGATTTTCTGTCACACAAAGAGACGCGCAGCGTCTCCTAATAATGATCGCGCCCAGTTATACAAATAACTTTATGCAGGGATTTTAAAAAATAAATTTAAAATATAAACTTCTGCAAATAACTAATAATAAACTTCTGCACATGATGACAACATACTGAAGATGCTAAATTGCGAACGATTATAGTACATCTCATATGGTGTTGCCGTGGGGAAGGTTAAAATTAAGAACAAAAAGGGAATTTAGAAGTTGTCAATTATTCATGAATAATTGAAATATACACACCTAATTTCTATATTTATTAGTACAAATATCATAATTAAACATTTTAATTTATTTTTTTCATTTCAAGATGTATGTGTAAATTAAAATGAGGGGAAACTGTACTCTTAAAATTATTGAAATGATCAAATGAGCACTAGAGGGCAGCATATACCTATTTTTGAGATGACACTCAATGATAATTCATAACACTAAACAATATTCTCCTTTGAATTATACACTGTTTATTTCTATATACAATAACACTAACATTAAATAAGGAATTCAAACTTTTTTAATCTATGTAGTTTAACTTAAAAATAAGCACAATAACGTTCTGTTTAAGCACAATAAATAAAAAAGAAATTTAATAATAACCAAAATATGGAAGATAAATTCAATGGAACCTGGATGAATTTAAAATGAAAATACTACATTTCAGATCAATATATTTGTTTTCTTTAAAATAATTCTTCTGAATCTCTCTCTCTCTCTCTCTCTCTCTCTCTCTCTAAGGGTCTTCCAGGTTTAACCCTTTCATTGTTGTCTCTTTTTTTTCTGAATTATAGAATCGGAAATCTCATAAAAAATAATTATATATAACCATATAGTCAGTGCACGACAACTGAATTGGTTCTATGGCTTCAGTTTAAAAATATGGTTAAAAATAACGTAAAATACCTTAAGATAAATTCAATGGAACCTGGATGAATTTAAAATGAATGTACTATATTTCAGATCAATATACTTGTTTTCTTCAAAATACATCTTCTGAATATCCCCCCCCCCTCTCTCTCTCTCTCTCTCTCTCTCTCTCTCTCTCAGGGTCTTGCAGGTTTAACCCTTTCATTGCTGTCTCCTTTTGTCTGCATTAAAGGATAGGAAATCTCTTAGCCCTTCTCTTCTATAAATTTGTATACAGAAATAAAGGCAAAGAACCAGTTCATTTGTATTTCACTGACTATTTAGTTTTATATAATTAGTTTAACAAAATAATAAGATAAATTCAGCTTAATATATAACACTTTGAACTGCTAATGATAAGTTTGCTATGATATGATCGCTTTTAGTTAGTATTATATTGAATAATCTGACTCAACTAACTGGTCAGTCTCCAACTGGAGACACCTTTTAAATTCATTTTGCCCGCCGTGCCCAGTTGTCCTTAAACCACCGAGGTGGCGGTGCCACCGGCTTGGGCCCGCACATTGCTGCTAGCAGCTATATTTAGGGCCCAAGCCCTGTAAGGGCGAAGGCCCTATTGTTTTCCTAAGGATTATTATTATTAGGGCCCAAGCCTAGAAGGGCGAAGGGCCCTATTGTTCTTCTAAGGATTATTATTTTTATTTTTTTTCAACCGTTCGGGGCTTTTTGGGGCCCTTAACATGCTCAAAAACTCTTGAAACTTTGCACACGCATTGGAACCTGCGGCCATTAGGACGTGACAGAGGCTGGGACCGGGCGTGGCAGGGGGGCTCGACAGCGCCCCCTTGAATGGGGTCTGAAAACTTGGTCCATATATCAAACACGCTTGCACATATTGGTATGAAACTCGGTACACATATAGACCTTATCGGGGCTGACAACTTTCGTGCTCTAAGTTGTTCGCCGCCTCAACAGGAAGTGAGCTATTATGGGTTGTTTGAAAAGCGCATGCTCTGGAATTTGATATACTCCTCCTAGGCGCTTAATCCGATCACCACCAAACTCGGTCAGCATGAAGTCAAGACATTGATGACGCAAAATTGCCAGGGGATTTTTGATATCTCAAACGGTTTGCCCGTGGCGAGGCAACGAATTTATGGCGAGAAAACAGAAACAGGAAGTGTGTTATAACGTCTTCATACATTCATTGATTCTTATGAAACTTCACCTGTGTGTTCGCTGTAGGAGGCCGAGTACATGGATGTGACTATCATGAGTCAAAGATATAGCGCCACCAATTGGCAGCAGGAAATGTGTCACTTTAAAAATGCTTTGAGTTCACCCTCTTATTTTTACCCGATTTGCTTCAAACTTCTTCATTATAATGTCCAAACATTTCAGATGTAGACATGTCAATGTCTTTGTGATTTTTTAAATATTGTTGCCATGACAAGACGTCAAACTTTAATAATATTCTTGGGTGTTTTTGAGGCTCTTAACAAACACGGTCTCGTGGCTCCCTCTAGTGGACAGCTTTGTGTACTTTCTGTTCAATCATAGAAGCAACGCCCCTTGATGTTTCACAGTTTGGTGATGTCTGTGAATGATCACGAACTCATTTGTGTTTTTTAAACTTATAAATTAAAATATTCCAGCGATTACACAAGATTTAATCACAAGAATGTAATAAAAAGCTTAATTTTAATTTGGAAGGTGTTCTGTGACAATTATAGACGCGCCGCGTCTGAGAAGGAACGCCTGCCGCAGCTCGTTCATTCTCGCGTCTTTCAGAATCTTGTCATTCCTTTTTAATGCTCCTTTGAATTAAAATATTCCAGCGATTACACAAGATTTAATCACAAGAATGTATTAAAAAGCTTAATTTTAGTTTAGAAGGTGTTCTGTGACAATTATAGACGCGCTGCGTCTGAGAAGGAACGCCTGCCGAAGCTCGTTCATTCTCGCGTCTTTCAGAATCTTGTCATTCCTTTTTAATGTTCCTTTCAATTCTTTGAAATTGAAGTTTGAATTTGTATGTGTATGACTGTGTTAATGTGTTGACGCTGTGTGGCATCTGTGCAAACTTCGTTTCCTAATGGATTAAACAAAGAGCCGCGCGTCATTTCTCTATAAGCAGTGATCGTGACCGCGTGAAAGCCACTTGATTTTAAGTGTTTTTAAACCTTATTCTTTAAATCATTCAAGCGATTAGACAAGATTCGATCACAAAAACATATCAAAAAGCTTCTTTTACAATTTGGAAGATTTTCTGTCACACAAAGAGACGCGCAGTCTCCTAATAATGATCGCGCCCAGTTATACAAATACATCTTACACATGCAGGAATTTTAAAACATAAAATTAAAATATAAACTTCTGCAAATAACTAATAATAAACTTCTGCACATGATGACAACATACTGAAGATGCTGAAGACATTCCAGCGATTCTACAATATAAACACATGAAATACATTCATGTAGAGATCGCGAGCCGTGTTTGATAGTTTCATGTCTGTGAATGATCACGAACTCATTTACAGGTGATTTTTTTCATGTTCTTTTCATTCCTTTGTTTGAATATTTATGTGTATGACTGTGTTAATGTGTTGACGCTGTGTTGCAACTGTGCAATCTTCGTTTCCTAACGGATTAAACAAAGAGCCTCGCGTCATTTCATATTCATTAATAATTGAAATATACACACCTAATTTCTATATTTAATAGCCATTCCATTCCAGCGATTCTACAATATACAAGCAAATAAACACACGAAAGACGTTCCTGTAGAGATCGCGAGCCGTTTTTTTTTTTGACAGTTTGATGATTTTTGTGAGAGTGATCACGAAATCATATACGTGTTTTTTAACCTGGTTCATTCCAGCTATCACACAACATTTAATCACAACAATGTTTTAAAGTGCTTCAATTATAGTTTGGAAGATTTTCTGTCACACAAAGAGACGCGCAGCGTCTCCTAATAATGATCGCGCCTAGTTATACAAAGAACGACATCCATGCAGGGATTCTAAAAAATAAAACTAAAATATTGACATATGCAAATAAATCGTATTTGGATCGTTATCATTTATATTACATTCGTGTTCTCCTCATACATTACACGCACACACACACATTCAAACAGTTCAAGAACCCGAACGTCTCTGTGTTTTAGTCTGGCAGGTTTAACCCTTTCATTGCTGTGTCCCCTTGAAATCTCATAAAAATAAAGGCATAGAACCAGTTCAGTTGTCGTGCACTGATATATGGTTCTATATAATTAGTTTAATAATATGATTAAAAATAACATAAAATACCTTAAGATAAATTCAATGTAACCTGGATGGATTTAAAATGAAAATACTACATTTCAGATCAATATATTTGTTTTCTTTAAAATAATTCTTCTGAATCTCTCTCTCTCTCTCTCTCTAAGAATCTTCCATGTTTAACCCTTTCATTACTGTCTCCTTTTTTCTGAATTATAGGATCGGAAATGTCATAAATACAATATGGTTCTACATAATTAGTTTAATAATATGGTTAAAAATAACGTAAAATACCTTAAGATAATTTCAATGGAACCTGGATGAATTTAAAATGAAAATACTACATTTCAGATCAATATATTTGTTTTCTTTAAAATAATATTTCTGAATCTCTCTCTCTTTCTCTCTCTTTCTCTCTCTCTCTCTCTCTCTCTCTCTCTCTCTCTCTCTCTCTCTCTCAGAGTCTTCCAGGTTTAACCCTTTCATTGCTGTCTCTTTTTTTCTGAATTATAGGATCGGAAATCTCATGAAAAATGAAGACATAGAACCAATTCAGTTGTCGTGCACTGACTATATGGTTCTATATAATTAGTTTAATAATATGGTTAAAAATAACGTAAAATACCTTAAGATAATTTTAATGGAACCTGGATGAATTTAAAATGAAAATACTACATTTCAGATCAATATATTTGTTTTCTTTAAAATAATATTTCTGAATCTCTCTCTCTTTCTCTCTCTCTCTCTCTCTCTCTCTCTCTCTCTCTCTCTCTCTCTCTCTCAGAGTCTTCCAGGTTTAACCCTTTCATTGCTGTCTCTTTTTTTCTGAATTATAGGATCGGAAATCTCATGAAAAATGAAGACATAGAACCAATTCAGTTGTCGTGCACTGACTATATGGTTCTATATAATTAGTTTAATAATATGATTAAAAATAACGTAAAATACCTTAAGATAAATTTAATGGAACCTGGATGAATTTAAAATGAATGTACTATATTTCAGATCAATACTTGTTTTCTTCAAAATATTTTTCGTTTAAATTCATTTTGCCCGCCGTGCCCAGTTGTCCTTAAACCACCGAGGTGGCGGTGCCACCGGCTTGGGCCCGCACATTGCTGCTAGCAGCTATATTTCTTCTTCTTCTTCTTCTTCATTATTATTTTTTTTTAGGTTTTTGGCACTTTTGGGGCCCTTAACATGCACGAAAACTCTTGAAACTTTGCACACGCATTGGAACCCGCGGCGATTACGATTTCACAGAGGCTGGGACCCGGGCGTGGCAGGGGGGCTCGACAGCGCCCCCTTGAATGGGGTCTGAAAACTTGGTCCATATATCAAACGCGGTTGCACATATTGGTATGAAACTCGGTACACATATAGACCTTATCGGGGCTGACAACTTTCGTGCTCTAAGTTGTTCGCCGCCTCAACAGGAAGTGAGCTATTATGGGTTGTTTGAAAAACGCATGCTCTGGAATTTGATATACTCCTCCTAGGCGCTTAATCCGATCAACACCAAACTCGGTCAGCATGAAGTCAAGACATTGATGACGCAAAATTGCCAGGGGATTTTTGATATCTCAAACGGTTTGCCCGTGGCGAGGCAACGAATTTATGGCGAGAAAAGAGAAACAGGAAGTGTGTTATAACGTCTGCATACATTTATTGATTTTTATGAAACTTCACCTGTGTGTTCGTTGTAGGAGGCCGAGTACATGGATGTGACTATTATGAGTCAAAGATATAGCGCCACCAATTGGCAGCAGGAAATGTGTCACTTTCAAAATGCTTTGAGTTCACCCTCTTATTTTTACCCGATTTGCTTCAAACTTCACCAGAATAATGTCAAGACATGGCGAATGTAGACCTGTTAAAAGATCTTATATATTCGAAACACTGTTGTCATAGCAACAGATCAAAGTGTCAGATCAAAATATTTGTTTTGGATCGTTTTGAGACTCTTGGCATCTTTCAAATTGGATGAAACTCGGGCACTTTTGGGGCCCTTAACATGCTCGAAAACTCTTGAAACTTTGCACACACATTGGAACCGGCGGCCATTAGGAAATCACTGAGGCTGGGACCCGGGCGTGGCAGGGGGGCTCGACAGCGCCCCCTTGAATGGGGTCCGAAATCTTGGTCCATATATCAAACATGCTTGCACATATTGGTATGAAACTCAAAACACATATAGATCTGATCGGGCCTGACAACTTTCGTGCTCTAAGTTGTACGCCGCCTCAACAGGAAGTGAGCTATTATGGGTTGTTTGAAAAACGCATGCTCTGGAATTTGATATACTGCTCCTAGGCGCTTAATCCGATCACCACCAAACTCGGTCAGCATGAAGACAAGATATTGATGATGCCAAATGTCCAGTGAATTTTTGATATCTCAAACGGTTTGCCCGTGGCGAGGCAATGAATTTATGGCGAGAAAAGAGAAACAGGAAGTGTGTTATAACGTCTGCATACATTCATTGATTTTTATGAAACTTCACCTGTGTGTTCGTTGTAGGAGGCCGAGCACATGGATGTGACTATTGTGTGTCAAAGATATAGCGCCACCAATTGGCAGCAGGAAATGTGTCCCTTTCAAAATGCTTTGAAATCACCCTCTTATTTTTACCCGATTTGCTTCAAACTTCTTAATTACAATGTCCAAACATTTCAGATGTAGACATATGAATATCTTTGAGATATCTTAATTATTGTTGCCATGGCAAGACGTCAAACTTTAATAATATTCTTGGGTGTTTTTGAGGCTCTTAACAAAAACGGTCTCGTGGCTCCCTCTAGTGGACAGTATTGCACGTGCATCACATTATTTCTGTTGTTCTGTTTGTTCTACAATATACAAGCAAATAAACACATGAAAGACGTTCCTGTAGAGATCGCGAGCCTTGACAGTTTGATGATTTCTATGAGAGTAATCACAGATTACAGAAAGTCAGATATTTTGGTTTGAATATGGATATTTTGAATAATCAAGCTCTGTATTTTAAGAAAAACGGTCTCGTGGCTCCCTCTAGTGGACAGTAATGCACGTGTATCACATTATTTCTGTTCACTGAAAGAGGCAACGCCCCGTGTTTGACTGTTTGATGATGTCTGTGAATGATTACGAACTCATTTGTGTTTTTTACCCTTATAAAATAAAACATTCCAGCGATTACACAAGATTTAATCACAAGAATGTAATAAAAAGCTTACTTTTAGTTTAGAAGATGTTCTGTGACAATTATAGACGCGCCGTGTCTGAGAACCTTACCTTCCCGAGGCTCGTTCTTTCTCGCGTCTTTCAGAATCTTGTCATGCCTTTTTAATGTTCCTTTCAATTCTTTGAAATTGAAGTTTGAATTTTTATGTGTATGACTGTGTTAATGTGTTGACGCGGTGTGGCATCTGTGCAAACTTCGTTTCCTAATGGATTAAACAAAGAGCCGCGCGTCATTTCTCTCTAAGCAGTGATCGTGATCATAGACGGACAGAAAGTTTGCTTTCGTTTTACAATTAAGGCCTGTGCAAACTTCGATTTTCTGTGCAGTGCAGCGTCTCCTAATAATGATCGCGCCAATACAAATAATTACATCACATGCAGGGATTTAAAAAAAATAAAATTAAAATATAAACTTCTGCAAATAACTAATAATAAACTTCTGCACATGATGACAACATACTGATGATGCTAAATTGCGAACGATTATAGTACATCTCATATGGTGTTGCCGTGGGGAAGGTTTAAATTAAGAACAAAAAGGGAATTTAGAAGTTGTCAATTATTCATGAATAATTGAAATATACACACCAAATTTCTATATTTATTAGTACAAATATCATAAATAAACATTTTAATTTTTTTTTTTTCATTTCAAGATGTATGTGTAAATTAAAATGAGGGGAAACAGTACTCTTAAAATTATTGAAATGATCAAATGAGCACTAGAGGGCAGCATATACCTATTTTTGAGATGACACTCAATGATAATTCATAACACTAAACAATATTCTCCTTTGAATTATACACTGTTTATTTCTATATACAATAACACTAACATTGAATAAGAAATTCAAACTTTTTTAATCTATGTAGTTTAACTCAAAAATAAGCACAATAATGTTCTGTTTAAGCACAAGATATAAATTTTTTTTTAATAATAACCAAAAGATGGAAGATGAATTCAATGGAATCTGGATGAATTTAAAATGAAAATACTACATTTCAGATCAATATATTTGTTTTCTTTAAAATAATTCTTCTGAATCTCTCTCTCTCTCTCTCTCTCTCTCTCTCTCTCTCTCTTCCAGGTTTAACCCTTTCATTGTTGTCTCTTTTTTTCTGAATTATAGAATCGGAAATCTCATAAAAAATTATTATATAGAACCATATAGTCAGTGCACGACAACTGAATTGGTTCTATGGCTTCAGGTTAATATTATGTAAAATTAATATTATTTAATATTATAATTATGTAATATTAACGTAAAATACCTTAAGATAAATTCAATGGAACCTGGATGAATTTAAAATGAATGTACTATATTTCAGATCAATATACTTGTTTTCTTTAAAATATATCTTCTGAATATCCTCCCCCCCTCTCTCTCTCTGAGGGTCTTGCAGGTTTAACCCTTTCATTGCTGTCTCCTTTTGTCTGCATTAAAGGATAGGAAATCTCTTAGCCATTCTGTTCTATAAATTTGTATACAGAAATAAAGACAAAGAAGCAGTTCATTTGTATTTCACTGACTATTTAGTTTTATATAATTAGTTTAACAATATAATAAGATAAATTCAGCTGAATATATAACACTTTGAACTGCTAATGATAAGTTTGGTATGATATGATCGCTTTTAGTTAGTATTATATTGAATAATCTGACTCGACTAACTGGTCAGTCTCCAACTGGAGACACCTTTTAAATTCATTTTTCCCGCTGTGCACAGTTGCCTTGATGCCACCGGGTTCGCGGTGCCACCGGCTTGGGCCCGTCATCGCTGCTAGCAGCTATATTTATTATTAGGGCCCAAGCCCAAAGGGCGAAGGCCCTATTGTTTTCCTTAGGATTATTATTAGGGCCCAAGCCTAGAAGGGCGAAGGGCCCTATTGTTTTTCTAAGGATTATTATTATTATTATTATTATTATTATTTTTATTTTTTTTCAACCGTTCGGGGCTTTTTGGGGCCCTTAACATGCTCAAAAACTCTTGAAACTTTGCACACGCATTGGAACCTGCGGCCATTAGAACGTGACAGAGGCTGGGACCCGGGCGTGGCAGGGGGGCTCGACAGCGCCCCCTTGAATGGGGTCCGAAAACTTGGTCCATATATCAAACACGCTTGCACAAATTGGTATGAAACTCGGTACACATATAGACCTTATCGGGCCTGACAACTTTCATGCTCTAAGTTGTTCGCCGCCTCGACAGGAAGTGAGCTATTATGGGTTGTTTGAAAAGCGCATGCTCTGGAATTTGATATACTCCTCCTAGGCGCTTAATCCGATCACCACCAAACTCGGTCAGCATGAAGTCAAGACATTGATGACGCAAAATTGCCAGGGGATTTTTGATATCTCACACGGTTTGCCCGTGGCGAGGCAACGAATTTATGGCGAGAAAAGAGAAACAGGAAGTGTGTTATAACGTCTGCATACATTTATTGATTTTTATGAAACTTCACCTGTGTGTTCGTTGTAGGAGGCCGAGTACATGGATGTGACTATTATGAGTCAAAGATATAGCGCCACCAATTGGCAGCAGGAAATGTGTCACTTTCAAAATGCTTTGAGATCACCCTCTTATTTTTATCCGATTTGCTTCAAACTTCTTCATTATAATGTCAAAACATTTCAGATGTAGACATATGAATATCTTTGAGATCTCTTAAATATTGTTGCCATGGCAAGACGTCAAACTTTAATAATATTCTTGGGTGTTTTTGAGGCTCTTAACAAACACGGTCTCGTGGCTCCCTCTAGTGGACAGCTTTGTGTACTTTCTGTTCAATCATAGAAGCAACGCCCCTTGATGTTTCACAGTTTGGTGATGTCTGTGAATGATCACGAACTCATTTGTGTTTTTTAAACTTATAAGTTAAAATATTCCAGCGATTACACAAGATTTAATCACAAGAATGTAATAAAAAGCTTAATTTTAGTTTAGAAGGAGTTCTGTGACAATTATAGACGCGCCGCGGCTGAGAACCTTACCTTCCCGAGGCTCGTTCTTTCTCGCGTCTTTCAGAATCTTGTCATGCCTTTTTAATGTTCCTTTCAATTCTTTGAAATTGAAGTTTGAATTTGTATGTGTATGACTGTGTTAATGTGTTGACGCTGTGTGGCATCTGTGCAAACTTCGTTTCCTAATGGATTAAACAAAGAGCCGCGCGTCATTTCTCTATAAGCAGTGATCGTGACCGCGTGAAAGCCACTTGATTTTAAGTGTTTTTAAACCTTATTCTTTAAATCATTCAAGCGATTAGACAAGATTCGATCACAAGAACATAGAAAATCTCCCAAACTGTAAAAGAAGCTTTTTAATGTCACACAAAGAGACGCGCAGCGTCTCCTAATAATGATCGCGCCCAGTTATACAAAGAACGACATCCATGCAGGGATTTAAAAAAATAAAACTAAAATATAAACTTCTGCAAATAACTAATAATAAACTTCTGCACATGATGACAACATACTGATGATGCTAAATTGCGAACGATTATAGTGTATCTCAAATTGTGTTGCCGTGGCGAAGGTTTAAATTAAGAACAAAAAGGGAATTTGGAAGTTGTCAATCATTCATGAATAATTGAAATATACACACGTAATTTCTATATTTAATAGCCATTCCATTCCAGCGATTCTACAGATCGCGAGCCGTTTTTTTTTTTGACAGTTTGATGATTTCTGTGAGAGTGATCACGAAATCATTTACGTGTTTTTTAACCTGGTTCATTCCAGCGATTACACAACATTTAATCACAACAATGAATTAAAGAGCTTCAATTAGAATTTAGAAGATTTCTGTCACATAAAGAGACGCGCAGCGTCTCCTAATAATGATCGCGCACCTTATACATAGAACGACATCCATGCAGGGATTTAAAAAAATAAAACTAAAATATAAACTTCTGCAAATAAATTGTATTTGGATCGTTATCGTTTATATTACATTCGTGCTCTCCTCATACATTGCACGCACACACATTCAGACAGTTCACGAGCTCTCACAGTTCTCTGTGTTTTAGTCTGGCAGGTTTAACCCTTTCATTGCTGTCTCCTTTTTTCTGAATTATATGATCGGAAATTTCATTAAAAATGAAGGCATAGAACCAATTCAGTTGTCGTGCACTGACTATATGGTTCTATATAATTAGTTTAATAATATGGTTAAAAATAACGTAAAATACCTTAAGATAAATTCAAAGGAACCTGGATGAATTTAAAATGATTTTACTATATTTCAGATCAATATACTTGTTTTCTTCAAAATATATCTTCTGAATATCCCCCCCCCCCACCTCTCACTCTCTCTCTGAGGGTCTTCCAGGTTTAACCCTTTCATTGCTGTCTCTTTTTTTCTGAATTATAGAATCGGAAATCTCATAAAAAATGAAGGCATAGAACCAATTCAGTTGTCGTGCACTGACTATATGGTTCTATATAACTAGTTTAATAATATGGTTAAAAATAACGTAAAATACCTTAAGATAAATTCAATGGAACCTGAATGAATTTAAAATGAATGTACTATATTTCAGATCAATATACTTGTTTTCTTCAAAATATATCTTCTGAATACCCCCCCCCCTCTCTCTGAGGGTCTTGCAGGTTTAACCCTTTCATTGCTGTCTCCTTTTGTCTGCATTAAAGGATAGGAAATCTCTTAGCCCTTCTCTTCTATAAATTTGTATAAAGAAATAAAGGCAAAGAACCAGTTCATTTGTATTTCACTGACTATTTAGTTTTATATAATTAGTTTAACAATATAATAAGATAAATTCAGGTGAACATATAACACTTTGAACTGCTAATGATAAGTTTGCTATGATATGATCGCTTTTAGTTAGTATTATATTGAATAATCTGACTCAACTAACTGGTCAGTCTCCAACTGGAGACACCGTTTAAATTCATTTTGCTCGCCGTGCCCAGTTGTCCTTAAACCACCGAGGTGGCGGTGCCACCGGCTTGGGCCCGCACATTGCTGCTAGTTCTTCTTCTTCTTCTTCTTCTTATTCATTATTTTTTTTTAGGTTTTTGCCACTTTTGGGGCCCTTAACATGCACGAAAACTCTTGAAACTTTGCACACGCATTGGAACCCGCGGCGATTACGATTTCACAGAGGCTGGGACCCGGGCGTGGCAGGGGGGCTCGACAGCGCCCCCTTGAATGGGGTCTGAAAACTTGGTCCATATATCAAACACGCTTGCACATATTGGTATGAAACTCGGTACACATATAGACCTTATCGGGGCTGACAACTTTCGTGCTCTAAGTTGTTCGCCGCCTCAACAGGAAGTGAGCTATTATGGGTTGTTTGAAAAACGCATGCTCTGGAATTTGATATACTCCTCCTAGGCGCTTAATCCGATCAACACCAAACTCGGTCAGCATGAAGTCAAGACATTGATGACGCAAAATTGCCAGGGGATTTTTGATATCTCAAACGGTTTGCCCGTGGCGAGGCAACGAATTTATGGCGAGAAAAGAGAAACAGGAAGTGTGTTATAACGTCTGCATACATTCATTGATTTTTATGAAACTTCACCTGTGTGTTCGTTGTAGGAGGCCGAGCACATGGATGTGACTACTGTGAGTCAAAGATATAGCGCCACCAATTGGCAGCAGGAAATGTGTCACTTTCAAAATGCTTTGAGTTCACCCTCTTATTTTTACCCGATTTGCTTCAAACTTCCTAATTATAATGTCCAAACATTTCAGATGTACACATATGAATATCTTTGTGATATCTTAAATATTGTTGCCATGGCAAGACGTCAAACTTTAATAATATTCTTGGGTGTTTTTGAGGCTCTTAACAAACACGGTCTCGTGGCTGCCTCTAGTGGACAGTATTGCACGTGCATCACATTATTTCTGTTGTTCTGTTTGTTCTACAATATACAAGCAAATAAACACATGAAAGACGTTCCTGTAGAGATCGCGAGCCTTGACAGTTTGATGATTTCTATGAGAGTAATCACAGATTACAGAAAGTCAGATATTTTGGTTTGAATATGGATATTTTGAATAATCAAGCTCTGTATTTTAAGAAAAACGGTCTCGTGGCTCCCTCTAGTGGACAGTAATGCACGTGTATCACATTATTTCTGTTCACTGAAAGAGGCAACGCCCCGTGTTTGACTGTTTGATGATGTCTGTGAATGATTACGAACTCATTTGTGTTTTTTACCCTTATAAAATAAAACATTCCAGCGATTACACAAGATTTAATCACAAGAATGTAATAAAAAGCTTAATTTTAGTTTAGAAGATGTTCTGTGACAATTATAGACGCGCCGTGTCTGAGAACCTTACCTTCCC
The DNA here is from genome assembly GCA_037194245.1 of Opsariichthys bidens. NCBI lineage: Eukaryota > Metazoa > Chordata > Actinopteri > Cypriniformes > Xenocyprididae > Opsariichthys > Opsariichthys bidens. Next base: position 4,902,657 of record CM074312.1, on the reverse strand, counting down.
GAGGCTCGTTCTTTCTCGCGTCTTTCAGAATCTTGTCATGCCTTTTTAATGTTCCTTTCAATTCTTTGAAATTGAAGTTTGAATTTTTATGTGTATGACTGTGTTAATGTGTTGACACGGTGTGGCATCTGTGCAAACTTCGTTTCCTAATGGATTAAACAAAGAGCCGTGCGTCATTTCTCTATAAGCAGTGATCGTGATCATAGACGGACAGAAAGTTTGCTTTCGTTTTACAATTAAGGCCTGTGCAAACTTCGATTTTCTGTGCAGTGCAGCGTCTCCTAATAATGATCGCGCCAATACAAATAATTACATCACATGCAGGGATTTAAAAAAAATAAAATTAAAATATAAACTTCTGCAAATAACTAATAATAAACTTCTGCACATGATGACAACATACTGATGATGCTAAATTGCGAACGATTATAGTACATCTCATATGGTGTTGCCGTGGGGAAGGTTTAAATTAAGAACAAAAAGGGAATTTAGAAGTTGTCAATTATTCATGAATAATTGAAATATACACACCAAATTTCTATATTTATTAGTACAAATATCATAAATAAACATTTTAAATTTTTTTTTTTTTTCATTTCAAGATGTATGTGTAAATTAAAAATGAGGGGAAACAGTACTCTTAAAATTATTGAAATGATCAAATGAGCACTAGAGGGCAGCATATACCTATTTTTGAGATGACACTCAATGATAATTCATAACACTAAACAATATTCTCCTTTGAATTATACACTGTTTATTTCTATATACAATAACACTAACATTGAATAAGAAATTCAAACTTTTTTAATCTATGTAGTTTAACTCAAAAATAAGCACAATAATGTTCTGTTTAAGCACAAGATATAATTTTTTTTTTAATAATAACCAAAATATGGAAGATAAATTCAATGGAATCTGGATGAATTTCAAATGAAAATACTACATTTCAGATCAATATATTTGTTTTATTTAAAATAATTCTTCTGAATCTCTCTCTCTCTCTCTCTCTCTCTCTCTCTCTCTCTTCCAGGTTTAACCCTTTCATTGTTGTCTCTTTTTTTCTGAATTATAGAATCGGAAATCTCATTAAAAATAATTATATAGAACCATATAGTCAGTGCACGACAACTGAATTGGTTCTATGGCTTCAGTTTAATATTATGTAAAATTAATATTATTTAATATTAGAATTATGTAATATTAACGTAAAATACCTTAAGATAAATTCAATGGAACCTGGATGAATTTAAAATGAATGTACTATATTTCAGATCAATATACTTGTTTTCTTCAAAATATTTTTTCTGAATATCTCCCCCCCCCTCTCTCTCTCTCTGAGGGTCTTGCAGGTTTAACCCTTTCATTGCTGTCTCCTTTTGTCTGCATTGTAGGATAGGAAATCCCTTAGCCCTTCTCTTCTATAAATTTGTATAAAGAAATAAAGGCAAAGAACCAGTTCATTTGTATTTCACTGACTATTTAGTTTTATATAATTAGTTTAACAATATAATAAGATAAATTCAGCTGAATATATAACACTTTGAACTGCTAATGATAAGTTGGCTATGATATGATCGCTTTTAGTTAGTATTATATTGAATAATCTGACTCGACTAACTGGTCAGTCTCCTACTGGAGACACCTTTTAAATTCATTTTTCCCGCTGTGCACAGTTGCCTTGATGCCACCGGGTTGGCGGTGCCACCGGCTTGGGCCCGTCATCGCTGCTAGCAGCTATATTTATTATTATTTTTTTTTTTTTAGGTTTTTGGCACTTTTGGGGCCCTTAACATGCACGAAAACTCTTGAAACTTTGCACACGCATTGGAACCCGCGGCGATTACGATTTCACAGAGGCTGGGACCCGGGCGTGGCAGGGGGGCTCGACAGCGCCCCCTTGAATGGGGTCTGAAAACTTGGTCCATATATCAAACACGGTTGCACATATTGGTATGAAACTCAAAACACGTATAGAACTCATCGGCACTGACAACTTTCGTGCTCTAAGTTGTTCGCCGCCTCAACAGGAAGTGAGCTATTATGGGTTGTTTGAAAAGCGCATGCTCTGGAATTTGATATACTCCTCCTAGGCGCTTAATCCGATCACCACCAAACTCGGTCAGCATGAAGTCAAGATATTGATGACGCAAAATTGCCAGGGGATTTTTGATATCTCAAACGGTTTGCCCGTGGCGAGGCAACGAATTTATGGCGAGAAAACAGAAACAGGAAGTGTGTTATAACGTCTGCATACATTCATTGATTTTTATGAAACTTCACCTGTGTGTTCGTTGTAGGAGGCCGAGTACATGGATGTGACTATTATGAGTCAAAGATATAGCGCCACCAATTGGCAGCAGGAAATGTGTCACTTTCAAAATGCTTTGAGATCACCCTCTTATTTTTACCCGATTTGCTTCAAACTTCACCAGAACAATGTCAAGACATGGCGAATGTAGACCTGTAAAAAGATCTTATATATTCGAAACACTGTTGTCATAGCAATAGATCAAAGTGTCAGATCAAAATATTTGTTTTAGATGGTTTTGAGACTCTGGGCATCTTTCAAATTGGATGAAACTCAGGCACTTTTGGGGCCCTTAACATGCTCGAAAACTCTTGAAACATTTCACACATATTGGAACCGACGGCCATTAGGAAATCACAGAGGCTGGGACCCGGGCGTGGCAGGGGGGCTCGACAGCGCCCCCTTGAATGGGGTCAGAAATCTTGGTCCATATATCAAACACGCTTGCACATATTAGTATGAAACTCGTTAGACATGAAGAACTCATCGGCACTGACAACTTTCGTGCTCTACGTTGTACGCCGCCTCAACAGGAAGTGAGCTATTATGGGTTGTTTGAAAAGCGCATGCTCTGGAATTTGATATACTGCTCCTAGGCGCTTAATCCGATCACCACCAAACTCGGTCAGCATGAAGACAAGATATTGATGATGCCAAATGTCCAGTGAATTTTTGATATCTCAAACGGTTTGCCCGTGGCGAGGCAATGAATTTCTGGCGAGAAAACAGAAACAGGAAGTGTGTTATAACGTCTGCATACATTCATTGATTTTTATGAAACTTCACCTGTGTGTTCGTTGTAGGAGGCCGAGCACATGGATGTGACTATTGTGTGTCAAAGATATAGCGCCACCAATTGGCAGCAGGAAATGTCACTTTCAAAATACTTTGAGATCACCCTCTTATTTTTACCCGATTTGCTTCAAACTTCTTCATTATAATGTCCAAACATTTCAGATTTAGACATGTGAAGGTCTTTGTGATATCTTAAATATTGTTGCCATGGCAAGACGTCAAACTTTAATAATATTCTTGGGTGTTTTTGAGGCTCTTAACAAACAAGGTCTCGTGGCTCCCTCTAGTGGACAGTATTGCACGTGCATCACATTATTTCTGTTGTTCTGTTTGTTCCGCCCCGTGTTGACAGTTTGATGATGTCTGTGAATGATCACGAACTCATTTGTGTTTTTTAAACTTAAAAAGTAAAACATTCCAGTGATTATACAAGATTTAATCACAAGAATGTATTAAAAAGCTTCATTTGAGTTTGGAATGTGTTCTGTGACAATTATAGACGCGCCGCGGCTGAGAACGATGCGTCCCGAAGCTCTTTCTTTCTCGCGTCTTCCTTTTTAATGTTCCTTTCAATTCTTTGAAAATGAAATTTAAATTTTTATGTGTATGACTGTGCTAATGTGTTTGAATGCTGTGTGTCATCTGTGCAAACTTCGTTTCCTAATGGATTAAACAAAGAGCCGCTGGTCATTTCTCTGAAAGCGAGAGATCGTGACCGCGTGAAAGCCACTTGATTTTAAGTGTTTTTAAACTTTATTCTTTAAAACATTCAAGCGATTAGACAAGATTCGATCACAAGAACATAGAAAATCTTCCAAACTGTAAAAGAAGCTTTTTAAATGTCACACAAAGAGACGCGCAGCGCCTAATGATCGCGCCCAGTTATACAAATAACTTCACACATGCAGGGATTTAAAAAAATAAAATTAAAATATAAACTTCTGCAAATAACTAATAATAAACTTCTGCACATGATGACAACATACTGATGATGCTATATTGCAAACGATTATAGTACATCTCAAATGGTACATGATCAAATTCATTAATAATTGAAATATACACACCTAATTTCTATATTTAATAGCGATTTCATTCCATTCCAGCGATTCTACAATATACAAGCAAATAAACACATGAAAGACGTTCCTGTAGAGATCGCGAGCCTTGACAGTTTGATGATTTCTATGAGAGTAATCACAGATTACAGAAAGTCAGATATTTTGGTTTGAATATGGATATTTTGAATAATCAAGCTCTGTATTTTAAGAAAAACGGTCTCGTGGCTCCCTCTAGTGGACAGTAATGCACGTGTATCACATTATTTCTGTTCACTGAAAGAGGCAACGCCCCGTGTTTGACGTGTTTAATGTGTTGACGCTGTGTGGCATCTGTGCAAACTTCATTTGCTAATGGATTAAACAAAGAGCCGCGCGTCATTTCTCTGAAAGGGAGTGATCACGAAATCATGAAAGCTCATGTTTTTAAATCTTTTTTTTTGACAATTTGCTGATTTTTGTGAGAGTGATCACGAAATCATATACGTGTTTTTTAACCTTGTTGATTCCAGCTATCACACAACATTTAATCACAACAATGATTTAAAGAGCTTCAATTATAGTTTGGAAGATTTTCTGTCACACAAAGAGACGCGCAGCGTCTCCTAATAATGATCGCGCCTAGTTATACAAAGAACGACATCCATGCAGGGATTCTAAAAAATAAAACTAAAATATTGACATATGCAAATAAATCGTATTTGGATCGTTATCATTTATATTACATTCGTGCTCTCCTCATACATTGCACGCACACACACACACACATTCAAACAGTTCAAGAACCCGAACGTCTCTGTGTTTTAGTCTGACAGGTTTAACCCTTTCATTGCTGTGTCCCCTTGAAATCTCATAAAGATAAAGGCATAGAACCAGTTCAGTTGTCGTGCACTGATATATGGTTCTATATAATTAGTTTAATAATATGATTAAAAATAACATAAAATACCTTAAGATAAATTCAATGTAACCTGGATGAATTTAAAATGAAAATACTACATTTCAGATCAATATACTTGTTTTCTTTAAAATAATTCTTCTGAATCTCTCTCTCTCTCTCTCTCTCTCTCTCTCTCTCTCTCTCTCTCTCTCTCTCTCTCTCTAAGAATCTTCCATGTTTAACCCTTTCATTACTGTCTCCTTTTTTCTGAATTATAGGATCGGAAATCTCATAAATACTATATGGTTCTACATAATTAGTTTAATACTATGGTTAAAAATAACGTAAAATATCTTAAGATAAATTTAATGGAACCTGGATGAATTTAAAATGAATGTACTATATTTCAGATCAATACTTGTTTTCTTCAAAATATTTTTCTGAATACCCCCCCCCCCCTCAGGGTCTTGCAGGTTTAACCCATTCATTGCTGTCTCCTTTTGTCTGCATTATAGGATAGGAAATTGCTTAACCCTTCTCTTCTATAAATTTGTATAAAGAAATAAAAGCAAAGAACCAGTTCACTGACTATTTAGTTTTATATAATTAGTTTAACAATATAATAAGATAAATTCAGCTGAATATATAACACTTTGAACTGCTAATGATAACTTTGCTATGATATGATGGCTTTTAGTTAGTATTATATTGAATAATCTGACTCAACTAACTGGTCAGTCTCCAACTGGAGACACCGTTTAAATTCATTTTGCCCACCGTGCCCAGTTGTCCTTAAACCACCGAGGTGGCGGTGCCACCGGCTTGGGCCCGCACATCGCTGCTAGCAGCTATATTTGTACTTTTTTCTTCCATGCCCTGGAAGTTTTGCTATGGTATGGATTATAAATTTATGTTGATGTCATCTGCGTCTCTGGGAACTTTTAGTGTCTTGGAAGTGTTCTTTTTTTCGATAGTCTTTTTGATGTAATATAAAACAACATCTTCTCTTTTGTCTTAGCTATATCCAGGGTTGAGGAGTAACGAAATACAAGTAACTTAGTTACGTGTTTAAAATACAAAATTTGAGTAAGTGTATTACAGTTACATTTTAAATGGGTGGTAATCAGATTACAGTTACATCTGAAAAGTGTTTTAGATTACCAAAGTGATTACTTTGAGTTTTAATGTCATTTAAACAGCGATTGGTGATTCTCTGACTCTGACCGTCAGAAAAAGAGGAGTTCAGTTTCATCAATATTTTAATACTTTTAAAGGGGATCATAAAAATTTTGTTATTTTTATTTAGTTCTGTCCTGAACAAGACAAAATGACTGAATTTATAAAAAAAAAATTGCCCAACTGTCAACTGAACTGTCCTGTCATGACCTGATGATCCACGACTGTTTTCATGTTTTGTGAGTCATTTTATAATTCACTCGTCACTGCAACTTTTTCTCACAATTTGTTTTTTTCCCCCCTCACAATTCTGACTTCTTTTTCTCAGAATTGCAAGATTTAAACTCACAATTGCAAGTTATAAAGTCAGCATTGGGAGATATAAACTTACAATACTGACTTTTTTTCTTGCAATTGTGAATTTAGTATGTGAGTTCATAAGTCATAATTCTGACTTTTTACAATATTGCGAGTTTATATCTCATAATTCTGACTTTTCTCAATATTGTCCGTTTATATCTCATAATTCTGACTTTTCTCAATATTTTCAGTTAATGTCTCATAATTTTGAATTTTCTCAATATTGTGAGTTTATATCTCATAATTCTGACTTAATAACTCTCAATTTCAACTTTATATCACGCAATTCTGAGGGAAAAAGTCAGAATTGTGAGATAAAAACTTGCAATCACCTTTTTTGTGTTTGTTCCACACTTATTAGTATTCCAAAGTATTCTAAAGTATTTAGAATAAGTTACTAAACTTGAGTAATGTAACGAAATACGTTACAAATGACTTTTTAAAGCATGTATTTTGTAATCTGTAGTGAAATACATTTTAAAAGTAACCCACCCAGCCCTGCATATATCTGATATATTTCAACTTCAGCACATGCATAAACTAAATGTATCCATGTGTCACATCTAAAGCTAATTAAGTGTCATTATATAGAGTTTCCAAAGGCTTATAATACACAATTCTGTACCCTGCCATACAAGTAAGTGTTTTAAAAGCAGAAATGTTGAATAGGGGTTGGATCACTGTGACATAGCTGTATTATTGAACAAACAAAAAAAACTTTTTGTCAATGTCAAATTGACATTAACACTTTTATATGTTTTTTTAACAACTCTAGATCTGGATTAGGAAAGCTTTCATTTGAAAATTGTTAGTTTCTGTGGTTGAATAATTGTATATTGCACAATGAATGTTACTTGTATTAATGATACGTTATAAAAATGACATATTCCGTTACAGTTGACGTAAATGATCCGTGTACGTCAATGACGTGTTTCCAGTAGAAACGGGAAACATGTTGAGTAGCGGCATGGTATTTTCCCATCATCAACAGTTGCACAATTGTTAATCTCAGTGCGTGTTACAAAACGTGTAAAGCCGCGTGCGCATGCGCAGTCCGTGCGACAGGACAGGAAGCCTGACTGAAGCAGCTGATAATCAGGCTTTGGATGTTCCGGGGAGCACAACAGCCTCTTTCTGCCTGGATTTTAATCAGGTTTATTTTTAGTACAAGGACAGATATCGACGATTTCATGAGCAGTGGCACCGGTCACGCTTGACAGTGACTGATGGAGCTGTGTTTTTATACCGATCGCTGTATATTTTCGAGTTAACTGTTGGGCCGGAGGAGCTCCGTAACAATGAAGGCCTAGAATCCAGATCCGAGGGATTTAAAGCTCTCCTCTGTCACAGACACCAGGATCGACAACACGCTCAGGTATTAATATAACAATACGTATCCATAATATGTATGTATATATATCCGCAGACTGTTTTTAATGACACTAATGTTGACATATAAAGTGTCTGAATGTGCTTTTGTGAAGAGCTCTGGTCGTTTCCACAATGATTTTTTATTTTATTTTTTTAATTTATTGTCAGTACTTTAATTTTAGTTTCGCATTTAATGTTTTATTGTTAAACTAACCTCAGCTGTCAAATGAAAAAATGTAGCAAAATTACAACGTCTGCAGATTCGAGGATATCGGCAACAATGTCACTAAATTCAACGCCTGCGATATTAGCGTTCACACGTCAAGGAACAGATGTAGTGCCTTTGAGGAGTTAATTTTGTATTTTCTTTTTTTTGCTTCCCGACAATAGCGCAGTTTTCTGGAAAAGGGTGGAGTCGTTTGGTTGTTGTAAACATACAGCGTTTTGTTATCGCTGTGAAACTCGATTATAAGACCGTTTACGACTTGCATCTGTGGAGCTCTTCGATATGTCGGTTCTGTTTTGATGTTTTTTGATTGAAATGTTTAGATTCGATAGTAGCTGTGTGTTATGTGCTTGTGTGAGGCAGCCTTTCAGAGAGACTCAATCAATCAAAATAATAATTTAAATGTATTTGGTTACGCTTTATTTTAATGCTGTATTTACATGGTAACTACTCATAAGTACCGAGGACTGTTAATTAACTACATGTACTTACTATAGAGTTAGGGTTGTAATTATGCATAATTTACTGTTATTACCATAATAAGTACATGTAACTACGGTACTGTAAAATAAAGTGTTACCAATTTTTTTTTAAATTTTATTTCTCGTTATAAAATATAAGATACATGCCTCACAATTGACCTCCCTTTAGTTTTTCAAGTAGCAACATATTTTCTATAAAATAATTTAGCGATTTGTAACAGATTTTTCTCTTTATTGTATTATTACATTAATTCACTACCCTCAAAACGACTTGCTTTGAGACAATAGCTCGGTACTGAATAAAAATATACATTAAACTTGAGAGAAACTGAACATTACTATACCTTAAATCTTGACCGATTCATAAAGACAGTAAATCCTTCACCGTTAAGTGTGTGTTCCTCCCAGTTATGTCACATCATATTTGAAAGATTAAAAGTTTAAAAAAATTAAAAGATTAACATCATCACAGGCTCTGTTATTATAGTAATTTGTGCATAATTTTTGAATGCCTGTCATCACATATTATAAATCAATTTGTAGGTATATTAAGTATGTCCTTGTGGTAACCAGCAACAGCAGAAAAAACACAACCAATTATGAATTTAATATTAAAATATGGATATTTTATCATTGCTAGGATTGTCGCAGTGTCAAAATTCTGGTTGTCAGTAAGTATACCAGTAAAATTTCACGTTCTTTACCAATTTTGGTAGCAAAAATTGTTTTTTATTAAATTAAATGAGTTTATTTTTTATGACAATAAGTAAATAGAGTATATATATATATATATATATATATATATATATATATATATGTATATGTATGTATGTGTGTGTATATATATATATATATATATGTGTATATATATTAGGGCTGTGTATCGCCAACAATGTCACGATACGATACGCATCACGATACTAAATCCACGATACGATACGTATCACGATACGGTTCAATTTGGAATTTAAATTTCTTTTGAGTAGAGTTTAGTAACAATAATGTGTTTATTGAATAACCAGTGTTATAACAGATGTGATAACTGAAAAAACAATTTTGTTTTAAATGAAATATAACAAATTTTCACAAAAAAGCTTAGAATGACTCTTCCTTTTGCTTTTAAAGTCACTGCCTCACTAACTGAAATGACAATTATAGTCATTTATTATGACTTCCTATGATAAGCAAGCATACCAAATCACAGAATATTTAAGTTCTCATTCTGTTTTGTTTCAGACCTTAATTAACACATGAATCAAACTTACAAAACATTGAGTAACCATCCTCAAATGTTTGGCGGTGGTAAAGTGGTTTTCCAGCGTCAACTTCCGTCTGTGGTCCAACACGCAGTTACACAGAGAGCAAAATAATTTGTCCCCACTGCATTGTGACACCGGGAAACTGCTTCGCGCGGTCTTTTGCACTTATTTTTGTTGGTAAATGAGAATGATTGGCGCGCTTCATCCCTGGTTTCACCGCGTGGTTTGCAGATGATGTTCACGTCGCGTCATTACGTCACGTCATAAGGTTCCCATGGCAATAGGGGCAAATGTGTGAAGTAAACGCAACAGTTTTCAACTCTCTGCTAAGATATATGTGACTTTTTTGCAACGAAAATACAAGCATTATGAAATCATTCTAGCCCCGCATATTTTGCTTGCTGAAATCGGCAAGTGCAGCGTATTTGAAAAAAATGCGACCCCCGCATAAATATCAGGCGATCGCATAATCGCGTTTTACTTAACTTTTGCTTTGCAGTTCTTGTATATCGCATGACTCATGTCTAATGTCTGGTTTAGCGTAAAACCCAAAATTCTCCCATATTTTTGATTTTACTTTTGTCGGCGGTGGAAAAATCCTCTTATACATTTTGAATGTCTTGCTCTGCTGCTTGCGTTGCTAGCGCCAATTGACGTCACGTGATTGGCTACATTTAAAAGCACGAGACTCGATACAGCAGCTGCTCTATCGATACGCGCATCGTCATGAGTTCATGACGATGTATCGCTGTATCGATATTCTGAGCACAGCCCTAATATATATATATATGTGTGTGTATATATATATGTATATATGTGTATATATATATATATATATATATATATATATATATATATATATATATATATATAATGTATGTATATATATATCAATCTATGTGTATATATATATGTATATATGTGTGTGTGTTTAGTCTTCAAATGTTTTTAAGTTAACATTCTTTATAAAAAAAAAACAAGTGAAAAATTTGAACTAAAATGAAGGAAAAAATAAATTACACAGAACAAGTGGCAGGTCTATGCATTAACTCATAAGGCCCATTGACACCAATGATGATAAATATAAAGGTATAGTTCTAAATATAAATAAAGTCCATGACTATATAGTCCTACAGATTGTTTGGTCTCGTCTGTTGCTATGGTTATGTCACTGTCAGTTTCGTTTTCAATTATGCATTAAGTTTTTAACTGCATGTTTTGTATTGGGTCATGCATTTAAATGTACTGAGCAGCATGAAAAACATCTCGGTCATGATAGGGTCATGGCTCTATGATCGGTAGGAAATGTAAAACTCCATATGCCCTCCAGAAGTAAGATAATCTAGTTATTCCAGGAAATCCCAATGGGCATCATAATATCTCTGTAGCTGAATAAACACAAGACTGATGCGCTTTGATTAAACATTTTAAACATGGCTAATTAACATGACTATATGGTTTATCCGAGTTAGCCTTCTAAAGTATTTTCATGATGATAACGTGTATATTTTTAATGCAATGCTAATCAACATAGCCTTTATCACTGTATGGGATATTACGAAATATGTTGTGTAAGAACTTATGTTATTGATGTTATTTCAAACACTCGACTAACATTATGAAGTGAGTAGGGTTTGATAATGCATCGATTTTCGATACAATGATTCTGAATCGATTCAAGAGAGAAAATATCCGAATTGATTCTGAGCTTAGTTTTAACAGCAGATGGTTTTTAACCGAACTCAAATGCTCACGAAGAAGAGCGCTCGTGCGTTCGGCTGAGTCTGAGTATATACTTGTACCTCAGAATGCTTATGATGCCAGATTAATGTAAATAGCCCAATGCAAACACCCTTGTAATTCACTTCAACCTTTTCGAACTTTATGAATGATTTTTTTGAAGAAACTTCAAGTGGTGTGTAAGAAATTGGAAGCGAGCAGAGTACTGTTTCTAAAGCAACTAAGCTCAGAATCCATTAGAGAGAGAATCGCAATGCATTCGGAAAATCTCAGAATGGATTCAGAATAATTTCTTGATTCGCGGTGCATCGATTTATTGTTTTAAATTTTCGTTACTGAAGTACGTTTGACAACCCTAATCATCACGAAGATTTAATGGTGTTTACATTTCACTAGATGGAGCTGAAAATCCGTTTGAATTCAATTCGTTCATTCAGGCGAATGCTAGATGTCAGTATTTAACGGATTTTTGTTTGACTGTTGCCATTTAAAACTGCTTTTTTGTTTTTTTCTGTTTTCAACAATGCCAAATCTTATTTATTCAATATTCACAGGCATGGCTTCACAGCTGCAGGTTTTCTCCCCTCCATCTGTGTCTTCCAGTGCCTTCTGCAGGGTGAAAAAAATGAAGGTGGAGAGCTGTGCTTGGGATGCTTCCAATGAAGCATATAGTTCTGTGGGCCAGTACAGCTTCAACCCCGCGGCGGGCCTCCCTTTCGGCACCTCCGGCCTGGTCTTCCCCCCAGCGTCCAGGGGCCAGGTTGTGGTCCGTGCTGCAGACAGCACCGGGAGCCTCCCGCGTGGGTCCAGTCGCAGAACGTCCCACAACACCCATCACTCGGAATCCCACTCTTCCCGCGGGCACAGGTACGGTGTGAAGAGGAAGAACGAGGAAGTGGAGAGTTCCGGAGGAGGCGGAAGCGGTAGCGGCAGCGTTCAGATTCTGGAGGAGCTCTCGGCTCCTGCCTTCTCCGCGCGTACGGGAGGAGCGGGGACCACCGCCCAGTCCATCCCCCACTCGGCCCCCACCACCAAAAGCAGCAGCTCCAACGGGGAAGGAGACTACCAGCTGGTCCAACACGAGATCCTCTGCTCCGTCTCCAACAGCTACGAAGTTCTTGAGTTTCTCGGTCGGGGCACATTTGGGCAGGTGGCCAAGTGCTGGAAAAGAGGAACTAATGAGATTGTGGCCATCAAAATCCTGAAGAACCATCCATCATATGCACGTCAGGGACAGATCGAGGTATGTAAAGGTAGTGCCTGTGTCTCTGTAGTGGGTTATCGTTTTCGATCTTGGGTTGTTACTATCTTCATTTTGGCCTAATTTTTACTGCAAAGACCCTGGTATGATGTCACAATTCTTAAGCCATGGTAAAATACTGTAATTTAGCCGAGTATTGTCATAAAAATACTGCAATATTACTTTTTTTTACCTTCAAATGTCCCCAAAAGATTTGGGGGGAACTTCCAAACACAAATGAAGATATATTTTATGAAACCTGACAGATTTCGGTCCCTCCATTTAAAGTCCATTCCTCTAGAACTGAAAAGATCCAAAAAAGGTCATAAAGGCACCGTATGCAGCAAATCACCTGACTAGTTTGATCCGATCCTTGTGTTTTAACTACTGACGACCCCTGATGTTCTCCGAACGCCCTCTGAGGGGCAGTATCCCTGTTGAGAAATGCATACGTACAGCTCACCGTGTGTCCAAGAGATGCAGTAGCGTTGACTTATCCGTGAAAATGCCAAATACAAAGATTACATTTCTAAGAACCTTGCACATGTTTTAAACTAAATTAAGAAATTGTTTACGTAGTTGTCATTGATCCTCTTCTAGGTGAGCATTTTAAACCGGCTCAGTGCGGAGAACGCGGACGAGTTCAACTTTGTACGCTCCTACGAGTGTTTCCAACACAAGGGTCACACATGCTTGGTGTTTGAAATGCTGGAGCAGAACCTTTACGACTTCCTGAAGCACAGTAAGTTCAGCCCACTGCCTCTGAGGCACATCCGCCCCATCCTGCAGCAGGTGGCCACGGCCCTCATGAAGCTGAAGAGCCTGGGTCTCATCCACGCTGATCTGAAGCCTGAGAACATCATGCTGGTGGACCCGATCAGACAGCCCTACAGGGTAAAGGTTATCGACTTCGGATCAGCCAGCCACGTCTCCAAAGCCGTCTGCTCGACTTATCTCCAGTCTCGTTACTACAGGTGAGGAGGGATTCTGTAATCTCTAGATGTTTATTGATCAGGCAAGGGAAATACAGCCTATATTCACGGATTATGATATCAAAATGGTTCACACAAGATTTTTTTTCCACTTTCTATTCCCAGAGCCCCTGAGATCATCCTGGGTCTGCCGTTCTGTGAAGCCATTGACATGTGGTCACTGGGTTGTGTGATTGCAGAGCTCTTCCTGGGCTGGCCGCTGTATCCAGGAGCTTCAGAATATGACCAGGTCATATATATTATGTTACTGTTCTTTCTATTATTATTATTATTATTAGGAAAGAAACTAATCTTCAGATAGGGCTGCCCCTTAATAGTCGACTAAATGTTAGTCAACCAAAATTTTATTAGTCGCAGAAATAAAACCCAGTCACGCAGTCTGCATGGGGCAGATCGTTGCAGGATGTCAGACAGGAAATCCAAAGGTTCACCTATCATCCATCAACATCAAATATGGCTTATTATTAGGTAAATATCCAGATGTTTGTGCGGAGTGTGGAAGCTAAAGTAAAGCACGGTTACTGCCTGACATAGAGGCGCGTCGGTGCGATCGCTTGCGTTTTTTTTCCTGATGACAGCAGAAACTCTGCCGGTTTTGGTCATACAGATAAGAGTATTTCATCATTACTTTTAGTTTGTGTAAACTCACATTGCTATTGTAATAAGAAAACAAACAATGTGCTTTCTGCCGTCTCGCTTTCTGTGAATTGGAGCGTGTCACATTCAATAAATAAACGCCTTCCAACACTTTCATAAACATTACTTTTGCCAGTGCTTTGTGTCAAGTTTTATGCGTGCGCTTGAGTATGAAATATATTGTAAAGGCTCATTATGGTTTCATACCCCCACAGTATATATTTAGTAATTAAATTGATTTAAACTTATCATTACTCAACTAATGGCATAAGTGAACTACGACTATTCAACTAGAAGAATCTTTAGCCGGGGCAGCCCTATCCTCAATCCCCACTCAGTTCTTTCTTAATCTTCATATAAAGTAGCTATTCAACTGCATCTTTTGTGCACTCTGGACTGCAGTTTTGTACAGGTTGAGAAGCACTGTTTGAAATTGTGTTATGTTGATTGCACTTAAAATTGGTTGTGCAAATTCACTTTATAACGGTTATATACTACATCCACGTATCTCTTTCACGTCTGAACCTTGCACTATATATGCTGATAGTCATTCTTTTATGTATAAACATGCCTGTAAAAAGCAGCGGATTTATATGGCGAGTGTACGCCTCGTTTTGGTAGTTTACTGCATCCCCATAGATCTAGCTTGTAAAAAAATTACGATTACCGTAATTTCCGGACTATTGAGCGCACCTGAATATAAGCCGCACCCACTGAATTTTTAAAAAAATATTATTTGAACATAAATAAGCCGCACATCTCTATAAGCCGCAGGTGTCTACAGGTACATTGAAACAAATGAACTTTACACAGGCTTTAACTACTAAAATCCTCAAACTTCATCGCGGTGGCGATTGTTTTGGCTTTCAGTCGGATCTGCACAGTTGAAACATCTCGAATGTTCATTCACATTCTGTGATGTGCTCAGTTTTTTGGTGGCATGTTTACTGTTTAGATTAAATCGAGCGCGCTCAAACTTCCCATCATTCTGATTACGGTAGTCATTTTGTGACCCTCATCATGACGAAGACACGGAGAAATGCATATGATGCATATCGCGTCTTTTGCGTGCGGCGTGCGGCAAGCGAGCGCAAAAGACGCGATATGCGAACGGCCCCTTAGTTGTCTTTTTGCACCGAGTCAATTCCTCACGCTGCTGTTTCCAACGTCTTCTCATCGACTCATTAAGCTCTATTTCCTTTTCCAACAGCCAGATCAACTCAAGAGCAGCATCATATGCATTTCTCCGTGTCTTTGTCATGATGAGGGTGACAGAATGACTACCGTAATCAGAAAGATGGGAAGTTTGAGCGCGCTCGATTTAATCTAAACAGTAAACATGCCGCCAAAAAACTGAGCACATCACAATGTTTTTTTGAACGGAAAAAAATTGAAAGCGGGAAAAATCCATATATTAGCCGCGTCTTTGTTTAAGCCGCAAGGTTCAAAGCGTGGGAAAAAAGTTGCGGCTTATAGTCCGGAAAATACGGTAACATTACTTGATTTTCATTATTCTGTTGTGAAACAGTGCAGACAATGTGCAAATGTCATTGGGCATTATTTCGATGGGTGCTTCTCATTTCTTATTCATGCATCCTTGTTTCGTTTCCTCTTTTCTCTGCTCCACCCATCTTAGGATGTGAGGGAAGTATACAAAAAAATAAAATGAAGACAGAATTTGTATACTGGATAGGGGTATAAAAATACACATCACAATTCGATACGTATCACGATACTGAAGTCACAGTACTATTGCTAATTTTAAGCCAAAATAAAGTTTTTTTGGGCTTTTCATTTAATTTATTATTAAAATATTAGTGTTTTATTATTATCAGGATCCATAAATATTCCCCCATCGCAACGAACACGGTGGCATTACGATTCATGTTGCGTCACAAGTCCGAATTCAGATCTGGATCGGTAGCATTCAAATATTCATCCAGTTCCTTTTGCTTGAAGATCAATTCATCAGGCCGGTATGCAGCCGAGGCCGTAGGGTCTGTGCGGAGGATCTGTCTGGTTCTTGTGGTCTTTGCTGAGGAACTTCACAGGGGATTGTCTAGTTGACACGGTCTCTGCTGGCATTCAGGGCTGTGTTGTGGTCGTGTATTGGTGCAGGTTCACCATCTGATCTGGATATGGACCGGTGACCTCGGGATAAAGATGAGATAAGACGGACTGTTACATCGTAAGAAGAAAGGCATCTTCGCTAATATGTACATCAGGTGTTATAGGAAGTGTCGCCTGTTCCGGTTGACCTAACTTATACAGCTTAACAATCATTTAACTGATTTGAATAATAGAAATTGATGTGTATGGACAGATCTTTTTTTTTGGTCTAGGTTTAAATTGTGTTTATGTTTCCCGAAGGAGGCTAGGAAGAGTTTGGGTGCTAAATAGGAAAAGGATCTACCAGTTGATTTTAGATTTTATTATCCTTCCTTCGTTGGATTGATTTTATTAATGGCTTTAAAGCTTTTCACAACATGTCTCCTATTTATTAGTAATCTTTTAGGATTTCATACTTCGGGTAGGACGTTGAGATCATCAGATCAACTGCTGTTGGCAGTCCCTCGTTCGACGAAGTCAAAGGTTTATCAAGCTTTTACCGTAGTTGCTCCTAGATTGTGGAACGGTCTTCCACTCTATATTCAGCAGGCACCATCTATAGACGTTTTTAGATCTCAAACTTCTCTTTTGAAGGAAGAGGATCCTGAGTAATTGTCTTTGGGTGTGTAGTCACGATAATGTAATTGGGTGTTCGTGTGTGTGTATGGTGTGTTTTTGCTGTATTTATATGTACATTCTCCTCTTTTGAAATGTCTGTCAAGCACTTTGGCCAACAAAGTGCTATATAAATGTTCTATATAAATTAATAAAAGTTGAAAGTAGATATTCTAGGTATTATCAACTAGCCAGAATTTTGAGATCGCAATAGACGTGAAAGACTATAATGCGTTTAGAGCTCACTCAAGTTACCATAAACCAGGGGTGGCCAACGTCGGTCCTGGAGAGCCACAATCCTGCAGAGTTTAGCTCCAACCCTGATAAAAACTCACCTTCCTGTAGCTTTCTAGTAACCCTTAAGACCTTGATTAGCTTGTTCAGGTGTGTTTGATTAGGGTTGGAGCAAAAATTTGCAGGATTGTGGCTCTCCAGGACCGACGTTGGCCACTCCTGCCATAAACCATTTAGTGCTTTGTACGTAATTGCGAGATTTAAAATGTGTGCGTTGTTTAATTGGGAGCCAGTGCGGTGTTGACAGAACCGGGCTAATATGGTCATACTTCCTGGCTCGAGATGTATGGTTTATTAAAACTGCAGAGGTAAAACATAAATTAAAATTGTGGCAGATTCATACATGCGTCAGGTTTTCATATGTTCATAAGGGTCATCAAAATGGGTCCTCTGTTGAAATCTTCCCCAATATTTTTTCATTTCATTTTCATCTAGCAGACGCTTTTATCCAAAGCGACTTAGAAGGGGAGCAACTTAGGTGGAGAGAGTGGACCCTAGTGGACTTTCAATTCCTGCCGGCGTGGGAATCGAACCCATAACCTTCAGATTACAAGCCCGACTCCCTCACCACTAGGCCACGACTACCCCGACCAAATATTTGCCAAGACTTGACATTTCCTTTTTTCTTCTCCAGATTCGGTACATTTCTCAGACACAGGGATTGCCTCCAGAGTATCTCTTGAGTGCTGGCACAAAGACAAGCCGCTTCTTCAACAGAGGACCAGACTCCAGCTATCCACTGTGGAGATTAAAAGTCAGTACTCGTCGTTTCGTTTTTTTGGGGGTGGGGGTTGAAACAAAACTAACGCAGAACGGTTAATATTTTACTAGGCTGACACTTCTGTATTTTTCCAGACGCCATCTGAACATGAGGCCGAAATGGGCATCAAGTCCAAAGAAGCGAGAAAATACATCTTCAATTGTTTAGATGACATGATGCAGGTAATAAGAAATGCATGTCCAGGATGGGACAAGTCAATACTAGATGTGTTAAGCTAAATCTTATTTTGTTGTTCGCGTTCCAGGTCAATCTGCCTACTCATTTAGAAGGAACGGACATGTTGGCCGAGAAGGCGGACCGACGGGAGTTGATTGACCTGCTGAAGAGGATGCTGAGACTGGACGCTGACAAAAGAATCACACCTACAAAGACCCTGGCACATCCGTTTGTGACCATGAGCCACTTGCTGAACTTCCCACACAGCTCTCAGTATGTCCTTTTGAAGAAGAAATGGACATTTTGAGAGATACGTGTTTTAAACTGGTTGTCATGTGATTTTTTTTTGATTTTTTTGTAGTGTGAAGTCGTGCTTCCAGAACATGGATATCTGCAAGAGAAGGAACAGCAGCTTTGACAGTGGAAAGGCCCTGTTTGCTGCTAACGCTGTTCCTGGAACTGCAGGAAACCTGACCGTGACATTCAGCAGCCAGCTTAATCAGCACAGCCAGGTTCCGTCTGCCGGTGGAGCCGTTCCTCTCCTCAACTACCAGCCGGCACTTTACCAGCAGGCTACCATAAACATCCCAGGCCTGGCCCAACCCAGCATCCCCATGCAAACCCGCCCCACACAGCTGTGTGCTCAAACTGAACCTTTCCAGCAAACCCTCATCGTCTGCCCCCCAACCACTATCCAAGGTGAGCTGGAGCAGGTGCATTGTGGGTGTCTAAGCCAAAGTGCATGGAAAGCTTTGGCAGCTGATGCCCTATCAGGCTTTGCAGGCAGATATTTGTGCACGAAGGTTCCTCCTGGAGCTGATTTTAGACAGAATTCTGAGGCAGCGTAAGTGAATTGTCTACAACAGAATGGAGGGAGTTGCTAACAAAGTGAATATTTCTTGCTACTTACTCACTGGAAATAGATTAAAAAGTAAAAAAACAAACTGTTGTATATGTGCAAACACATTGCCTTAATTGAAGTAAGCTAAACGTAATTGTATCAAGGTGTTCTTAAGCCATTTAAGTTTATTCAACTTAATTCTATCTGTGATCTGAGGAAGCTCTTATTGCATCGGTTGGAATAAAGTTATAATAATATAAACGAAGTTCCAAGTGCACAACCAATGGTGAGAGAAAATTTCGGAAATCAACATGAATTTATGAAGTCAACTTGCTTGACATTCTCACAAAATGTTTAGTTCTATTGATGCATTCAACCAGTAAGTAATTTAACTTCTGAGTAACAAAGGCATAGCATGCAAACACTCCAATTACTAAGTTGTTTTAAGTAAGCTCAACAAATTCTTGGCCGTTTAAGTTAAGTGAACTAAAAAAGAGTTAGTTAGCGCAACTCAACAAACGGTATTGTGGGATATCACAGGCTACATCTATGCTGCTTTCAAAAATGGATCCGATGAAGGTATATCATTAGACAGGATGTGATACAATCATTGGATTTGGAGCGCAGCCCAATAGATGTAGCTAAAGCATGGTTTAATGTTTGAGTGGAACCTCACATTGCAGAATTAAAATATTCCAAACATGGCTTGGCTTTTTTTTTACATTTATTTGATGAAATGGTCCCAAACATTAACATGCTTGTTTTATTTCTCCCAAAGGGCTTCCATCTTCTAATAAAGCCTCTAGCTATCCCGTCCGGATGGATAACAGTGTTCCTGTTGTCCAGCAGAACCAGTCCACGCAACCCCTTCAGATTCAACCCAGCATGCTGACACAGGTAAAACATGCAGTCTTCTCTGCGGATCATATCTAACAGCTGGCATAATATCTAACTCATCACTGCAATCTGATGAACTGAGTTGGAGAGGAAACCTCCGTTCTTAAAGTCTGCATGGACACACCTGTTCCTCTACTGGCAAGTGCCGTTCATGGCACGTGAGAACACAGCCTTGACCTTTTGTCTAATCTTTCCATGCTTTTTGCCCCTTTCCCTCCATGGTGCCCCTCCTCCGTAGGGCTCCTGTACGCCTCTGATGGTGGCCACACTGCACCCCCACACAGCGGGAGTGGCATCCCAGTACCCGCTGCCCCTGGCACTGGGCTGTGGGGCAGGAAGGCCTGCCCTACTGGAGCAGACAGCCACAGTGCTGGTAAAGAGAGACCCACCCAGCGCTCTACCACTAACATCACTTCTCATCGCCCCTCTCTCCAAAATCCTCCTTATATGCATCTTTCTTTCTGTCTCTCTGTACTTCTTTCCGTACACTCTTTGATCTTACATTTCTTTTGTTGTCTCTGATATCTTTTTTTTTTTTTTTTTTCTCTCTCTCTCCTTTTTCCTGGACCCTCTTGTTGATCTTTACTTAATTTTTTTTTTTTTTTTTTTTTTTTCCCCAAACTTGTTTCTGATCTTTTTCTTCTTTTGTCCCTGTCTTTCTGATTTCCCCGTTTTTCCTCTCCCGACGTCTGCTTTTATTTCTAAATTGGTATTTTTTTTTCCCCTCTAATCATTCCTTTTCTGTATTTCTAATCTGTCTTTCTGCTCATTCGCCCTTCTCTTCCCCCTCGGTCCCTCCCGCATCATTCTTTCTCAGTGCAGGTCTGCTACAGGCATGGGAGGCATGTGCTGACTTCTTCTGTGCTTTTGCTTGCAGCTTCTTGTTGTGTGATTTTTATATATATCCCTTCTCTGACCTCCCATCCCCACCGTCTGTTTGGCCCTTTGTCTTCTCTCAGGGAAGGAAACTGACCTTGTCTACAGCTCAGAAACATTTGCAGCCATGTTCCTCTCCCTCTCATAGCCTTGTCTGTCCGCAGGTACTCGAGTGCTGCCCGTACCAGCATGGCAGATCTTTTACCCAGTTTTGCTCTGTGGAAACACTCATTGTTTTCTGACTATTTAACAGCCACGGTTCTTCCCAACAGGTTGCTGGACTACTGTCTTTCACCTCATCTTATTTTTAACGCTTGTATATGATTGTTGCATGCCGTGCTTGTCTTGGCTTTTAAAATCGTACGAAATGGCTGTGCTACATCTTATTGTCTGGGAGAGAATTGCAGAATTTTTGTGCATTGAATGGATTATTTATTTATTTATTTATTTATTGGGGCGTTCACTTTAATTGTATGCAGTGATGTCACACTGCGTGTTTCGTCAGCATGTTAGATGAGGTTCTTCACCATTCTAGCATGACACAAATGATGTGTAAATTCAGATTTAAGTGCATCACTCATTGTGTGGTGTAGTCTTGGTCATAGCTGTTTTTTCACCCTCTGTTCATTTGCCGTTGAAACTTGTTTTTAAATTTGATTTGAAAATCAGTGGTACGCTGTGACTTTTTTTTTCCAGTGTCACTAAGAAAGATGTTTTGTGATCTTCCAGCAGACCTGGCCAGCGGGTACCCAGCAGATCCTCATACCCTCTGCATGGCAGCAGGTGCCTGGCATGACCATCCACAACTCCAGCCACCCGCCCGTAGTGACCGAATCACCTCTGGAGGCCCTGCTGTCCGAGAGCTCTACACAGCAAACATCAAGCTGGAGGTAGAGCTGCACGATAAGTCGTGAAAAGATCGTAATCTCAATTCCAAAGCCCACGCAATTTTATTCCTAAATGGGAGCGATTCAGCCAAAAAAAAATAAATGACATTCAGTCGTCATTTATAGGTATGAAATGGCTTCGCAAAAGAATTTAACCACATTTCTGTTAGAATAATTCAAATTTTCACAGAAGTGCTCAGGATAAATGTTTATAGATTGGATAAAGACCTACTGATGTCTACTGTAGCGATCAAATAAAGATCAATTACACGGTTACACCAGTAGGTGGCGACAAGTGAATTACAAAAAGTCATTGAAGATAGTTGTTCAAAAACAATATACAAGTGAAATCTTTGAGTCATTGAATCATTCACTGAATTTAAGAATTTCAAATTAAATATTTATTTAAGAAATTGACACTGTCAGAACGTTTTCTCGCAATTTAACAGCCACTTACTTTTCATGCATTTAGGGAGCAGTGAATGAATTTACGTGTTGTGAATCCGACAGATCCGTTTGCGGCACAAACTAACATGGCAGCGTGTTATAGGTCGACCTGTAAGATCTTCATAAAGGAGTTCAAACGACAAAACATTCATTTGCACATTTTTGAGAATCGTAATATCAGATGGTTCATGACATAGTTAAGTTAAATTTTGAATGAAAAAGGAAATAATAGTGATGCATGCATGTGTCGTCATGAAAATAAGGCAATACTTTCTACTATAACGGCCGTCTTAAAATCACACTGGGGGTAGAATTTATAGAACTTGTGAAAGAGTTAATACTGATTGGTTGGTTGTGTCCCGCAGGGCGTCTCAGAGCGGTCAGCACAATGGTGTGGTCCAGCAGAACCCACACATTCTTGGCAGCCTCAATTCTCAATCCCTCAGTCGAGGAACCTCTACGGTCACACGGTCACTGAACAAGAGGAGCAGGATCTGTTGTGACACCGGCAGCAGGTATTGGGCCGTTTACTTTTGGCGCTCAGATATTTCAATTGTTTAAACAAAGTGACATTTAAGGGTGCGTTCACACTTGTCAATTTTGGTTTGATTAAAACAAGCCATCCGAATCCTGGTGCGCACCGAGACCGCTAAAAAGATGGGTCTCGGTCCGCTTCCAAACGAACTCTGGTGCGGTTCCATTGATATATGAACGCAACACGGACCAAAGACATGTAAACCAACCAAAAACAGGACGTGATGTCACAAGATGCGACGCTACAAGTCACTGATTTGACGACGCGGAAAGATCGGCGTATCCAAAATGAGTCGAGGGCAAACGTGGAGCAACGAGGAGGTGAAGCGCCTCATCAATGTTTGTTTCTGCACACAACGGAGGAAATCCTGCTGCTGTTTTGAATGTTTTGAACATTTTATGAGCTCTTCATGAGTTCTCAGCTGGTAAAAATAAAGCATATGTACACGCATAAAATGATGGCGTTTGATCCAGAACACAGCGTTGTTTTGAATGTTCGGGAATGAAGCTCCATCGCGAAATATACGTCATAAAACCCGACCAATCAGGTCGTGACTGTATCCTTATGCATTTGTTTCGGTAACTTAAAGTTCGCTGCTAGATATGCCAGTGTGAACGCTAAGCGGACCAGGACTATATGTTTAGTTTTGTTTTTTGGTCCGGACCAAATGAACCAAACCAACCGAACTACAAGTGTGAACGCACCCTAACAGTAATTGTCATTTTGAACTGTCATATTGCTTGTAAAACATTAGTGTAAGTTTCCACTGTACATGGGGAGATCTTTAATTTACCGTCTGACCGTTTGTTCTCAGCAGTGCTCTGGTGGGCTCTCAGTCATACAGTGCTGTTCTCACTCAGCCCATCATTATCTCCGACACCCCAAGTCCTGCTGTCAGTGTCATCACCATACACAGTGACTCTGACGATGAGGACGAAAGGAAGTTCCACCCTGCTAGGTGAGGTCTCTTCCTGGTAATATTGTTGGCCAGAGGAGAACAGAAGGTTTTTTTTCTCCATTTGTTGGAGTTTTGGTTCCTTTGGCTTGCTTAAGTTGGGGACACTTGCTTGATATTCAGCAGTGTTTTTGATATGCCTGCATTGGCGCCGTTGTATGCGAACTGAGCCGGACGATCACGTCACTGTTTTCTGCAGTGCTGATATACATAAATTAACTACTGTAATTTCCGGACTATTGAGCGCATCTGAATATAAGCCGCACCCACTGAATTAAAAAAAAATATTATTTTGAACATAAATCAGCCGCACACGTCTATAAGCCGCAGGTGTCTACAAGTACATTGAAACAAATGAACTTTACACAAGCTTTAATTAAACTCTAAAATCCTCAAACTTCATCGCGGTGGCGATTGTTTTGGCTTTCAGTCAGATCTGCCGCGAATGTTCATTCACATTCTGTGATGTGCTCAGTTTTTTGGCGGCATGTTTACTGTTTAGATTAAACCGAGCGCGCTCAAACTTCCTATCATTCTGATTACGGTCGTCATTTTGTCACCCTCATCATGACAAAGACATGGAGAAATGCATATGATGCTGCTCTCCAGTTGATCTGGCTGTTGGAAAAGGAAATAGAGCTGCTGCACGGGAGCTTGATCTTCATGAGTCGATGAGAAGACGCTGGAAACAGCAGCGTGAGGAACTGACTCGGCGCAAAAAGACAACTAAGGGGCCGTTCGCGTCTTTTGCGCAAAAGACGTGATATGCATCATATGCATTTCTCCGTGTCTTTGTCATGAGCGGGAAAAATCCATATATTAGCCGCATCTTTGTTTAAGCCGCGAGGTTCAAAGCTTGGGAAAAAAGTAGTCCGGAAAATACGGTAGACTAATAACTACTGATCTTTGCAGCAGGATGAATCTATAATATATAAAATAAGCTGCACAATGACACCATTTTCTTTGGGAAAATTATTTGCCAATTATTACTGTAAAGCTGCTTTGCCACAAAAGACTTGACTATACATACTCAACCAGTTTTGTGAGAAATGTATATTTTTATTCCGCAAGAACGTATTCCATTGATGGAAAGTTGACTGTAAAAACATTTATAATTCTACGAAAGATTACGGCTTCCATTAAATGCTTTTCTTTTGAAAGAATTTTCATAAATCTCACATCAGTATTAAGCTGTTTTTAATATTAATAAGAAATGTTTCTTGAGCAGCTAGTGCTTGTTTTGCCTCATTTAACCACATTTTATTCCTTTCATCTTTGTGAAATTGCTAAATTTTTTAATTAAATTAAATCACTTTTTTTTTTTTTTTTGCCAGCTTTGGCTCCAGCCACAGGACTAATGTGATCAGCTGTCTAACCGTTCATGATTCGGACTCTTCCACCGCCAGTCCTCTGACTCCCAAGCCCCAGAACAGTCACGTGGGGATCCAGTCCTCACGACTGTCCAAATCCCTGGCAGTGGTGGCTCCATCTGTGAAAGCGCAGCCTGTGGAAAGCTCAATATCAGCCAAAATCCCGTCTGCTGTTGGTGAGTATCAACTTTGGTTGCAGTGTAGCTTGGTCAACAGCTAATTTTATAAAACAAATACTTTGGGTTTAAAAAAAACTAAGTTGACTGTTTGTTTTAGGTCTTACTCAGAATTACTACATGAAGCCTAAGAGGGCCGTCGCCCCCACAAGGCAGCCGAGCAGCTCAGGAGAGAGCGTCACTGACCACCAACAGGAGCCCAGCCGATCTCAACCACTCAACCTCAGTCAGGTGACCACATTTCTCAATGCGGTTAGAAATTTTGCTTAATTTGAGACTTGCCAACGTCACATCGCTGTGACAATCACAGTACCGTGAGAGCGATTCGAGAGCAGCCAGCTGGTTCAGCTCTGATGACACAGCTGTTCAGATTCACCTACGACAACGGCCGTCTGTTTGGTTTTTCTCCTGACACCTTCACTTCTGCTAATGCTCACAAATTTTTATAACATTTTCATGTAATGCTGAATTACAGAACTTTTGCCTCTCTATCTGTTCGAAGCATAAAATTGCAAGTAATGACTTGCCAAGTAATTTACTTTTTTTAACAATTAGAAGTTCATCCTAGTATATCTATGAAAATGTCAGCTGAAGTAACACGTCGCAGATATATTACTACATTTTTTCAGATATTTTGTTCTGACCAAGTGTAAACGCCCCAGCCCGTTCATTAAAATGTTTTCATAAAAGATAAGAGCAAGGTATCACTTGAAAACTCCATTTATTTGTGAACCCTCGTAATAACAACGAAATGTTGTGCTTTTGTAAAATAAAGAACATGGTGCGCTTTCCGCCGTCTCATTCTATGTGAACTACTTTCTGGAGCGCGTCGCAAAAATGATCCGAAACCCAGTGTGTGCTTACCTCAGTCTATATAAAGTTTGAAATGAAATGAAACAATTCAAATGAAGGTACTGTGACTTAAACGCACAAAGACGAATTGCCTCGTTTCCCACAAAATCGGAGCCGACAGCTCAAATTCTGAATTACGAGACCCCATGTACTTGTTCAATAATAGATTTCTAATGTTATCTTGTAATGTTTATCTAGTTAAAATTGATGAGTACAATGTTTTATAGTTTTGCTTATAAAATAGGCTTATGTTGAACTTTTTCACGCACTGTATTAAGCAGTACATAAAGTATTGTAAATGTCTGTATTTGACATCTAAATCCACTTCATGGGTGATAAAGTACACGAACGCCGAGAAAAGCCGAAAGTGTCCGACTTCACGTCTCCACCTCTGGCCGCGAGCATCAGATTGGTTCAATCTAGCTGCCTGATGTTTGCTAAAGAATGTGTGCTTCAATTTTCTTTTTCCAGACCACTGTCTCCTCATCCCAAGGACCATCTGGTGGCACTTCCTCCCTGCGTCGACAGCACACGTATCCTCCGGCCTCCGCTCATTACTGTCTCCAGGAGGCCCCCTCGTTCACCAGCACCCCCAGCCTGTACACCTACCCCACCCCCGCGTCCCACATGGAGCACCTGCTCGTCCAGGGCTCCTCCCCCTCCATTCATGTCCCGCCCACTAGTCACTATGCAGCCAGTCTTATCCCAAAGGACTCCATTGGGGGTGTGGTCCACAGACTCTCCACCCACTACCAGCAACATTACCCCGCTCATCCTTACGTAACCACGAGCACCAGCACCACTAGAGGAAGCGGGGCGTACAACAGCTATCAGCTCAGCCCCCGGAGGGTCCCTCAGTACCCCTACATATGAGACGCACAGAACACGTCTTCACTTTTAAGACCGACCGACAGACCTGCCGTCAACTGCTGCAACTGTTTTTATCTATCCTATTTATGTTTTAGAACGTTGTTAATAATTAGAAATATATAATATTTGCATTTGTTCGCTGGGAAATCCAGTGTCTGGTTAGGTAAGTTTATTTTCTTAGCTCAAGGAACGCTGATGTGTTTTTAATTCGCGAGCAATAGCGGACGGCATCAAGGCCGTCATAATATTGTGTGTTCGACTAAAATCCTTACACTAATCCTTGACTTGTTTTATACTCCATTTCGATTCAGTGTTGTGTTTTTTGTTGTAGGATCTCTTCGGTTTTTAAATTATGATTGTGAAGCTGACTGGTTCTCGAACACTTTGCCGTTTGGTCAACAAGTGGATGGAACGGGGGGGTGGGGGGGGGATGTATGTGCCCTGGTCGTATTGTTATTTAAGTTAGCTCTTTATGTTATTCAAATCAAGTCCTAGTAGAATCATAGTGTATGTTGTGAGGAATATTAGTGCATAAGGAGTAACATCAACTTCCTGTTTTGTTTTGTTTTTTTAATGCTAAAATTCTTTAATCATGTCAGTGCTTATGAAACCTCCCTGGAGAAACAAGGTTAGGATATTTAGATGAAGAGTTGGGATGTCAAAGCCAATGAAAATGTGATCTCACACTGACGAGTGGGTTTCTGACATTACGTGTGGTTTTTTTGCAGCATTTATGAGTAGTCTGCTTTTCAAACTAGAGTACACCAAAAAAAAGTTGCTGACCCTTGACCTCTGTTTGCGGTCGTAGTGACGGACAGCTAATGTGATCCTTGAAATTCTGCTCAAAATGACACTGTGACTGACCTCTACGGTCCTCTTTGTTCTGGTCTCAATAACATGACGTGCCTTGACATTCTCTCGAACATGTTTGGCTGTGTTTTTGAGTTCAGAGAACATTTAGCATCAAACGAGAAAGTACTGTACACATTTTGTAATGTCAAACAATGACAGAGAAAAAAAAACACCATTGTAATGCCATCAAATAAACAAACATCAATTCAGTTTTGTATCTGCTTGCATTTTTAAAGGGGTGATTGATTATCATTTAACTTTTTTAACTTTAGGGTGTGAAATTTTTCAAATCTTTTAGAAGAAAATAAAAACAACCCTAAGTACTTATTTAATGCAGTGGTTAAATTAACGAGAAATACAAAAAAAACACGACTTGATCCTAGAAAATTAGTCAATTACAGACCGATCTCCAATCTACCTTTTCTGTCAAAAATACTAGAAAAGGCAATATCATCGCAACTGTGTTCCTACTTGGAAAGAAATGGTATCTGTGAGGATTTCCAGTCAGGATTTAGACTGTATCATAGTATTGAGACTGCTCTCATTAGAGTTACGAATGATTTGCTCTTATCATCAGATCGTGTTTGTATCTCTCTATTAGTCTTACTAGACCTCAGTGCTGCTTTTCACACTATCGACCACAATATTCTTTTGAATAGACTAGAATATTATGTTGGCATTAGTGGAATTGCATTGGCATGGTTCAAATCATACTTATCTGACCGTTATCAGTTTGTAGTAGTAAACGAAGAGATGTCCTTTCGATCACAAGTTCAATATGGAGTACCACAAGGCTCAGTTCTAGGTTCTCCGTTGCTTTTCACTCTGTACATGCTACCCTTGGGAGATGTCATTAGGAAGCATGGCATTAGTTTTCACTGTTACGCTGATGATACTCAGCTATATATTTCTTCGCGCCCTGACGAAACCAGCAAATTCTCAAAATAAACAGAATGCGTAGCTGATATAAAAAATTGGACGACTAGTAATTTCCTACTACTAAATTCAGAAAAAACAGAGATTCTAATTATTGGACCAAAAACTTCTGCACACAATAACCTAGAATACTGTCTAACACTTGATGGCTGCTCTGTTAAGTCGTCTTCGTCGGTTAGGAACCTGGGTGTGCTCTTTGATACCAATCTTTCATTTGAAAGCCACATTTCTATCATATGTAAAACCGCATTCTTCCATCTTAAAAATATATCTAAACTACGATCATGTTTGGACAACTACAATGCTCTCAATGACAAATGCGGAACAGTTAGTTCATGCGTTCATGACTTCAAAGCTAGATAACTGTAACACTCTACTGGGTGGTTGCCCTGCTCGCTTGATAAACAAACTACAGCTGGCTTGACTTAATGTTGCTGTTATATCGTAACATCTGAAAAGTTCAATGCAAAGGGAGATATTTTCTTTTAAAGAACTCTGTTGAAGGATTACAACGATCTTCTTCCCGGGTTAATGACATCACTATCCCTAAAATTTGCATAAACCCCGCCCCTGAGAACACACAACAAAGGGGGCGGGGTCATGTTGGGCAGAGAAGAGGACAATTGTTGTAGTCGAGTGTTGTTGATGCTGTCATTTTACACCCGACTGCTTACAGTAAATAACTGTATTTTTTTTTTAAAAATTAGGAAGGGTCAATTTACAGCAATATTCTTTAAATTTGAGTCAAACCAACACGTGACCCCAGAATGCATTGCAGTTTACAGCAATATGCTGTATTATTAAAAAAACATCCAGCGGCTGTAAAATAATGCTGTAATTTTTACAGTAATTCATTACAGTGTAGAATACTTGGTTTTATTGATTATGAGCAATCTAAAAAAAAAAAGTCAGTTTTATGTTATTAATTTGATCTTGTTACCAGCTCAATTCTACATTCATAAATGTAAATATCTCAATACTAAGCCTCTTTTTCTTGTTTTTATAAAAGAATTTGGAAAGTACTTCACTTCAATTAAATTGTCTGAAAACAAAAAGCCTTATAAACATTATCTGTTTCGTTTTTTCAGTGTCATGTAATTCTCATAATTGCTCAATATGTTCATTTTATATAATGGCCTTTTTGTTTCCCCCCTTTTGTATTTTGTTGTTTGTTATTTCTTGTGCACTGTTCTGAGCATCAATAAAAATAAAAAGGTTGAACAGTGAAACAGAGTTTGATGTAAAATAAAATCATTCACTCAACAAACAGTATTTGAATCAGATCAAGTGACTCGTGATGTTTGGACATTTTTTTGAATGTTTAAAACACGTTATTTTTCCATCACTCGGTGCTGAAAACTTTAAAGAGCTAATCCAGTTAATCGAGTTTCAATCGAAAATGGAAACGACTGTAAATGTAAGTATAAGCAACTGCAGACTATTAACTTCTTACCAACATAAACAGACCAACAACGTGTTTTTGTTGGATGCATAAATGTTCCGGCGTTAAAGTGCAGACAGGCTGAGATTTGTTTGTCATTTTAAGAGGTTTTCAGTTTGGTTATGGAAATACAGAGATACAGTCTATAATTATTAAACTTCAAAAGGCGTTTATTGAATGTAATAACACGCGCTGAATGATGAGGCACATTCACTCCCTGACAGCAGATGGCGCTGATTGTCACTTCACATGAACTAACAATGAAAACATGTCATTTTATTAACATTAACAAAGAATAACTACTGAATCAAATGTCGCTATTGTTCATTAGTTAAAGTTAGTCTGTAAAGTGTTTCCTATTCTTCTTTATAACGTTAGTTCTTTTGCACTTTAATCTGAAACAAACATTTTTTTTGTTTTATAGTATATTTAAAAGTTCAGAATTCTTTTTATTATGAATTTTATTAAACCTGTTAGGAGGAGAACACTTTATTCTAACCTCAATACTGATGCCATATTAGTACTGTCAGAAAAAAAAAACGATTCTCTTTAAACACATTTTAACACTTGATGTAAAATATTTGCACTTCATTAAAACAAGCTATCTTACATCATTGTGATGTGAAAAATTACAACAAGCTAATATGCTTTTCTTCATTCAAAGTTGTGAGTTTAGTGTAGTATGTTAAGTGAACTACAACTGTAGTACATAGATATGAACGTAATCATCCCGTCCGATAGGTGGCGCAGGTCGTCAACGTTCCTATCTGAGCATCAATATTTCAAACTGTGGTTGCGAACGGGAAGAGCTGTGTGTGTGTGTTTGAACTGATGAAATAATGACGCCTTCAAACTCTTACACACTTTTCACTGCAGTCTGACCTTTTTAGTCGTCGCGGTAGGCGTTTGCTGTGTGTAAATGTGGTCTGCAGAGGCAGAGGACGGACAGCTGTGGCACATCTTCAGCACATCAGCTGCTACTGGAAAACAAAACAGCCTCTTGAAATAAAGACGCACAGGATGAGCCATAAACACAGTAAATGATCATTTCGGCGGGAATCTGTCAGGTAATGTACCTTGATGCGTGATGAATCTTCAGTGGCTCCATTGTGTGGTATATTGTATCTCTGAGGTTGATTTGATTTTCTAATCTGTTTCCATAAAATAATGTACATTTTTATTTCTACTCATGTAGTTGACATGCTGTATTTATTTAAAAATCGTTTAAAATAGTATTTTAATAGTATTATCCATGCAGTTTTAATGGCCTTATTAAGGATATATATATATATATATAACTACTCTAGCATTACTGTATGAAATAAATGTACTTTTAAAAATCAACACCAATTTAAATGAACTAGTAAAGCAAAAAGCTGTGGGGGGAAATGTAAACAACAACAAAAAGTGTCTAGATTGTAATTTTCATGTACTGTATCTCATACCCTAAAGCCCTGTTCACACCAACACGAATGTTCAATGCTCTGATTTTTGTGATTTGTAAAGTCAGCTTTACTTATATAGCGCTTTTTACAATGCAAATTGTGGCAAAGCGTCTTTACATTAATAATTGGGAAATAATTTTTGGCTGCACAGCTGCTCCCAAAGAAAATGGTGTCATTGTGCAGCTTATTCTATATATTATTGATTCATTCCGTTGCAAATATCAGTAGTTATTAGTCTAGTTAATTTATGTGTATCAGCATTGGAGAAAACAGTGACGTAATCGTCCGGCTCAGTTCGCATACGACGGCGCCAATGCAGGCATATCAAAAACACTGCTGAATATCAAGCAAGTGTCCCCAACTTAAGCAAGCCAAAGGAACCAAAACTCCAACAAATGGAGAAAAAAAACCTTGGGAGAAACCAGTTCTCCTCTGGTCAACAGTGAACACTTGTCCGATACTCAGGCAGAGTTACAGGTCATTAAACCGATTTGGAATCGCAACAGTCAAAATATTTAATCCAGTTCCATCAAGTTTAAGATCTTTTTCATCACGCCGGTACGGAATGGTTTGTTGGGGATCTGTGCCACTGGCTGAAGTCACATTTGAGTTCATCCGTCAAATCTTCAATAACCGACAGCAGCTTTTATATCTGCATGGTGCATGCAGTTGTGAGTCCTGAAAATATAAGGGGACGAGTTCGGTTCTAAAATGCTGTTCTCACTGGACAATGGTAAATCAAAGTGCTTTACATGGAAAGGAAACGACCGTTTATCGCTCTAAATGCACTGAACATTCGTCTCGGTGTGAACAGACCTTAATGTTGAACACATTTTAAGTAAGGCTTGTTTTCAAAAGTGGTACGATTTCCTTCTGCTCCTCAGTGACATCATGAATTTGGTCCGTCTTGTGTGTCGTCATAAGACAGCCCTGGCACTCTGTGTCCTGTTCCTATTTGCTGTCGTCCTTTTGTTCCTTGCCAAATGTACGTCTGAGACGCTGAAGCCAGCGGAGTCCCCGGGGGCGGCGCCGCGGGCCGAGTCCCGTCAAAAGCAGCCGGCGGGGCCTCCCCGTGCCAGGGAGCTCTCGGCGTTCCTGGTCGTTCTCATCACCACGGGGCCAAAGTACACCGAGCGTCGCAGTATTATCCGGAGCACATGGCTGACCAAGCAGGATCCCGACGTGCTCTACTGGTTTGTCATTGGCACAGAGGGTTTACCTGCTGAAGACCTACAGAATCTCGAAAACCGAGCAGGTCCG
Source organism: Opsariichthys bidens (assembly GCA_037194245.1). NCBI lineage: Eukaryota > Metazoa > Chordata > Actinopteri > Cypriniformes > Xenocyprididae > Opsariichthys > Opsariichthys bidens. The sequence goes on along the minus strand of CM074312.1, from coordinate 4,869,536 downwards.
TCACCACGACCTCCTCTTGCTCCCTGACCTCCGGGATTCGTACGAGAACCTCACGCAGAAACTGCTTCACATGTACTCGTGGTTGGACCAAAACGTGGACTTTAAATTCGTTCTGAAAGCAGATGATGACACCTTCGCCCGCTTGGATCTCCTCAAAGAGGAGCTGAAGACCAAGGAGCCCAGTCGCCTCTACTGGGGCTTCTTCTCCGGCCGCGGGAGAGTGAAAACGGCCGGGAAGTGGAAAGAAAGTACTTGGGATCTGTGCGACTACTACTTGCCGTATGCTCTGGGTGGGGGCTATGTGCTATCTGCTGACCTCGTGCACTACGTACATCTCAATGTGGGCTTTCTAAAGATCTGGCAGAGTGAGGACGTATCCTTGGGTGCGTGGTTGGCCCCCGTGGACGTGAGGCGGCTTCACGATCCACGCTTCGACACGGAGTACAAGTCGCGCGGCTGCAGCAATAAGTATCTGGTCACACACAAGCAGAGTTTAGAGGACATGTTGGAGAAACATCAGACACTACAGCGAGATGGGCACCTGTGCAAAGAGGAAGTCAAACTGAGGCTGTCCTATATTTACGACTGGAGCGTCCCACCTTCCCAGTGTTGCCAACGGAAGGATGGCATCCCCTGACTCTTTGACACCTGTGATCTCGTGCAGTTTTTCCACTTGCTATTTATTTATTTATTTATTATCAATGTTGTGAGTTGACCTGACTTTTTAAATGAGAAAGAGATGATACAGAAAAGCTGCTCTTCTGGAATTTTAAACCATAAATGAGATTCTCTTCCCGGATTAGACTTATTCATCATGGAGTTGTGAAGAGAGCCTGCGGGATTCTATCAAAAGTGATCCGTCACGTCAGATGTTTCTGCTGTATTCGCTTACATACACCTTCTGTACTTGATGTCCACCGATTTAAAATTTTCCATTTATAATCCTGAGATGTTTAGAGTGGATGTTGTAATAAATTAACATAAATAAGAGATGTGAACCAGACAAACTGTTTATTAACAGGAAAGAAACTTGAAGATTAACGAAAAAAGTATTTTTCCATCGTGATGGAGAACCTGAGATGGTTTTCTTTGAGTTTTGCTCACAATAATGATGAACCTGGCCATCAGGTTTGGCAGTATTTTTAGTCATTTACTTTATGTGATGTGACTGAGTTGTAAATAATGTACCTCAGATTTTATTAAACATTTGTTTGTTCTGTTTTTACACCACATCTATCGCCTTGTATGAAGTGTTTATTTAAAAAAAAACTGTAATACAGCCTCAAGTATTGGCATGCTGTCACATCACCTTTTGTAAGGCGAAATCCTCCTGATCTTAATCAGAATCTGTGCAATCTGTAATTCCAAACATTTCCCCTCATTTCGCATCAGATTCAATTTGTTAAATTTTGAACACAAATTTGCAGCGTTTATCATTGAGCATCTTTACATGCACACCAGTATGGGATAACTCTGAAAAATATGTTCGAGTTTACATGCAAACCAATCACCAGACAATGCAAATATAAAACTCTTTATTTTGGAAGTGACATCTGCTTCATGCATTGCTACACTATTGATAAATGGACAATTCTTACGTCTTTTATCAATGGAATTTTGCTAATGTGATCATGCTGTTGCATGACAGGATTTGGTCCGCGTGAACTGAAGTTGCGGATGACTTTACTTTAGTTGTGAATTTGCGATGTCTTTCAGAGTGAAGCTGAATATTTAATAGCGGGCAGAGCTTACTTTTAGCACATTTCCTCATCCTCGCTCGCTGCAGACTAATGGTTGGAGGTGAGTGGTTCTGCCCAAGCCTTTAAAAACGGATGTTATCAGAGAAGGAATGCCATTTAAGAGGGGAAGCAAATTGTAGTCCATAAATTTTTTTTTTTTTCATCATTTAGCAGACGCTTTTATCCAAAGCGACTTACAATGGGAGCAATTAGGGGTTAGGTGTCTTGCTCAAGGGCACTTTAGTCATGGTATTGAAGGTGGAGAGAGTGTTGTTTATTCACAATCCCCACTTTCAATTCCTGCCGGCGTGGGAATCGAACCAACAACCTTCAGGTTACAAGCCCGACTCCCTCACCACTAGGCCATGACTACTTTGTGGTTAATAATGATCCAAAGTCAATTTGAGCAAGTACATAACCAGCCAGTGTTCAAAACTATCTCCTTACATTAGTCCGATTCACAGCGGTAAGCTTGTAATAATGTTTTCTAATTCGGGTGGTACTGGTAGGTTTCCGCGGGAAATTCGAGCATGCAGTCTGTTTACATCAAGAATGAGTCCCGGCTATATCGTGTGCTGCAAGTGGCAGATCATTTATAGCCTTTTCTCACAGCAGCGGGAATAATTAAACATCATTTTGATGGCGGATTGTATGGATTGACAAATTCAACTGATTCAACTCTAGAAATTGAAATCTACAGGTAACTCTAATACACACTAAATACACGTGGTCACACAATGGTGTTAACTAGGGGTGCACCGAATGTTCGGCAACCGAAATTATTATTAATAAGTAAAAAGGCCGAATAAATTTTGCCGAACAATGACGTTTTTAATGATGTTTTAACGTTCACATATCGCGTCTTTTCCGCGCGCATATTCTTTATATCTTATGTGGGCGCGCGGTAACCGCGCGCAAAACGGAAGGGACGCGCATGCGGTGCGGCGCGCTTGTTTTTTCCGGGCGCGCCTGTGCCGCGGCGAGATGAAAACATCTCAACTTTTCAGAATGCCGCGAGCGCACCGCAGGTCATGTGACAAGAACCAACCGACCATCTTCGACCTTTCCGTAACAAAACATGGAAATCTCAGCCGAACAGCTGATCATAGCTGTACAGGGGGGTTGTTATATCTCATTTACATAAATATATCTAGTAGTAAAGCTAAAGCAAGGGCTAAAAATCAATTTATCCCTTGCTGAAACTTTCTCATCGTCAGAATCCACAGTTCATGGTTGCATAGCAACGACAGACGCCACAGAAGCGCGAGCTCCCGAACGCTTGCAAAAGAAGGAGGAAGCGACGCGGCCGCGCTTTACACGCTTTATTAGGCGCGATATGTGAAGTAGGCTTATGTCTAGGACAGTTATTTATTTGTTGTGGGTTCATCCACATTTTTTTGCACTATTCAATGCACATTTGTTGTTGTAGACATACAGAGTTACATTCTTTCAGCAGTCAGTTATAGGCTATTCAAGAAGAACATAGGCTTCAAAGATGGCCAAATCATTTTTTTATTTTTTTTTATTTTACTAATTTATTCATTTTAAGTTATATTGTACTTTGTTTGTATAATATCTGCTGGAATGTTAAAAAAATGTTCAGTGTTAAATATTTTGAAATTATATTTTTGTTATTTGATTTATTTCTCTGAAAAGCAACACAAAATAGTAAAAAGCAAATTTTTACTATTTAATTATTGTAATGGTGAAAAAATTGGCAAAATAAATGGAAAAAATGCGAAACACCACATTCGGTTATTCGGCCTTCGGCCAAGCATTTCATTATTATTCGGCTTCGGCTTCGGCCAAGAATTTCATTTCGGTGCATCCCTAGTGTTAACAGTATCCACCGGTGGGGTGACAGACCACCGTACATAATCCTCAAAACTTTAGATTCATCTGCGCTGAGTCATCGTGCAGATAATTCCACAAATAACCAATTGCAGGTTTCGAATGGTAAAACTTATGGACTGCAGCTTTAAGATTGTCAGTTATAAGATTGTCATAATTGTTCACCACAAGACTAGTATTGTGCGCTATCAAAGTAAATGCAGTATGATGTAAGATTTAAAGTTTTCAACTTGTCTACAGAACACAGTATTTTATTTAAAAATACCGTTGTAAATGCAATTAAAAAATTGGCCAGTTAAAATATGACTGGCTGGAAAAAAGAACCAGAATGGTGATACAAAAGGTCATTTGTGCACTTTGAAAGCCAAAGAGTGAAAGCCATATGGACTGAAGGTGAGATGGCACAACACAAAATGACATTGAATAATATTCATGAACACAATTGCCGCTGATGGAACAAAACTCAGTTTCTTGTGTAAGAATTTTGTTCTTGTGTTGTTGGTTCAGTAGCCTGTGATGGTGATGTGTCTCAGGTTTTCCCGCACGCGAACAAACTCTGGTTTGTTTCGATGGTTTTCTCTGCGTCTCGCCTCCTCCTGCTCGTACTGTAAGTAGAAAATCACAGGTCCAGTGAGTGTCCTAATAGTAACAATATAGAACTGAAGTCTTTATACTTTTTCTAAACGTTTTTAGCCTATTTCAATGGTGCACCTCCGTTCAAAACTTTGAGGCCTGGAAGATTTTTCAAAGGCTCTATTTGATTTAATTTATTAAATGCAGTAAAAACTGTAATGTTGTAAAATATTATTACAATTTAAGAAAAAAAACTTCGGATTTGAGAACTGAATTTATTTTAAAATGTAATTTATTCCAGTGATCGAAGCTGAGTTTTCAGCATCATTACTCTAGTCTTCAGTGTCACATGATCCTCCAGAAAGCGTGCATCACCGCCTATTGCTATATAAATATTTTTAAATCTTACTGATCTCAAACTTTTGAACAGTTGTGTAGATTATTGTTATTTGCTGTTGTCATAAGAGTCTTCACGTCATGATTCACTGATAGCAGTAAACGCTTTTGGTTCAGCCGGTGTTCTATCACATTTTTGCTACCAACACTGTATTTGTATTGTTGTAAGGGTAGGTTTAGGGTTGGGGTAGGTGTAGACATTAAAAAGCCTCAAATTGCATGAATATCATGCTGGAAGCATAATCTGATGGGCACAGTGCATCTGGAAAGTATTCACAGCTCTTCACTTTTTCCGCATTTTGTTATGTTACAGCCTTATTCCAAAATGGATTAAATTCATCACTTTTCTCAAAATTCTACAAACAATACCCCATAATGATGTGAAAGTTTGTTTTTGTTTGAACTTTATTAAAAATAAAAAATGAAATAATCACATGCACTTTTTGAGTATGATGCTACAAGCTATTTTTGGGCAGTTTCTCCCATTCTTCTTTGCGGGACCTCTCAAGCTCCATCAGGTTGGATGGGGAGCATTGGTACACAGCCATTTTCAGATCTCTCCAGAGATGTTCAATCGGGTTCAAGTCTCAAGGACATTCACAGAGTTGTCCTGTAGCCACTCCTTTGTTATCTTCTCTTTGTGCTCAGGGTCGTTGTCCTGTTGGAAAATGAGCCTTCGACCCAGTCTGAGGTCCAGAGCGCTCTAGAACAGGTTTTTATCAAGGACATCTGTACCTTACTGCATTCATCTTTCCCTTTATCCTGACTAGTCTCCCAGTTCCTGAAAAACATTCAAAGTCTAACAAGCTGAAAAACATCCCACACCATGATGCTGCCACCACCACGCTTCACTGTAGGGATGGTATTGGGCTGGTAATGAGCAATGCCTGGGTTCCTCCAGACATGATGCTTGCCATTCAGGCCAAAGAGTTCAACCTTTGTTTCGTCAGACCAGAGTATTTTGTTTCTCATGGTCTGAGAGTCCTCCAGACGGGCTGTCATGTGACTTTTACTGAGGAGTGTCTTCCGTCTGGCCACTATGCCATACAGGCCTGATAGGTGGAGGGCTGCAGAGATGGTTGTTCTTCTGGAAAGTTCTCCTCTCTCCACAGAGAAACGCTGGAGCTCTGTCAGAGTGACCATCGGATTCTTGGTCACCTCCCTGACTAAGGGCCTTCTCCACCGTTTGCTCAGTTTGGCTGGGAGGCCCGCTCTGGGAAGAGTCCTGGTGGTTCCAAACTTCTTCCATTTACGGATGATGGAGGTCACTGTGCTCATTGGGACCTTCAATGCTGCAGAAATTTCTCTGTACCCTTCTCCAAATCAGTGCCTCAATACAAACCTGTCTCGGAGGTCTGCAGACAATTTCCTCATGGCTTTGGTTTGTGCTCTGACATGCACTGTTAACCGTGGGACCTTATATAGACAGATGGGTGCCTTTACCAATCATGTCCAATCAACTGAATTTACTCAAGTTGTAGAAACATCTCAAGGATGATCAGTGGAAACAGGATGCACCTGAGCTCAATTCCATTTTGGAATAAGGCTGTAACATAATAATGTAGAAAAAGTGAAGCTCTGTTAATACTTTCCAGATGCACTGAAGCATTTTTCGTTGTCGAATTTTGCTCCCCATTGTTTTAATGGGAGACAAGACAGGGCAGCATCCTCACGTGCACCAGTGAACACGTACCGCCAGGAGTTTCTGCCGTCTCTTGTGCAGCTCTTGCTCCAGGTCCGACGGCGGCTGTGAGGCTTGTTCTCTCTCTCGGTGTTGCTCCAGTCTCCTCTGTTCCAGCACCCGCTTGAGCTCCGGCTTCTCTTCCGGCAGGAGACCACTGCAAACAATAAGAGCTGGCCTGTTTTGTACTGGCAAGAAACAGTCGATCATTCTAGCGATTCACGGAATATTGGACATATCAATTGGACTTGAAGTCCAAACTTATTTATTTGTCTCAATCCTGAATGGGTGGCGCTATAATGACAATATACAATTTACACAATTATAAATGTAAATAAGGGTGTAAATTAAAAGTATTATACTTTTATTTCAGCTTTTTGGGGCCTCAAATAATTATATGAATGTCCCCAAGAAATTAAAATGAGCTTTTTTATGGAATATTTCGGCTATTATTATAAATAATTTGTCTGTGCACATCATTTTTTTTTTTTAAATCATGCCCCTCATCTATAAACAATAGTTAATTAAAATACCTTCCCCTCCCTCTAGCAGTGACATCTCTTCTCTAATGAATTGTCAATCAATTCCCTCTGAACAAAATCATATCCTGCCCTAAATTTGTGTGCATTCCAAAAGCCATTTCATTCGGATATAAACTACAATTCAAAGGTTTTAGATCTGTAAGATTTTTTTAAAAGAAGTCTCTTCTGCTCTTAAAGGGATAGTTCACCTAAAAATGAAAATTATCCCATGATTTACTCACCTTCAAGCCAGCCTATGTGTATATGATCTGCTTTGAGATAAACACAATCTGCTAAAATAAATATAATGTTGCCACCTGTGATTTGAGCTCACACACAGTTGCAAAGAGATTAGCCCACTGGCTTTGTTTTGTATCTGTAGGTCAGATCATTGCCTGAGCTCAGTCTGTGGTGATTGTTCAGACGGCAGAGGCCGTGCCCTTAGTAAGAGGCTCGTTCTGAGCTCTGTGGATTGGCTTTTTGGGTCACTTAACTCTTCCAGAGCCTCTCGACACAGCAAATCTTACAAGCGCCCTGTTTTACACGAGTCAACTTTAATAGCCTGCTGTAATTTCTCTACGATGATTCGAAGGGTTGTCATTTGAGAAAGCGTCAGGCTTTATAAAAGATCGATTATAGCTCACCATCTGTGGCTGACTAGCAGTTCACGATGTAACACTCGACGACTAGAAGATTCCAAAACAGGGTTGGACAGTTTCTGAGGACGGATAAGATCGTCCAGGCCTTCAGGAGTCTGCTGAGATGCAGCAGTCACACAGCTGGAGCTTTCTGATGGATAATAATGCAAAAGGCAATTAAAATTAAGAGGTTACGATTTTTTTTGTGTGTTTAAGAAACCTTAAATGTTTTAAAGAAAATTACAAAAGGCTGAAAAAATACCCGTTTTCTGATTCTTGTGTACCATCCTGTGTGAAACAACCTAATGTAGAAACAAAACAACAAAAAACTGAGTGATTCAGGTGTTAATAAATTGTATACACAGTAAAAACCCCAGAGTTAAATCAACTCTGCTCAGATAACATTTGGTCCCTCTCTAAATAGTGTTAAAGTAACACTCTTCAGAGATTGAATGTCTTTTATCTTCAGTTGATTTCATCTAAGACTGTGGCTGAAGTCAGTTGTAGTTCTTGTGTTTCTCTATTCTTTAGTGATTCTGCTTGTTAACAGCAGGTGTTCATCATTAATGTTCAATCTTCGCTTAATTATCTCATTAACTTTGACTCTGCTTTAGTGCTACTTTAACACTATTTAGAGCAGGACCAAATGTGATCTGAGCAGAGTTGATTTAACTCTGGGGTTTTTACTGTGTAGTTTCCAGCACAATCTCATGGCTGTTCATAACTCTTTTCTTGTTTTTGCACACTGGTGGCTAATTTATATGATTTCAATTGTGTGTTTTTATATATCTGCTGGCACCCAGTGATGGTTATGTATACGGGTTGTCCTTCCTTACCTTTTTCCTAAAAAATCAAATGTTTTCATATGATTCACATTGTACAAAATGAAACAGAAATTATTGTTTCTGTCAGAAGATATTGTACTTTTTTTTTATATACATTTACTGCACCATATTCAATGTTTTCCATTAATGTTTTATATATTTATATAAATATTTTTGCTTAAATATTTCATTGCATAATATATATTATAAATTAGATTGAAGAAAACATTTGAATTAGTTTTTTAGAATTAAAACATTGTAAACGGCAACAAAGTGTAAATAGCCTCGCTTGTTGGCGCTATTTACACTAGCTTCGCCCACCAATGTCTGGATGGGCCACTCAAGCTACAAAAAAGACACGCAGAATTCAACATCTTCAGTAGCGCAGCAGTAGTATGTTAACTATGCTAATCTGGTTTATAATTCGATTGACTCTGGTTCGATCCAGCTCAAATTTATTATCAATGAAAATGAAAATAATGTTCTAAATAATGTGTTTAATAATATTAAAAGTGTTTATTGGGTAGGATTAGGGAAGATTTTTTGTTCTCCCTATAAGGCAGCATTCATTTAATAATTGTAATAAATATAATCATTTACACTGTGATATTGTTGCATCCTGTTAATGTACAAAAATACTGAGGTGCAAAGTATGTGCCAATATAAAGTATAGATAGCATATAATTAGGCTAATATTTACTCTTATTGCAATAGAACTGATACTTTTACATGGTGTAAATAGAATCTATCACTATTTTCTCCAAGTGTAAATAGCATCTATTGCTATATGCACTTAGTGCATATAGACGTTGCCAACAAAAATACTACTACTACTAATAATAATATCGATATGTGGTCCTTTACATAAAGTAATGAAGTCTGTAAGCAGGTTAAATCTTACCTGTGTTTTGTAATATAGCAGCATACTGAACCAAAGGAATCGTTGGAGGTGACGGCACGTAAACACCAACTCAAGTGCACAGCACAGTTTTAAAGGTAGAGCTGGTTGCTTCACAGCTTGATGCAACTAATGGAATCAGATTACCTTCTAAATGCATCTCAGGTAGGAGGAACTGGACAGAATGATGCCCATCACGGAGCAGATGGTGGATTACACGCAGGTTCAATCCCACTTAGAAGCAACCTGCTTTGTTACAATGTTAATTTCATTAACCAAATGTTTGCCGACCTTTTTTTCCATGACTAATGGTGAATGTCCACTTCAGTGGCAAAGCTCTTCGGGGATTGTCTGTAGTGACATCTCCGCACAATATTTGATTTTCTTGATGCTGCTCTGCTGCACTCCATTAGGCGTCGCTCTGTTTGTTATTTGGATGACAGAAAGATTTAAATGTTATGACTGGTCTGCCTCAGCAGTCTACTCTAAACACAATTACGATGACCAATTAAATCAATTAAGGTGGGCCTTAACTTGCTGTTCACAGAAAAAATGCTTTAGTTTTAGCAGTGAAAGAGTGCATGGTGAGAAGTAGGCCTAGCTTTTACTGTTTTATGATAATGTTCATTTTTTGTAAACTTCTTATAAAATCGGACATAAATGCAAAATAATACTTCTGAAATTTGGTGCTGTAGCTTTCTTTTTATGAGATTGACAGCATACTCCATGTATTCAAAGACTTTGAAGTGGGTGAAGTGTCCATGTCCATTTACAGCAACCGTTAAAGGAATACTTCCTCCAAAAATGAAAATTCTCTGATCATTTATGCATCTTCATTCCATTCCAGATGTGTATTACTTACTTTCTTCAGATGAACACAAATCAACACTGTTAAAAAATTACTGTAAATTTTACAGTATAATACTGGCAGCAGGGTTGCCAGCCAGTTACTGTAAATTTTACAGTAGTGTTACTGTAATTTAATTTACAGAATTTCCCTGTATTCTCTGATTACAGTAAATAACTGTATTTTTTTAAATTACGAAGGGTCAATTTACAGCAATATTCTGTATATTTGAGTCAAACCAACATGTGACCCCAGAATGCATTGCAGTTTACAGCAATATGCTGTGTTATGAAAAGACAGTCAGCGGCTGTGAAATAATGCTGTAATTTTTACAGTAATTCATTACAGTGAAGATTTTTAGAAAAATTATCGGTAACACTTTACAGTAAGGTCTCATTTGTTAACATTAATTAATGTGTTAACTAACAAACAGTGAGCAATGTATTTCTTACAACACTGGCTGCATCCTCCGGAGGTCGCATTTTTACCATGACAGAAGTTGTCTTTATTCTAGTTCTAATAGCTTAACACCACATTCTATCTGAGGCACTGGCTTTAGGATGGACTCATACAAATAAAACATGCCAACAATAAGGCTGCCAAGTGCTGTCAGACGACAGCTGAGCACACCTTATGGTCCCTTTCTCATGCCAACTAATGTATTGTCATGGAGAAGACCTCGCCAGGATCAGCAGGATGCCATTAGAGATGGGTGGGGACATAGGCGGAGTTTCACTTTTGTGCTTGGGGGGGCACCTACCAGGCCAGCAGACCACGAGCTCAGATTTTTTTTATATCATATTTATATATCATACATTCTACATATAAAATACATTTACAATGAACAATGACTTTATACAAAGAATAGCGAATAGAACAGACTCTTTATAGTTGCTGTTTTGTTTTGCATCGGCAGTGATAGGATTAACACGGGGAGTTCAGAAGTGCGGCGAAAAAAAGCGAGTGTGTTAGACGGGTGCGCTTGTTACATAGTCCCTCCAGAAAAACGTTTTTTTGTGATTGTTGCGGGCAAAAATCCTTGATTATGCGGCACGTTTTCTTAAAAAACGCGATGGAATATGCGGGATATTTTTGCAATTTTATGCGACGAAATTGCGGAAACTTGCAAAAACTGCGGTTTTTGATGCAAAAGAGGAAAAAAAGGTGATTCCCCCAACACCCTGTTCTCACTAGATACTGCCTTCATGTAAAGAGGCAGACTTACTAAATCACAGAATATTGAAGTTCTCATTCTGTTTTATTTCAGACCTTAATCAACACATGGCTCAAAATGACAAAACATTGAGTCAAACAAGTTCTGTCGCTTTACAAAAGGAATATTCAACTTCTGTAAAAATGAATAAATAAAATATAAAAAAATAAAATGTGTGCTTCCTGTTTTACAGAGGTAGCTATACGAAACAGACATCTTCTGTTAAATGAAGTGCTTCCAGTGCACAAAGTGTAATCTCTTACTGCAACGTAAATTATTTTACACACAACTAATATACAGCGTCATGTAACACACTGGGAAACTGCTTCGCGCGGTCTTTTGAGCTTATTTTTGTTGGCAAATGAGAATGATTTGCGTCTTCATCATGGTTTCACCGCGGGCTTTACAGATGACGTCCACGTCACGTCATGACGTCACTTCATAAGGTTCCCATGGCAATAGAGAGAAAATAATGGCGCTTTACTTGTGTGAAGTAAACGCAACATTTTTCAACTTTCTGCTAAGATATATGAGACTTTTTTTGCAGCGAAAATACAGGGATTATGAAATCATAGCATATTTTTCTTGCTGAAATCGGCAATTTATGCGGCGAAAGTGCGGCATATTTGAAAAAATGTGACCCCCGCATAAATATGCGGACTTTGGCTGATTATGCATGAAATCAAGCGATCGCATAATCGCGTTTTTCTGGAGGGACTGAGTTACAGTGTGTTCTTCTTCGTTCCGATTAAAGTTCATAAACAGAGCCTCCCTTGACTGTCATAGAACTACTTCAGACATTACAATATCTTACCTAATGCAGAACCGGCGTTGTTCTCTGATGCGGCCTCGATTGCTGTGGTAGTATTAGCAGCAATAGTTGAAGTAGAATTAGAAAACTCCACACTTTTAGTAGTGGATTTATTAAAAAAACGACGAATGTCCATTTTGTTTATTCAGCGCGTAAAACAGAACGAGAAGAGCGTCCACTCACGTACCGCGATACTTTGAGATTCACAAATCGCGGGAGAATGTAATAAAGCTACAGTAATTAAAAATTAATTAGCCATATCTTACTCATTCTATACACAGAACTAATAAGATAAGACAAATAAAACGAGAAAATATGAATTCTGTAATAAAAAAAAATATTCAAAGCACAAGACAGGCATTAATTGGCTCTGGACTGGGGGGGCACTGCCCCCCCCAGACCCCCCCAAACTCCGCCTATGGGTGGGGAAACACCGATGTCTGTGTGTATCAGTTGCATTCAGCGTTGATTTCAGAAGAAGATCACATTAAAGTCTTTAAATCAGTTGAGGATATGCAGTAAACAAGCACCAGATCTGTGGGCTTACTGCAGCGAATCCTGTTCACACTCGACATGGTCTGTTAACAATTATGAAGAGAAGAAAACTGCTCTGAAGTTTGCATGCGTTAAAGAATAGTTTGTGATTTTACTCAGTAGAGGGTCAGTAAATGACGACAGAATTTTCATTTTTGGGTGAACAATCCCTTTAACAATCTAAAATTGAGTTTACAATAGGTTTAATAACTTTAAATCTATTTATTATTATTATTTATTATATTAGTATGTATTATCTTATTTTGTATTTAAATAATATAAAATAATGTAATATATGAATAATATTAGTAACAATAATAATACTTAAATATGTATACTATAAAATTATACAACATATATTTAATAAATTTATATATATACATATAATTATTGTTCTTATGATGTAAAAATATGAATTATAATATAAAACTAGATAACATTGTACATTAAATATAATCCCACATATACAAGATACATTTTTATAACATTATAATTTTTTTTTTTTTGTTACACTACTGTAATGGAGAGAAAGAGAGAGAGGCTTTTAATCTGTACTGCTATTTCCCATAATTCCGTGATTCCGGAAACGTATCCGGAAGCCTGTGCTGTCTATGCGGAACTGATGAAGACAGTAAATAAAAAGGATTGACAACTTGCGCTTCATCTCAACGCTGGATTTAAAAGTTGCAAAAATGACAAACGGTATGTTAATAAACGCGCGTGATGAGGTGGACTATCTGGTGCTCTGTTACACGTCAAACAGCGATGAATGCTGTCAGTCAGTCAGCTGAGTGTGTGTGTGTGTGTGTGTGTGTGTGTGTGTGTGTGTGTGGACGTGGCTCTTTAAAGGCCGCAGCTGGTTTAACTTTTAACATCACTGCAAGTGTGATTTACTAATGCCGTCTAAATCAAAATGCTTTTATAAATATCGTCGTTCGTAATGGGCTGTTGGTAGCAGCTTTAGTCCCACAGACACACTGTCATTAATCTTCACAAACACATAACATATCTGCGTGATGTCTGTCCGTCTTTCCTCAGGTAAAGGTGCATTATATCAAGAAACTGTTTCCGTATTATATTAAATGGTTTTGAAGATGTATGATTGATTGGTTTGAATTTTATCAATTTAACCCTCTGTTGCCATTGTTTCAACAGAATAAATAAAACCATTTTATTATCAATACAAACATGCTGCATTATTATACACTATGTGAGGATCCCCGTTTTTATTCTGGATAACTGCCTAATGAAGTGTTTATTTTCTTGCTATATATATGTGTGTATATATATATATATATATATATATATATATATATATATATATATATGTATGTATGTGTGTGTATATGTATGTGTATATATATGTATATATATATGTATGTGTGTGTATATATATGTGTGTATATATGTATATATATATATGTGTGTGTGTGTGTGTGTATATATTTATGTGTATATATATATGTGTGTATATATATGTATATATATATATATATATGTATGTATGTGTGTTTATATATATGTGTATATATATATATATGTGTGTGTGTGTATATATTTATGTATATATATATATATATATTTGTGTATATATATGTGTGTATATATATATATATGTGTGTGTGTGTGTATATATATATATATATGTGTGTGTGTGTGTATATATATATATATATATATATGTGTGTGTGTGTATATATATATATATGTATATATACGTATATATATGTATATATATATGTGTGTATATATATGTGTATATGCAATTATAGACACTAAAAATAAAAACAAAATTCAAACAAAAACAAAATATTAATCACTAATTGTTTACTTTTTTATTTTCATTTTTTTAAATTATTTTAATTTGATATCTTCTGTGGTTCATCTCGTTCTTGTCTTACTTAAACTTTTTTAAAATTAATTTATTTTTATTAAAAAAAAAAAAAATTTCCCCGATACTATTTTAAAAGTGGGGTTAGATAAAAGAAAGCACAGACAATGTTCCCCTCACTGTATTGTCCTGTTTTTATCTGTCTGTGTAATAAAACATGTGGAAATAAAATTGTGATATCGATTATTAAATATGAATATTATAGAGAAAGCTTGCACATAAGGTCACCAAGAGTCAGATACAAATGAATAGATAGACTGTATTAAATGTATGCATTTAAATCACTTTAATGTAAAGAAAAAATATAACACAGGAGCCGGTTCTATTAGTTTCCGTATTATGTTATAATATTATTTTTCTCTTTTTTTTTACTTTTAGTAACAAGGTCCTAGTAGCTAATGTAAAAGACAATTTAAAACATTGGTTTTATACGTTCACGCTTGTTAATAATGTTCTCTGTATTCACAGTGTACTCTTTCGACGGCATCCTTGTGTTCGGACTTCTTTTCATTTGCACGTGTGCGTACCTGAAGAAAGTCCCTCGTCTTAATAGCTGGCTCTTGTCTGAGAAGAAAGGTGTCTGGGGAGTGTTTTACAAAGGTAAGTGATCTGTAGAGATCATGATTCTGAACAGACAACCAAACAAAATAACGTGTCATTTACTGGAGGCTCTGACGAAAGGATAAAGGGTTTGTTCACCCAAAAATGAAAATTCAGTCATTAATTCCTCACCTTCATGTCGTTCTACACCCGTAAGACCTTCGTTCATCTTCAGAACACAAATGAAGATATTTTTGATGAAATCTGATGGTTCAGTGAGTCTCTATTGACAGCAAGACAATCAACACTAAAAAACAAAATAACGACTTTTCAATGATATCTAGTGATGGCTGATTCAAAACACTGCTTCCAAGCTTTACAAATCTTTTGTTTTGAATCAGTGGTTCAGATCGTTTATCAAACTGCCAAAACCATGTGAACTATTGAAATTAAGAGTCATTTATGATGTAACGAAGCCTTGTTTACTGAAATCACGTGACTTTGACTCAAGTGACCACTGACTCAAAACAAAAGGAGGTTTTAGTCTGGATTAGTGCTGCAACGAGGCGTCGCCGTCATCGATTACGTCGACTACGAAAATACGTCGACGTGCGTGAAATGCGTCGACGCGTCACACTGTTTACATTCATCTGGCGTAACGGCGGCTTCTGCTCCTGGGAACGGAGAAAGTTCCATTCTATCACAAAAACCCAGACCACGATGATCAAAAGTATGGGAATACTTTAAACAGAGGCCAAATAAAATGGTCCTTTGTTCCCTTTGCAGAACCGAAATGGCGTACCACCTATGGGATTGGATATCTGCTAAATTTTTACGCGCGCAAGATCATATTTTGAGCGCGCAATAGGGCATTTCGCGCACACTTGAACCAAGTTGAGGAGAAAATCTTCGTCTCGCAAATAAGAAAATATTTCGAGCGAACGAAAATCAGTTTTGCATTTCAAAGAAGTTCATTTGGATGTGCGCGAGCGTTCCCGACTCCCCCACCACTAGGCCACGACTCCCCCTTCACGAAAACTTGTGAAAAGATGTCTTTCAGTTAGTCAAATAGCAAATATTGGAGCTCTGGATCCATCTACTGGTTAAAGGGATCATTTTTTACTTTTAAAACTGCATTTTCCAAAAGATGGGTGAAAATCTTACACTAAATCATGTCAAATTATCCATGTTATCCCCATGAACGAAAGTTAGAAATGTGGATCTTGAGTATAAAGTGTTTTTACATTATTTTTTTTTTAAATTTAAAAAAAAAAATACCATAACTCCTCCAAAAACTGCACAAATATAGAGAAAAAAACATTAATAAGCTAAAATTAAATTACAAAATTAATTTCAAAAGTAAAATGACATTTGTTTGGAAAAAAAACCCAATTATTTTGTTAGAAGATTACATTTAGTTTCCTGAGGTCTCTCTGGGAGTGTTCACCCCAAACGAACAGCACACGTGCAGCTCTACGATCTCTATTGAAGATTGTTCTCTTGCGGTGATGTTCTGCCATGTTTTTGTCCTGTCTTCTCTGCAGCTGCAGTGATAGGCACACGGCTTCACATTGCTGTGGCAGCGTCCTGTTTGTGTATGGCGTTTTACCTGATTTTTCTGAAATGACCTGGATGAATCTGTCTCTTGAATCTGGACACTGGACTATGGAATGCAGATAGAAATGCGCTGGCAGATATCGCCCGCTCCCGGAGAAGACGCACAGAGACCCGACTCCACCTGGTTCAGGACCTGCTTTCCATTTTTGTAAGTCTTTAACATAAGATGGGATTTAGGGGGAATTAAGCGGAAATGGAGCACCTACAAAGGGACTGAAACTTCACATCTTTTAGCTGTGTTGTGCTCTCAGACATGCACATGTTTTGCTTGGGCTTATAGGGGACCGTAAAGAAGGTAGACACAATGTTATCTTGTACAATTATTCAATATAAGTTGTTTATAAAAAATGTCATTTCACTCCTTTAGGTTTTTGTCGTCATAAATGGCTTTACTCAAGTTACCCCAAATGTTGTTTATAAAGACCGCATGGGAAAATGACCTAAAACGGTTTCATGTTAAAACAGGCAAATTGAACAGAAATTGTAGTGTGCTAGCTATAACATTATTTTTTGATATCACACATGTGCCTAGGTGCATTCATTTTATAATACATGTAGAGGCTGAGGTCTGATCAACTTTTCTAAACGGACGTGCAATGGCAAAATACACTACGGTTGAAATCTGTCACATTCATAAGAGGGTTTCAGCTTCCAAACTTAGTCTTATTCGTCCCGTTTACTAGCCATGGTCATTTAAATGAGGAAATCGGAATTATGATGTTAAGTTGGCCTCAGGATGATAAATGTATAAACCCCCTTTTCTCATGCTGGTGAATTTTGTGTATTTCACAGATGTTCTTTTGTATTTCTGTATTCAGTAGTGTGCCCCAACCTATCATCATTTCTTCATGTACATAAGTCGACAATTTAACTATCCTCTTTGAATAAAATCTTTCGTTCGTCCTGTAAATGTACACCGTAACGCTCTAAAACTGCTCTGTACAAAATGATAGTTGTTGGGTGTTCAAATTTGTAAACATGTGAAATATAATAAATAAGTGATATAAAACTCTATGCAACACAACACTAATATGTGTGAAGAGGTTTTCTGTTTCCGTAGACATTGCATTTAATCATTTAGCAGATGCTTTTATCCAAAGTGACTTAGTTAGGGCTCCTCAGTCATGGTATGGAAGGTGGAGAGAGTGCTGTTCATTCACAATCCCCACTTTCAATTCCTGCCGGTGTGGAATCGAACCAGCAACCTTCAGGTTACAAGCCTGACTCCCTCACCATTAGGCCACGACTACCCGACTCTATTTGATAATTGTTGTTACGCAAAGATATGTTTTGATCTTCTTGTTCTTCATCTCACATCAACTCTAAAAACAAACAGGCTTGTATGTAATGTGATGGCTTACATTCGGCGGTATATTCAAATTTCTGTAACGATAGCCAAATAACTGAGATATTGCACGTTTTTTCATAGATGCCTTAAGATATAGGTCATGAATACAAATAAAACATAAGTATTGTATTTTTAACAGTTTTTTTATTTTAAAGCATCCTTGTATGAAAAAAAAAAATTACAGTAACCAGGGGCGGATTTAGTGATTTGGGGGCCCCGAGCAAAATACAGGAATGGAGCCCCAATTGCACACATTTAGTTTGCTTCTACCATGGCGGAGGCGGTGGATGTCATGCATCGGGTGGGAAGAGGTGATCATTCTCTTCACTCGCAGACTGGCTCGTGATGAAGTATGGAAAACAGCCAAGACGTCTTCGGTGTGCAAAGAAGATCTGATTTGTGGAAGATTTGACAAAGGAAGGTAGACTTTTGAGACGAATTATGGCCAGGAATTGAGCAAGCTAGAAAGGAAGGTAAAGGCCCATTTGGAGACATCGAGGGTAAATGCTTCTCTTAAGAGGGTTTTGACTGTTTTTCGTTGAAATGAGGTGGAGTGGTAGAGAAAAGGGGTTTTGTTTTCAATCCCATAAACTTTACTGATCTGTAACAGACTACGTCCTTTTTTATATATATAAAATTTGTATTGGATTTAAAGTTCTTTCTGTTTAGTTGTTCATGTTCACGTTAAAATCTGGTATCTCATTTTCCTCCTTAAACTGTAGGGGTTTAAAGGACTGTTAAGCGAAAGGCATTTATTTTCTATTTTGCAGAAGTCAAAATCTCTCTTTTTTTTTTCTCGCAAGAAACGCATTCATATGCATGAATAAATGCCCAGGCA
This sequence comes from Opsariichthys bidens, assembly GCA_037194245.1. Lineage (NCBI taxonomy): Eukaryota > Metazoa > Chordata > Actinopteri > Cypriniformes > Xenocyprididae > Opsariichthys > Opsariichthys bidens. The sequence continues at coordinate 4,850,776 of CM074312.1, read as the reverse complement.
AATGTATTGCTCTCAAGGCTGATGTAGGTGGCCATTGGCTGGCAGTGGTCCCTCACATAGATGATATATTTTGAATTTTAGTCAATATATATGTGTATAATGTGATGTTAGAGACAGTGTCAAATGTTATAAGTGATCTAAAAACTATATGACTCTGCAGAAGAGTGATTTTAACATGACATTGGATGAATATATTGATAGAAACCTTCTAAATGTAATATTTCTCATATTATCAGTATTATTCATGATTTCTGCTCATCTAATTTGTTAATCGATATTCAGAGAAACTTAAACCTCACAGCCAGACAATTCTCGTGGTTCAAACGAATGCCGCTTCAAAGTCGGGAATTGATCACTGGCTCGGATCTGATACTCTTTCGAATCATGTGACTAAATGTAGTATTCGATCGAGTATTGTAGTATAACGATTTTTGATGATAAAAGTAGAGAACATTCCCACACACCCTTCACTTCCTGTTTGCAAAAACACCTGTTGATCATTAACACACAGTCCGGAAACAGGAAAGGTCAAACGTCATTTTTTGACATAAGGTCCGTTACGGTTTCTTCTTTCAGACAATATTTATCATTATTCTCTAGTGATTGAAGATCAAGTGTAAAGTAGAAGTTTTAACTGAATTGGTCAGTAGGACACAGGCCTGTCCGAGTGGCCGTCACGGTCAGCTAGAAGAGTAAATCAGGTGTTGTGTGCTTCTCTCATAAACACGTTTCAGTGAACATGTGAAGTCCTTCAAATCATTGGATGTTTAGAAGGATAAATATTGATTAATAACTGGATTAACAACACTGTTAAAAATTACCTGTAAATTTTACAGTATAATACTGGCAGCAGGGTTGCCAGCCAGTTACTGTAATTTTTACAGTACCATTACTATAATTTAATTGACAGAATTTTACTGTATTCTTTGATTAACAATTTTTTTTTAAATTTGCTGTATTGTTTTTAATTAAATAAGTCACTTACCACAGTTGTAGACACTCTCTCTCTTGCTGCTACCAGTTGAAAATCCTACAGTGCCTCTTTATGCTTGAAATTTACAGTAATATCCTGTAATTTTGAGTCAAACCGCCCCGCCTCCCAGAATGCATTGCAGTTTACAGTAATATGCTGTATTATTAAGAATACAGCCATCTGCTGTAAAATATTGCTGTAATTTTTACAGTACCATTACTATAATTTAATTTACAGAATTTTACTGTATTCTTTGATTAACAATTTTTTTTTTAAATTTGCTGTATTTTTTTTAATTAAATAAGTCACTTACCACAGTTGTAGACCTCTCTCTCTCTTGCTGCTACCAGAATCTCAACCGCTGAAAATCCTACAATGCCTCTTTATGCTTGAAATTTACAGTAATATCTTGTAATTTTGAGTCAAACCGCCACGCCCCCCAGAATGCATTGCAGTTTACAGCAATATGCGTATTATTAAGAATACAGCCATCTGCTGTAAAATATTGCTGTAATTTTTACAGCAATTCATTACAGTGAACCACTCAAAGCAGAATCATTGAAGTAGCAGTGGATTTAAGAACTCATCCCTTCAGTCCATCCAGTGTCTCTGCTGTCCCTCCCACCCCAGTGAAGCATCAGCCAAACGCAGGTCATATCAACACTTTTATTAATTGATTTATTTATTTACAGGAGCCGTTTCCCTGAAGGCCCTTCTTCAGGATCTTTTTCAGCATCTTCTGCTGCTAACTGATAACAAAAATGAAAAATTCATTGACCAGTTGTGAAAAAAACATCATCTTGCGCGTTGCTGTGTGCGGACATGAGATCTTTACTGTACCTCGTTTTCATTTTAAAAATCATATCGACAAATACAGATTCATTCAAGATTTCCAGAAGTATTTTTGCAGTATTCACCAATTCCAGCTGCTCGATGGGGTCTGTAATTTTCTCTGGACCTCCAAGCCTGTGAAAAATGTCAGCAATTTCTGCTTTTACTTGCTCCATTTCTCTACTTGATTTTTCTTCCTCCTCCTCTTGCTGTTGTAATTCCTGTCGAGCACATGAACAGTGTGTGATCTTATGAGACACAACTGTACAGAAAACAGAAGCTGCAGTGACGTGTGTGTGAGTGAATGTGTGTGTGTTTATTTACAATTCTCTCTATTTCAGCTGCATTTCGCTTTTCAAGAATCCCCAATAACATCTGCTTTTCTCTTCTCAGCTCCTCTTCCTCCTTCTCCTCCTCAATTCTCTTCCTCATCTCCTCCCGCTCTTCTTTTATTTCTTTGCGGATAGCCTCCCACTTTCTCCTTTCTTCAATGTTCTTAAGTTTAAATGGCATTAAATAGGGAGGAAAGAGAGAGGAAAATATCATTATTATAGATATTAAAACAAGGGGATAATGTACAATTTCAAGAAATGCATCTGTTTTGTGTTAAAAATGACTCAACATCTTTTTGGAGATCTTTTTAGCACCTAAAAGTTAAGTTGCATATTACAACGTGTTTAAAGAGAATAATTTTTTCTGACAGTAGCTTATATGGCATCAGTATTGTGGTTAGAATAAAGTGTTGTCCTTCGAACAGGTTTAATAAAATTCATAATAAAAAGAACTCTGAACATTTAAATATACTATAAAACAAAAAAATGTATGTTTCAGATTAAAGTGCAAAAGAACTAACGTTATAAAGAAGAATAGGAAACACTTTACAAGAAGGCCCCATTAGTTAACAAATAGATGAACTTTAACTAATGAATTCTTTGTTAATGTTAATAAAATGACATGTTTTCATTGTTAGTTCATGTGAAGTGACAATCAGCGCCATCTGCTGTCAGGGAGTGAATGTGCCTCATCATTCAGCGCGTGTTATTAAATTCAATAAACGCCTTTTGAAGTTTAATAATTATAGACTGTATCGCTGTATTTCCATAACCAAACTGAAAACCTCTTAAAATGACAAACAAATCTCAGCCTATCTGCACTTTAACGCCGGAAAATTTAATAAGTTAATAGTCTACAGTAGCTTATACTTACATTTACAGTCGGTTTTGTTTGGACTCCATTTCTCAAGTAACTCGATTAAATCTATTCAGCTTTTTAAAGTTTTCAGCACAGAGTGATGGAGAAATAACAACGTGTTTTAAACATTCAAAAAATGTCCAAACATCACGAGTCACTTGATCTGATTCAAATACTGTTTGTTGAGTGAATGATTTTATTTTACATCAAACACTGTTTCACTGTTCAACCTTTTTATTTTTATTGATGCTCAGAACAGTGCACAAGAAATAACAAACAACAAAATACAAAAGGGGGAAACAAAAAGGACATTATATAAACTGAACATATTGACCAATTATGAGAATTACATGACACTGAAAAAACGAAACCGATAATGTTTATAAGGCTTTTTTTGTTTTCAGACAATTTAATTAAAGTGAGGTACTTTCCAAATTCTTTTATAAAAACAAGAAAAAGAGGCTTAGTATTGAGATATTTACATTTGTGAATGTAGAATTGAGAGATACAGGCGGGCGTCACCTGAGGAAGAGGTGGAGGAAAGAGAAGGCATCAAGCGGTTATGGGATGACCTCAAGTAGAGGCTGGCCAAGCTACGCCGGGTAGAACGAATTAAGAGACGGAGGAAACGGAAGGACTTCTTCAAAGACCCTTTCAAGTATGCCAGTCAGCTGTTGGATGAGAAGCGGAGCGGCAAGCTGGCCATTACAAAAGAGGATCTGGAACATTATATCAAGGGATGGTATATGGATGTAGCCAAAGATACGCCACTTGGCTCACCAGGTTATGTGCCACGCCCAGATCCCCCAAGGACCCCGTTTGACACCTCCCCACCCAGGCTGTGTGAGATTAGAGAGGTCCTCAAAAAGGCCAGATCAGCCTCAGCACTAGGTCCAAATGGGCTCCCATATAAGGTGTACATGAACTGTCCACAAGTGACGAAGATCTTGTGGAACCTCATGCGGGTTGTGTGGAAGAACCAATCCAATCCATCTGACTGGCAAGAGGCAGTCGGAATTTTCATTCCTAAGGAGCGGAATTCCATGACCATCAATCAGTTCAGGAGCATTGTCTTGCTATACGTGGAAGGGAAACTGTTCTTTTCAGTCTTGGCAAGAAGGATGGCCAGCTTCCTCAGTAGTAACCATTACATTGACACAAGTTGTCAAAAGGCTGGGCTCCCAGGTTTTCCAGGATGCATTGAACATACATCCGTGATCTGGGAGCAGATACAATGTGCCAAAAGAGAGAAGAGCGAACTTCACGTGGTGTGGCTTGACTTGGCGAACGTTTATGGGTCAGTACCATACAAGTTGGTGCAGAAGCAGCTGAGAAAGGGGCTCGAAAAAATCGACTGCAGCCAGCTTCCTGGGAAATTGAAGGTATGGTGTTACCAATTCATACTTTTCCAGCGTGTGGAACATGGTACACATGTACTGTCAGGTAGCCAGCCATAGCAGGCCGCACAGTAGTCCCCAATAGTGATTTGGTTGGGTAGTCTTGGCTAAGCTTGGGTAGTTGGCCGCGCTGTGGGCGAGCCCCAGTGTTTCAGGCCATCAACAACTAGTAGTCTTGTCGTCAGGTAAGCTGGCCTTAGCAGGCCGCCCTATATGCTAACATGTCTCCCTGTGGGCGAGCCCCAGTGGTGCAAGTCATCCACAACTAGTAGTCTTGCTGTCAGGTAAGCTGGCCTTAGCAGGCTGCAATGTATGCTAACATGCCTCCCGGTGGGCGAGCCCCAGGGTTGCAGGCATTGGACAGCTGGTTAGTCTAAAGCTATCAGGTAAGCTGGCCTTAGCAGGCCGCCCTGTGTGCTAACAGGCCTCCCGGTGGGCGAGCCCCAGGGTCGTAGGCCCCGGATGACTAGTCTGTCTTGCTATCAGGTAAGCTGGCCTTAGCAGGCCGCTCTGTGTGCTAGCAGGCCTCGCTGTGGGCAAGCCCCAGTGTTGCAGGCCCTAGACGACTAGTAATCAAGCTGTCAGGTAAGCTGGCCTTAGTAGGCCGTCCTGTATGCTAATATGCCTCCCTGTGGGCGGGCCCCAGGGCTGCAGGCCCTAGACAGCTAGCTACCAGTTAGCCGGCCACTGTGGTCTCTCTGAAGTGAGCCCCAGTGGTTGGGTATCGATAATAGGTCGAGCATGTACTTACGGCAGTACTGAGCTCCCTGAGTCTGGTCAGTGGTGGAAGGCTTCCCTTAAGGCCTCCCCACTTAGATCAGCCCCTAGGCTGTGAGCACTCCCCTTGCAAGGGTCCCCTTTAGAGTGCACGGCCTCCATGCCGCCGTTAACATAGGTGCTGTGCAGATCCTAGGATTGAGCAGAATAACTCCCCTCGCTTGCTAGGGTCGATAGCACTTCGCTGAGTTCTGCTCTCCAGGATGCCCGTCTCTAATGTTGCTAGGTCCCCATCCCGGGATTGATCTATTTTAAAGCTTTGTTCACACTGCAAGTGACGTTATTGTTGCATGTCGCCAACAGCCGGAGGTTAATGTTGCTAGTGGGTCATCCCACTACTGGTTGCCTAGTAACTTTTATGAATGACATTCACGGATGTCATTCTGTTGTTGTTGACCGACATCCAATCGGTTTTCTTGTAAGGTTACTTTTATTCACTATATGGTTCCATTTACTGTCATACATGTAACATATTTTCAACTCACATGTTTAATAGTTAGTTTTACAGGCTATTCGATGACTTAAACACATCATTTTTCTTAAAATTTGCCCCTGCACATGGGCAGAGGCATATCATATAAAATTTGAAAATTCCTAACAGAAAGGATCAGTCTTTCCACCATCTTTCCATCATAGCAGAAGAAGATTTTGGCTGTCACTCCCGAAAGTCGCTTATCATTTGCATAAAGTTAAACATTTGTCAGCTTGACTCACTGGTTTTGTTGCTGCGTGACACTGGGTTTAGGCAGAACTGTTAAACAAAGACAGTATACTAATTAAGATGGAGAACAGGAGTTCATGCCTGTCTGCGCTCAGGATTCTCAGCACTGTTAAAATAAAAGTCCTGCTTGCAATACTTATCAGCTAAACAGAGAAACCTATTGGCCAGTGCTGATATTTGAAAACCTTTAATATAAGGCTTTCCAAATGAAGCTCTTATTAGATCTAGATAGTCATGTTTTTGGAGGAGGGTGCTATGAGAATCTAGTTTGCATGTGATAATTTTGTTCTTACTCTTGCTGTAAAACATGCCACTTTTATTATGGTAATGGAGCATTTCATGCTTTTGAAAGAAACCATTTTATTCCATCTCAGATCTCTTCTCTTAACAAAAATTTCCTACAATATAATTTTTCCTTGGAGTGTTTGTGAAACTAGGAGTCTCCAGTAATCTTGTGGTCTTTTTTTCCACAGCTCCGCGTTAGATGGAAAGTCAGGCCTGAGGGTCGCAGTCAAGAAGCTGTCCCGGCCCTTCCAGTCCATCATCCACGCCAAGCGCACATACAGAGAACTGCGGCTGCTGAAACACGTGAAACACGAGAATGTAAGAGAGATGTTTAACCTGCGCTTCTGCAGCTCTTTTATTTCCACCTTCATATACAGTATGAATCCTCTTTTGACAGAATTGTACGTTTTCTACTAAAGATCTTCCACAACCTGTACGCGGCTCTTTTCTATTCCTCATAATCTGTGATTTTCTCTCCTTCCACTTTCATGACTATTAAAGCTACCTCACATTGCCAGCACAGATCCCAGATGGGGATTCATCTGTGCATTATAAAACTCTATTGATCGCTGTCTGCAAGCTAATGAAGGAGTGGGGAAAGATTATGCACTATTAAAGGGGACCTGTTGTGCCTCTTTTTTTTCCCCCAAAGATGTAATTTAAGTCTCTGGTGTCCCCAGAATGCATCTGTGAAGTTTCAGCTCGCATGAAATTTTTAATAGGTCTCCTTTTAAAGTATACATAGTGTAAAATTATAATGCATAATGTACGTGTTGTTCCACATTTCTCACTATAGCCACATTTTAATCCAACGACTATTATTTCACAATGGATTTTGAATACAGTAATGTCATAATAACCCTCTGTCCATTCCTCTGGCTTTTTGTTTCTACCGCTGTTCTGGATCATTTTACCCATATTCTTTTTTTTTGCACAAGCAGGCATTTCAATAATAAAACTGAATTTAAAGATGGTTTTTACTATGCTATAATAATACAGTCATTATTGAGGATTTGGAGTGTGTTTGTATTAGTTAGATAGTAACTATTTTTAATTGTTTAAAATATATTTGCTGTTGTGTTCAGTATATTCACCACAAGATGGCGCCCTTTACAATAAAATATAGAATTGCCTCTATTTCAGCTTAATTTATTAAATATAAAGAGGTCTATAAAAGCCTAAAATACTTTTTTGAATCTTTTTAAACAAGGTATTGCCAAGCCAATATTTAAACTTTGTCTTTCCTTTTTAATTAAAAAACATTTATTGCAGTTACATAAATTTTAATAAATTAATCAATTTAATTTATTCAATTTTGTTGAGTTAATTTGAATTCCACAACTATGCATCTCTGTATTCTGTTTGTCATCTCAATTCAAAGTCAATAGACTACAATTAAACTGGTATTTAAAAGACAATCTCTCTTCCGCTGAATATGTGTTTGTATATTCAATAACATTAAAATCCTACTAATATATTAGTAATTTCTAATCTAAAACGCTATCAGAGATTTTTATTGGAAAAAAGATTTTAATGAGCGTTCTGTGTACTGCTAATATGTGGTTTTATACTGTGATATTATATATAATGTGATATTAAATGTGTTATTATACTGTGATATTATGTGTGAAACTGTGATATTGCACAGAATCTGTCTACACCCACTCGATCCTCAGGAAATGTCATTTACCTGAAGTAACTCTGGAATACAGAAGCAGGTTAGTTTCACTGGGTCAGTTGCTATGGTTACTAAAAATAATACCCTGCGAGTTAGCCTTATTTTTGGAACCTTAAGATGAGGTTAACACTGTTTGCAAAATGTTCTTTCACAGTATGCTAGGAATGAAAAGACGAGCAGGTAAAAACTCCTTGGCTTACCCTGATTCATGATGGTAAGATAAAGACATGTTCGTTCTATATGATGAACAGATTTAAACTATGCTTATATTCACATTTAAACATTGATCGACTCCCACACGGAAGCTCAAGGATGTTCACTTGACTCGTGTAAGAACCAGTGAGGTTCATTCTCGTGTAACGCAGCACATTTGAGCTTCTGTTTATGTTTTTATGTGAATAAAAAGCCTAAATTCCCTTTTTGAAGCATCAAAGTGGTAGTTGCATAGACTGTCAATGGAGTACAGAACTGGTTCAGATTTTATTAGATGAACGAAAGTCTTACTAGTCCATAATGCAACTTGTATCAACATCGGACAGACAGGTATTGTCAAAGCAACAGTGGCAGACCTGCTTAGAAGACATCCTATTGATATTCCTTTATGTTGGCCTATATCATTTATTTTGAGGGGGCCAATATAATGATCACTATGGCAAGTCGTTTTGACTTTTATTCGTTCTCAGAATATGAACTTGTGATGTCAACAATTACACTTTCACTAGTTAAAATGTCAATTCCTGATATCAGGAATTAGATTTCCACGAGTAACAACGGTAATTCTTGATTTCAACAATTTTCAACTAGTTAAAATGCAAATTTTTTATCAACAATTAAATTTCCACTAGTAAAAATTATAATTCTTGATATCTGTAATTGTATTTTCCGTAGTGAAATCTCGCATAGGCTGCCTTTCGAACTCAATTTTTGTTATCAAGAATTGATTTCTTACTAGTTGAAATTCCAATTTCACATATCAGGAATGCAATTCTTACTAGTTAAAACGCAAATTTCTGATATCAACAATTATATTGTTACTAATGCAAATGTCAATTCTTGATATCAACTAGTAGTTGAATTGCTACTAGAAAAATTTCAATAATTCGATTATCACTAGTGACTATCTTCATTTCTGATATCATGAACGTGATTGTTACTAGTAATAAAGCCTTTTTAGATACCAGAAATTATATTGATATCAGGAATACATTTTCAGATATCAGAAATTAACATTTTTACTGGTATAGTCGATATCAAGAACTGACATATTGTTCAACAAGTGACAACTGAATTCTTCATATCAAAAATTTGCATTTTTACTAATAAGAATTGCATTTCTGATATGTGAAATTGGAATTTCAACTAGTAAGAAATCAATTCTTGATAAAAATTTAATTTGAATGGTAATTGAATAAAAAATAAAAGTAAAAATGGCTTGCCCTACGGGTACACGGGTACAGACCGTCATTTATCTATCGGTGCTGAAGAGCTGAACCGAAGCCCGACTTTCGTAATTACCAAAACAGTTACTCTGCTAGTAACTTGCAGTTTTACACATAAACTGCTAGAGAGCCAAATCTTCCATAAGCTATTTCATCATTAACAGTTAAATGTGCTTTCTGGATCACCCCCTATTCACTTAAGATTTTTTATTTTTTTTTGGATTGTAATGTGCAGAATGCAACATAAATGTAAATACACATGTTACAATATGTCTGCATGTGTTGAGGTGAAACTGTATACAGAAACGAAGAGAGAATTAAACAAGGAGGGATCCATAGAAGAAAAAGGGTTTTTGTCAGGACATGTTGTGATGGGCATGTTGGTAATTACAGAGTGAGCGTGGTGTTTGGAAACTCAGCATACAGCTTTGCCAACACACACTTGCAAAATACCTTGAGCCTGGAGCGTTCAACGCCCTGATTCATACAGACACTCTTATAAACACAAGCATATGTGCACTCACACACACACGCATGAAATCAGCATTATTGGCAAATCACATTTAGTCAATGTATATGCAAGCACACTACAGGTTTGAACTGCCTGAAAGTTGACGAATACATTCCAAAAAACAGCTTGAATGCAATGAAAGGAAAGATAGCATTTTGAAAAGTTTGCATTTAATACTTCTGTTCTTTTATTTTCATTTTATGTTTTGATCTGGAAACATTATAAACAAAAGAATGGAATCTGTGTTTACGGTCAGACTGTGTTTACGGTTTTTCTGGTGTATGACTGCTAACGATGGCCCTACTTGCCCTCAGTAGCATCTGTGAACTGAGAGCCTTATCTGAAGAAATGCAATCAATCAAATACAGTCCTCAGGCTAGACATGATCAGCAAATTCATTCATACAAAGTTCTGCCATGAAACTTCTTGCTGCAGGCTAATAGGTCCTTAACTCAATCTGCTTGTAATCACATAATTCTCTGTAGGGCACAGCTGATTGGTTCCTGCTGTATCAGCAGCCAATAAACTCACTGCTCAACCTTCAAATGGTCAGCATTTACTTTAGCCGTTTGCAGCATGCTTCAGAAACCCTCCACCTTCCCCAGATCCACCTGTAAAGATCTGCTACGGGTAATTCATGTTTGCTATATTTTTTGTACAGTAGCAGCATGTCTTACCTGCTGCAGCATGCCGTGTATAAGGCAGTAGCAAATCCTGTACTTGTTCTGCAGCAGAAGCAATAACCAACAGCAGCAGCAGCAGCAATAACAGCCGCAACAGCAACTGCAGCAGTAGCAAAAACTAACAGCAGCAGCAATGACAGCCGCAGCAGCAACTGCAGCAGTAGCAAAAACTAACAGCAGCAGTAATGAACAACAGCAGCAGCAGCAACTGCAGCAGTAGCAAAAACCAACAGCAGCCGTAATAACACCAAAAGCAGCAGCAGCAATAACATCCGCAGTAGCAACCACAGAAGCAGCAACAAAAACCAACAGCAGCAGCAGCAGCAGCAGCAATTATCAACAGCTGCAGCAACACCAACTGTAGCAGCAATGAACAACAGCAGCAGCAATAACCAACAGCAGCAGCAACAGCTGCAATAAAAGCAGCAGCAGCAGCAATAACACCAGCAGCAGCTATAACCAACAGCAGCAGCAATAACCAACAGCAGCAGCAATAATCAGCAGCAGCAATAACCAACAGCAGCAGCAATAATCAGCAGCAGCAATAACCAACAGCAGCAGCAATGAACACCAACAGCAGAAATAACACCAACAGCAGCAATAACAGCAGCAGTAGCAATATCAGCAGCAGTTGCAATAACCAACAGCAGCAATAGCAGCAGGAGCAATAGTAGCAGCAATAAAAACAGCAGCAGCAGCAATAGCAGCAGGAGCAATAGTAGCAGCAGCAATAACAGCAGGAGTAAAAGCAGCAGCAATAAAAACAGCAGCAGCAGCAATAAAAGCAGGGTAAAAGCAGCAGCAATAAAAACAGCAGCAGCAGCAATAACAGCAGGAGCAAAAGCAGCAGCAATAAAAACGGCAGCAGCAGCAATAACAGCAGGAGTAAAAGCAGCAGCAATAACAGCAGCAGCAATAACAGCAGGAGCAAAAGCAGCAGCAATAAAAAACAGCAGCAGCAAAAACAGCAGGAGCAATAGCAGCAGCAGCAATAACAGCAGGAGCAAAAGTAGCAGCAGCAATAACAGCAGGAGCAATGGCAGCAGCAATAATAGCAGGAGCAATAGCAGCAGCAGCAATAACAGCAGGAGCAATGGCAGCAGCAATAACAGCAGGAGCAAAAGCAGCAGCAATAACAGCAGCAGCAAAAGCAGCAGCAGCAATAACAGCAGGAGCAAAAGCAGCAGCAATAACAGCAGGAGCAAAAGCAGCAGGAGCAATAACAGCAGGAGCAAAAGCAGCAGCAATAAAAAACAGCAGCAGCAAAAACAGCAGGAGCAATGGCGGCAGCAGCAATAACAGCAGGAGCAAAAGTAGCAGCAGCAATAACAGCAGGAGCAAAAGTAGCAGCAATAACATCAGGAGCAATAGCAGCAGCAATAACAGCAGGAGCAAAAGCAGCAGCAATAACAGCAGGAGCAAAAGCAGCAGCAGCAATAACAGCAGGAGCAAAAGCAGCAGCAGCAATAACAGCAGCAGCAAAAGCAGCAGCAGCAAAAACAGCAGGAGCAAAAGCAGCAGCAATAACAGCAGGAGCAAAAGCAGCAGGAGCAATGGCAGCAGCAGCAATAACAGCAGGAGCAAAAGCAGCAGCAATAAAAAACAGCAGCAGCAAAAACAGCAGGAGCAATGGCGGCAGCAGCAATAACAGCAGGAGCAAAAGTAGCAGCAGCAATAACAGCAGGAGCAAAAGTAGCAGCAATAACATCAGGAGCAATAGCAGCAGCAATAACAGCAGGAGCAAAAGCAGCAGCAATAACAGCAGGAGCAATAGCAGCAGCAATACCAGCAGGAGCAAAAGCAGCAGCAGCAATAACAGCAGGAGCAAAAGCAGCAGCAGCAGCAATAACAGCAGGAGCAAAAGCAGCAGCAGCAATAACAGCAGGAGCAAAAGCAGCAGCAGCAATAACAGCAGGAGCAAAAGCAGCAGCAGCAATAACAGCAGGAGCAATAGCAGCAGCAACAACAGCAGGAGCAAAAGCAGCAGCAGCAATAACAGCAGGAGCAAAAGCAGCAGCAATAACAGCAGGAGCAATGGCAGCAGCAATAACAACAGCAGCAGCAATAAAAAACAGCAGCAGCAAAAACAGCAGGAGCAAAAGCAGCAGCAATAACAGCAGGAGCAAAAGCAGCAGCAATAACAGCAGGAGCAATGGCAGCAGCAATAACAGCAGGAGCAATAGCAGCAGCAAAAACAGCAGGAGCAAAAGCAGCAGCAGCAATAACAGCAGGAGCAATAGCAGCAGCAGCAATAACAGCAGGAGCAATAGCAGCAGCAGCAATAACAGCAGGAGCAAAAGCAGCAGCAATAACAGCAGGAGCAAAAGCAGCAGCAGCAATAACAGCAGGAGCAATGGCAGCAGCAATAACAACAGCAGCAGCAATAAAAAACAGCAGCAGCAAAAACAGCAGGAGCAATAGCAGCAGCAAAAAACAGCAGGAGCAAAAGCAGCAGCAATAACAGCAGGAGCAAAAGCAGCAGGAGCAATAGCAGCAGCAATAACAGCAGGAGCAAAAGCAGCAGCAATAACAGCAGGAGCAATAGCAGCAGCAGCAATAACAGCAGGAGCAATGGCAGCAGCAATAACAGCAGGAGCAAAAGCAGCAGCAATAACAGCAGGAGCAAAAGCAGCAGGAGCAATGGCAGCAGCAGCAATAACAGCAGGAGCAAAAGCAGCAGCAATAAAAAACAGCAGCAGCAAAAACAGCAGGAGCAATGGCGGCAGCAGCAATAACAGCAGGAGCAAAAGTAGCAGCAGCAATAACAGCAGGAGCAAAAGTAGCAGCAATAACATCAGGAGCAATAGCAGCAGCAATAACAGCAGGAACAAAAGCAGCAGCAATAACAGCAGGAGCAAAAGCAGCAGCAATAACAGCAGGAGCAATAGCAGCAGCAATACCAGCAGGAGCAAAAGCAGCAGCAGCAATAACAGCAGGAGCAAAAGCAGCAGCAGCAATAACAGCAGGAGCAAAAGCAGCAGCAGCAATAACAGCAGGAGCAAAAGCAGCAGCAGCAATAACAGCAGGAGCAATAGCAGCAGCAATAACAGCTGGAGCAAAAGCAGCAGCAGCAACAACAGCAGGAGCAAAAGCAGCAGCAGCAATAACAGCAGGAGCAAAAGCAGCAGCAATAACAGCAGGAGCAATGGCAGCAGCAATAACAACAGCAGCAGCAATAAAAAACAGCAGCAGCAAAAACAGCAGGAGCAAAAGCAGCAGCAATAACAGCAGGAGCAAAAGCAGCAGCAATAACAGCAGGAGCAATGGCAGCAGCAATAACAGCAGGAGCAAAAGCAGCAGCAATAACAGCAGGAGCAATGGCAGCAGCAATAACAGCAGGAGCAATAGCAGCAGCAAAAACAGCAGGAGCAAAAGCAGCAGCAGCAATAACAGCAGGAGCAATAGCAGCAGCAGCAATAACAGCAGGAGCAATAGCAGCAGCAGCAGCAATAACAGCAGGAGCAAAAGCAGCAGCAATAACAGCAGGAGCAAAAGCAGCAGCAGCAATAACAGCAGGAGCAATAACAGCAGGAGCAAAAGCAGCAGCAGCAATAACAACAGCAGCAGCAATAAAAAACAGCAGGAGCAAAAGCAGCAGCAATAACAGCAGGAGCAAAAGCAGCAGCAGCAATAACAGCAGGAGCAATGGCAGCAGCAGCAATAACAGCAGGAGCACTAGCAGCAGCAGCAATAACAGCAGGAGCAAAAGCAGCAGCAATAACAGCAGGAGCAAAAGCAGCAGCAGCAATAACAGCAGGAGCAATGGCAGCAGCAATAACAACAGCAGCAGCAATAAAAAACAGCAGCAGCAAAAACAGCAGGAGCAATAGCAGCAGCAAAAACAGCAGGAGCAAAAGCAGCAGCAATAACAGCAGGAGCAAAAGCAGCAGCAATAACAGCAGGAGCAATAGCAGCAGCAGCAATAACAGCAGGAGCAATAGCAGCAGCAGCAGCAATAACAGCAGGAGCAAAAGCAGCAGCAATAACAGCAGGAGCAAAAGCAGCAGCAGCAATAACAGCAGGAGCAATAACAGCAGGAGCAAAAGCAGCAGCAGCAATAACAACAGCAGCAGCAATAAAAAACAGCAGGAGCAAAAGCAGCAGCAATAACAGCAGGAGCAAAAGCAGCAGCAGCAATAACAGCAGGAGCAATGGCAGCAGCAGCAATAACAGCAGGAGCAATAGCAGCAGCAGCAATAACAGCAGGAGCAAAAGCAGCAGCAGCAATAACAGCAGGAGCAATGGCAGCAGCAATAACAACAGCAGCAGCAATAAAAAACAGCAGCAGCAAAAACAGCAGGAGCAATAGCAGCAGCAAAAACAGCAGGAGCAAAAGCAGCAGCAATAACAGCAGGAGCAAAAGCAGCAGGAGCAATAGCAGCAGCAATAACAGCAGGAGCAAAAGCAGCAGGAATAACAGCAGGAGCAATAGCAGCAGCAATAACAGCAGGAGCAATGGCAGCAGCAATAACAGCAGGAGCAAAAGCAGCAGCAATAACAGCAGGAGCAAAAGCAGCAGCAGCAATAACAGCAGGAGCAAAAGCAGCAGCAGCAATAACAGCAGGAGCAATAGCAGCAGCAGCAATAACAGCAGGAGCAATGGCAGCAGCAATAACAGCAGGAGCAAAAGCAGCAGCAATAACAGCAGGAGCAAAAGCAGCAGCAGCAATAACAGCAGGAGCAATGGCAGCAGCAATAACAGCAGGAGCAAAAGCAGCAGCAGCAATAACAGCAGGAGCAATGGCAGCAGCAATAACAACAGCAGCAGCAATAAAAAACAGCAGCAGCAAAAACAGCAGGAGCAAAAGCAGCAGCAATAACAGCAGGAGCAAAAGCAGCAGGAGCAATAGCAGCAGCAATAACAGCAGGAGCAATAGCAGCAGCAATAACAGCAGGAGCAAAAGCAGCAGCAATAACAGCAGGAGCAATAGCAGCAGCAGAAATAACAGCAGGAGCAATGGCAGCAGCAATAACAGCAGGAGCAAAAGCAGCAGCAATAACAGCAGGAGCAATAGCAGCAGCAATAACAGCAGGAGCAAAAGCAGCAGCAATAACAGCAGGAGCAAAAGCAGCAGCAGCAATAACAGCAGGAGCAATAGCAGCAGCAGCAATAACAGCAGGAGCAATGGCAGCAGCAATAACAGCAGGAGCAAAAGCAGCAGCAATAACAGCAGGAGCAAAAGCAGCAGCAATAACAGCAGGAGCAATAGCAGCAGCAATAACAGCAGGAGCAAAAGCAGCAGCAGCAGCAATAACAGCAGGAGCAATAGCAGCAGCAATAACAGCAGGAGCAAAAGCAGCAGCAATAACAGCAGGAGCAATAGCAGCAGCAATAACAGCAGGAGCAAAAGCAGCAGCAATAACAACAGCAGCAGCAATAACAGCAGGAGCAATAGCAGCAGCAGCAATAACAGCAGGAGCAATAGCAGCAGCAGCAGCAATAACAGCAGGAGCAATAGCAGCAGCAATAACAGCAGGAGCAAAAGCAGCAGCAGCAATAACAGCAGGAACAAAAGCAGCAGCAATAACAGCAGGAGCAATAGCAGCAGCAGCAATAACAGCAGGAGCAATAGCAGCAGCAGCAATAACAGCAGGAACAAAAGCAGCAGCAATAACAGCAGGAGCAATAGCAGCAGCAGCAATAACAGCAGGAGCAATGGCAGCAGCAATAACAGCAGGAGCAAAAGCAGCAGCAATAACAGCAGGAGCAAAAGCAGCAGCAATAACAGCAGGAGCAATAGCAGCAGCAATAACAGCAGGAGCAAAAGCAGCAGCAGCAGCAATAACAGCAGGAGCAATAGCAGCAGCAATAACAGCAGGAGCAAAAGCAGCAGCAATAACAGCAGGAGCAATAGCAGCAGCAATAACAGCAGGAGCAAAAGCAGCAGCAATAACAACAGCAGCAGCAATAACAGCAGGAGCAATAGCAGCAGCAGCAATAACAGCAGGAGCAATAGCAGCAGCAGCAGCAATAACAGCAGGAGCAATAGCAGCAGCAATAACAGCAGGAGCAAAAGCAGCAGCAGCAATAACAGCAGGAACAAAAGCAGCAGCAATAACAGCAGGAGCAATAGCAGCAGCAGCAATAACAGCAGCAATAACAGCAGGAACAAAAGCAGCAGCAATAACAGCAGGAGCAAAAGCAGCAGCAATAACAGCAGGAGCAAAAGCAGCAGCAATAACAGCAGGAGCAAAAGCAGCAGCAGCAATAACAGCAGGAGCAAAAGCAGCAGCAATAACAGCAGGAGCAAAAGCAGCAGCAATAACAGCAGGAGCAAAAGCAGCAGCAATAACAGCAGCAATAACAGCAGGAGCAAAAGCAGCAGCAATAACAACAGCAGCAGCAATAACAAGCAGATCTAAGACCAAACACATCAACATATTCATATCCATTACCATGCCAAATCCTTTGAGAGTTGTCATGACAGAACTAACTTTGTGACAAACTTTGTTTTGGTGCAGAAATTCCGAAAGTGGAGATTATTTTAATCAAAACATATTAATGCGACAACAAAATTATGCTGTATTTACCATGATTGTCAGGAATTGAATTTCTCCGAGAAACTTTTTTTTGTTATTGGGATGGATCTTAATAAAACATTTGTTTCATTTACACCAATAAAAGAAACAAATCTGAAAGCCCATTATGGAAATATAATTCCCTAAAGCATTTTCGTTACTTACAACAAAATAAAAAAGGAAGAGCACAGACTTTAAGCAAGTATGTACAAACAACCATTTAATATCATTTTCCGGGTTGCGTCCGTTGCTGGAACGGCCCAGAAGAGTGCGGCACGAGAGCGACCTCTAGAGGCCAAATAAAACTATCACTGTTACCTCGTAGAGTTTGTTTTGACACGTGACGTGAGGCTGCGCGCTGCACAGCACTGGACATTTCAAAAACGGATTTAAAACACAGACAAC
The DNA here is from genome assembly GCA_037194245.1 of Opsariichthys bidens. Lineage (NCBI taxonomy): Eukaryota > Metazoa > Chordata > Actinopteri > Cypriniformes > Xenocyprididae > Opsariichthys > Opsariichthys bidens. The sequence continues at coordinate 4,833,366 of CM074312.1, read as the reverse complement.
AAAGCAGTATGCTATACAGTACACTACAGTATGTTTTCATATCACTAAAGTAATTAGTTTGTTGACTAGACGCTGCATTAGTGGAGAACAGCAGTGTGTTTGACGTCAAGGCTGAAAGGATGTTAACATTAGTAGTAACGTTACCTCAAGCGCTTAAAAAACACCAGCTGTTTAATGTCACGATTGTTTCCATCTATTTGCATTAGTTTATATCCATTTTGTTCAATTCAATCCATTATCCAGCAAAGTTGCATATTAAATTGTATCCTAATCATGCAGCCGACAGAAACATAACTCAGAAATGTATTCGATTTCAGTTCTTTTTATCTGCACTTTAACACATACTTTGATTAGATAATCATCAAGTGTTCTAAAATAGAAGCAAATAGCGAGTGAAAGTAAACATGCAAAAATATGCATTTGTGCATAAAGCTGGCCATTTTGAGCATGATTATTTGGATTTATATGAAATGGACACACTTTACAATTTACATTTGAACATTTTTAAAGTTGCCTCTCACATTAATTATAATGCACTATGAATTAACATGAATGATCAAGATATATATTAGTATTCATTTATATTTAAAACTTTTTTAAAAATTCAAAGCAATCAAAATGTAAGAAATAGAGTTAAAACAATCTTGCTGCTCAAACTGTATGGAACAATTTTTAATAATATTTTCTGCTCCTTTTGTATTTTGCATTTACTTGTACTTTTACTTTCAATACTTAAGTATGTTTTATATATATATATATATATATATATATATATATATAAATACTTTTCATACTTAAGTACAAAAAATATCACACACTTTAAAACTTTTACTCAAGTAATATCCTAAACAGTGACTTTTACTTTTACTCAAGTATTGCTTTCAAGTACTTTATACACCACTGGTCATTTCACAATATGACCCTACTGTATTTTGGATGGTTTCTCGATTGCCTGACCTTGTCTTGGAAATATATGTTTCACGGTAGTTCTGCAGAAATCATCATCACAAACATGTTTTTTTTTGTAAGTGCTTCAATGTAAAGGCCACGAACAGACTAAATGGCTTTTGTAAATATTCTCTTAGGCAGCAGGTAAATGCACAAAACACTTTAGTTTTAAGCACATAACACTCAGTTTTCTTTGACAGAAAGTATAAATTAATTCTGTATATAAATCTATATATTAATTCCAATGATGCTTCAAATTATGTTAAATAACTTTAAAAAAAATAATTCATATTTTTAAGATAAATTTGTTTCGGATCAGAAGGCCCGAGGCAGACGTTAATGGACAAATGGATTAGAGGACAGCGTCTTTCTGGTGCTGATTTTAAACTCATGCTCCTGGCAGAAACAGCAGAAATTCTACAATTGTTTCCATATGTGCATCAAACTGCTTTTCCATTATTCAAACTCCTCCTTCTCCCTCTCTCTCCCTCTCTCTCTCTCTTTTCTAATAATTTTGAGTTTTTAAAACTTTTATGATGTCTGTCTAAATCAGAACAACCTGGCACATTTTGGCATGGCTACAAACTTATGGTAATTCAATCATTGTGAGAGAGAGAGAGAGAGAGAGAAAAAGAAAAAGTCAACGTTACAGAGAGAGCGAGAGAGAAAAAAAAACTAGAAAAAAGAACAGAGTAAAAACAGAAAGACTGCGGTAACAATCTTTCTCTCGACTGTGAGGCGACTCGAGCAAAAATAGATGTTCCATTACAGATGGAGGAGTGGAAAGTAGTGGAGGCTTAGGTGAGGGAAAATGGCAAGAAAGATGAAGAAAAAGAATGACTGCAAAGCAGACGGGAATCTGACAGTAATAGAAGTTGACTGACGTGAGTTCATGGCAGGTTCGGGATGACATCACTGGCAAATTTGAGAACGTTTGTAGTTAAACGTACATATAATTAGCCATGCTGAACTGTAAACTGTAGTAGATTATATAGCATATATAGATTTACTTTTTATGAAGAAAATGTGAGTAGTGTGCACGTAAAAACTCAACCATATGACGCCACACTGCAGCAGGTGGTTGCTAGAGTGTTGCTTTGTGGTTACTTGATCAGAGTGCTTTATTTGCACGTTGCTAGGGTGTTGCTAGCCGGCTGCGTGCTGAAAAGACTCACCTGGACCAGCATACATTTCCATTTCTAGCTGGTGGACCACGCTCACTCGAAATATTCTTTGGATCTCTTTCAGCGTGTATTGGAGAGTTCCTCCAGAATTTTGTTAATAAAACATCATTTGAACATATTTCGGTCCTCTCTGAACATTCTGTTGACTATAAGTAACGTTGCTCAACTGACTCTCATTAGAGTATTAGTAGAATCTGATGGTCCCCCAATTAAAAAAAGTTACTTTGCAACTACATGTCAACTTATTCTAACCCTACCGGTCATCTAATATTCTACTAACGCTCATTAGAGTGTTCTTCTGCAACTTTACTTATAGTCAACAGAGTAAAAAGGACCATCAAAATAAAGTGTAACCAAATATTTTATCATAAAAAATGTATTTGTGCTATCTATTCTACTGCGCGTCATCTGCTTGATGTGCTCCTGCAATGAAGTCTGTGAAGTTTAAATGCAAAATGGAAACACTCACATTTATTTCTAACATTTACCGATAAGGATACAACTGTAAGGTGTTAAAGTAAACATAGTTTTAAAGGGGACCTATAATGCCGCTTTCACAAGATGTAATACAAGTCTTTGGTGTCTCCAGAATGTGTCTGTGACGTTTCAGCTCAAAATACCCCATAGATCATTTAATATAGCTTGTCAAACTTGCCCCTATTTGGGTGTGAGCAAAAACATGCCATTTATGTGTGTCCCTTTAAATGCAAATGAGCTGCTGCTCCCGCCCTCTTTCCAGAAGAGAAACAGCTGGACAACAACAACAAAGCTGGAGAGTCTCATGCAGCCAAAATGAGGATTGTCAATAACGGTGTTCAGCCTTACATTGTTCAAACCAGAGTCGGCACTGATGGAGAGACTCGGGAAGATGTTACAGCTTTTAGACGTTTCTGAACGTCTTAGTGGATAAATTTATGTAGAGTTGATTCAACTCATCACAAGCATGTGCCGTCATGTTAATCTTTTATGCAAATCCAGTGTTCCGTTTGTGAAATGACGGCATCAACAACACTCGACTACAACAACTCTTCCTCTTCTCTAAAGCAGCCCAACATGACCCCGCCCCCTTTGTTGCGTGTTCTCAGGGGGTGGGGTTTATGTAAATTTAATTGATGTCACTAACCCAGGATGAAGCTTGTTGTAGTCTCTACCAGCCATTTGTTGTAGTTCTTAAAAAGCAATTTCTGTAAAAAAAAATCTCCCTTTGCATTGAACTTCTGCTCAAACAGCAACATTACACACTAACTGAAGTTTAAAAAAAAAGTGAAATCGTGATCAACAACCCCTTTAAACTACATTCATACAGTGGTTAAACTGCATTAGTTCGGTACACAAGCGTTCCGAACCGAAAGACCCACACTGGTATTTTTGGTATGAACACATGCACCGTTCACCCCTGACGCTTATAGTGTATGGGACTGTGTGTGAGCGCATGGCCTTATGTCAACACGCATGAAGTAATTAACCGGTTTGTGTGTGTTTCCATAGCAGTGGAAATGTATAAATGACTTCACATTTGGGCGTCTGTACAATGAATGTGCTCTTTCATTGGTTAGGATGTGAGCTTAACTTTATAACCCAAAACTAAAAACTCTCTCTCTCTCTCTCCATTTCTATCTCATTTTCTCCTCTTGTTCTTGCCAGGTCCCTTTAAGTGCAGCACAGTGTGCTCTTTGTGTGTTTGCCCCCGACTGAGCATGATTTTGGACGTTTGAGTACGACACACGTTTACATTCTGCTTAATGTCTTTGTCTATGTCTGCTTGTGTGTTGTTGTTGGTGTGTTGATGCATATGCCAACACACACACACACAGACATACACACACAGAACTTCACATGACATCAATCTGTGGACTGTGTAGTGATCTCATTACAGACAACTTGCTGTTGATTAAAGCCTACTGTGTCTCTCTCTCTCACACACACTTCTCTTTTCTCTTTTCCTCCTTCAGCCTGAGGCTCACTCCATTCTGCGGTTTCTCCTCTGCTCGCTTCCAAACGGGGCCCCATTTTATGTTCTCTAAAAACTCACTCAACCGTACTTTCCTTTTCTGTTATTTTCCTTACTTTGTTGCTCTCATACCCTTATATATCTGTTTTACTGGTCGGATATATTCTTCAATTCCGTAGTTATATGCCTAAAGAATACTTGTTATTAATGCTGATATGTGCAGGAAAGCTTCTGTCATGTCCAATTAATTCACTTTGCAAACTAGCAGGTATATGCAGCGGTCCAAAAGTCTGAGATTCCTTTGAAAATCTGTGTTTTTTTTAAATCTAAACCTAGAAATAAACAGAATAGTTTAGCTTTTCAAAAAGGGTAACAAATAAAATGTTAGAATGTAAAATAAAGAAAAATTTTTTATAATTCATTGACAAAAAAATAGGAGTTTGACATCCTTCTAAAACTATTTTAAATAGTGTTAAATAGCCCCCTTTAGTTCATGTTGCTTTATCCGACAAGTCATGCGCTCTCACGCCACACAACATGTTCTCACGAAGTGAAAAATACATCGCGGAGCAAAGAGAACACTGGCAACGCATCAACAGACATATGAGTTTCATATTTAATATATCGTAATTAATTAAAGAAGTTTAAACAATAAATAGCATCTTCAATGTGTCGTGACAGATCGCTGTAGCTCCCCGTGAACCGATCTTCTCTTCATACTAGTTCATTTATAGCATCAAATAAACATGAATGAACATCAGAAGGAATGTTGTTTCAGGCATGGAAAGATGTGAGTACACACAATTTTTCAAGTTCAAGTTCATCAACGTTAATCTGCTAACTCCCCTGACCGCTTTGTCAGACAAAATGGCATATTCTGGGATATGATTGGTCAGATCGCCTGTCAATCAAATTGTTTGTGAAGGGACAATTCAAAATTTTATGCATGTAGATTTGAAGATCATATATTGACAACATGGAACACTGTACTTTTAAAAAACAACTCTTAAGACATGAAATAAGTTCAGTCACAGCAAATTCATGGACATCATGTGCATTTTAATCTAAAATCATGGTGATGTAAAAGTGCTCATTGATTCCTTATTTATTTACTACTCATGTATAGATTGAAAAAACTGACTAACAAAAACACCATCCCTAGCAGTTTACGACTTTTGAGCTCCACAATATTTTCCTCTTTCATTGCCACGAAAACTGCTCACTGCTCCTTGTTTCCCTGCAAAACACTAACAGGACTGACCTCTGACCTTAATCTGCTGCCCAACCATTTAAATACTGACCACCGCATACACAGTTAAAAATGATTTCATTTTCATTGGTTCCTCACATCTGTTTCCTTTGATCCATACCCTTGTTCTGCTCTAATCGACCATATAAGCGATTTGCACATGCAAACCATTGCTACCTTTTTAAATGTTTTGGACTGACAGAATATGCAAATTTGAGGGGAAAAGAACAAATGCTGTTTCTGTAGTCTGGATAGTTTCTTCATCACTGCTCTTTTCTTTTCTAATTTTCCCATTCTCGTTTTCAAGCTTTCAATGCATTCACATCCCTCGAAGACACTTTAGACTTTTCAGCACTTTTGAGTTTTATATAAAGCGATATATATCTCTTCATTATCCTTTGGTTTATATGATTAAACCTGAGACCTTGCTCAGACTCGTCAGTCCAAATCGGATTTTTGTTCTTTTGGAATCCAATCATATTTAGAGAGTGCGAAGAGCAAAAATATCACATGAAATACAATATTTACAAATTTACTTCGAGCTACATTTATATGTGGTTTGCAATCCTGTTCAAATCACATTTCTGGAAATCCGTTTCAGTCTAACCGCTCTAATCAGATTTTGCTAATCACTTTCTCACGCCATGTAAACGCTGGAGTAGGAAACATGCTGAAAGTCATTACAAATAGAAGGTAGTGTTGTTGTGAAGTGTAGGTTGAGCGGAAAATTGCAATATACTGCTAGTCGGCTTGGTCTAAACGAATTCTGAGACCAGACGAGACCGTAATATGCAGGCCTCCTTCATTTCTGCCTCGTATGATAGAGTAATCCAGTGCCGCAGATACACGTTGTCTTTTGCAGACCCGTCCATGCAGCTGTTGTTGTTGCGTTGTGGTCTACAGTCGTGGCCAAAAGTTTTGAGAATTCCATAAATATTAGTTTTCACAAAGTTTGCTGCTAAACTGCTTTTAGATCTTTGTTTCTGTGATGTACTGAAATATAATTACAAGCTCTTCATACGTTTCAAAGGCTTTTATCGACAATTACATGACATTTAAGCAAAGAGTCAGTATTTGCAGTGTTGGCCGTTCTTTTTCAGGACCTCTGCAATTCGACTGGGCATGCTCTCAATCCACTCCTGACTGATAGCAACCCATTCTTTCATAATCACTTCTTGGAGTTTGTCAGAATTAGTGGGTTTTTGTTTGTCCACCCGCCTCTTGAGGATTGACCACAAGTTCTCAATGGGATTAAGATCTGGGGAGTTTCCAGGCCATGGACCCAAAATGTCAACGTTCTGGTCCCCGAGCCACTTGGTGATCACTTTTACCTTATGGCACGGTGCTCCATCGTGCTGGAAAATGCATTGTTCTTCACCAAACTGTTGTTGGATTGTTGGAAGAAGTTGCTGTTGGAGGGTGTTTTGGAACCAGTCTTTATTCATGGCTGTGTTTTTGGGCAGAATTGTGAGTGAGCCCACTCCCTTGGATGAGAAGAAACCCCACACATGAATGATCTCAGGATGCTTTACTGTTGGCATGACACAGGACTGATGGTAGCGCTCACCTTTTCTTCTCCTGACAAGCCTTTTTCCAGATGCCACAAACAATCGGAAAGGGGCAATCACTATTTTCTTGTTTTTCCCTGTAAAGTTGAAACTTTTAACTGTGTAAAAGGAAACTTATATATATATATATATATATATATATATATATATAATTTATTATTATTATTTTTTTAAATATGATTATTAATTGTTTTGTAGATAGGCAGTGATGACAGAGGCACTCGTTAAGAATTGAACAAAATGGTTGGATGCATTAAAAAGCCAAGCTTTAAAATGATTTCTATTGTGTGTTAGTCCTGTCAGTGGTTGCTTAGTAATTTGATAACTAAAATAATCTGTATTGCACAAAGGTTAAAAAAAAAAAAACATTGCTTATGCAAAAAAATGTGATTTTCTCAGCTTTTTGTTCAAAATGTTCCTTTTTTATTAAACTTACCCACATTCAAGTGTTGAGGAAAAAAAGAATGCATGAAGCTAGAATAAAACGTTTTGCATTTGTTTATTTATTTTTTAAGCAGAGGCTCTGCATGTTCAGATACTCATACAACAAAATATTCCAGAGGCCATGAAATTTTTGTGAAAATAATCAAAAATGCTGGCGTTGACTGGCAACCTTTAAAAAACTAAAAAAACACTGGCAGGGAAACTAAAGTTAATTCCAATAATGTAATTGTATGCGAGTTATAAGCAAGCTACCATAAATAAATAAATCGATAGATTAATTGATTGCGATGTTAAATCTACAACCAGCTTTGAGAACCTCTGCCCTAGACAAAATCCATTTTTTATTGTATTATTTTATTTCTTATTATTATTTATTGTAATATATTAACATAACTACACTACTATATGCTAAATGAAAATAACTTGAACTAAAGCAGTATTCTGAAGACCAGAAATCAATAACAATTCCTCTTGAGAAATTAAAGGTCAGTCTCTTGAATAGCTGAAATCAAGGCCAGTCTTTTGATATTACAAACAAAAACGAAACATCTGTGGATCTACGTGTATGAGTGATAATGACGTAAGGGCAACGTTTATACATGTGTGAGTGCATGTTTAATACCATTCATTGCTGGTTTAGGACACCATATATATATATTTTTTTTATAAAACATCTAAATGCAACATTTTATTCTCCTTCATGTCATTCCTAAACCATATGACTTTATTTAGTCAGTGGCACACTAAAGAGAAAATCTGAAGAATTGTTCTGCTGTCTCTTTTCCATGCATATTTTCCAAGCAGACTTTCAAGATTCAACAAGGATGCAGAGCACCATAAAGCAACATAAAACTGTGCTATATTACAAGTCCTATGAAGACATAACTTAACTTTCTGAAATGAGCAACTAATTAATTGAAAGATATGACTCAAAAGAAGAATTTGCTCATAAATTAGATATTGGTCATTTTGCATGAGCTCTGATTAACAAGCCAAGAGCACTAAGGTGTATATTATAATGATTTACATTTACAAGCAATCGAATGACTTGCGCCCAAGTCTTTTTATGACTCCTTTATGCTTGATAACCTCTGTCCCATTCGTTGAATGGAAAAAAATCTATACATTCTTTAAATTTTCCACAGCAACAATAAAGTCACACATGTTTCTAACGTTTCTTTATTGGCATCAATGAAAAACCTGGAAACTTTCGATTCCAGAAAAGGTTTTTCATAGGTTCTGTAGATTTTTAAAATGTGCTTCACACACACACTATATATACAGTGGGTACAGAAATTATTCAGACCCCCTTAAATTTTTCACTCTTTGTTATATTCCAGCCATTTGCTAAAATCATTTAAGTTCATTTTTTTTCCTCATTAATGTACACACAGAACCCCGTATTGACAGAAAACACAGAATTCTTGACATTTTTGCAGATTTATTAAAAAAGAAAAACTGAAATATCACATGTTCCTAAGTATACAGACCCTTTGCTGTGACACTCATATATTTAACTCAGGAGCTGTCCATTTCTTCTGATCATCCTTGAGATGGTTTTACACCTTCATTTGAGTCCAGCTGTGTTTGATTATACTGATTGGACTTGATTAGGAAAGCCACACACCTGTCTATATAAGACCTTACAGCTCACAGTGCATGTCAGAGCAAATGAGAATCATGAGGTCAAAGCAACTGCCTGAAGAGCTCCGAGACAGAATTGTGGCAAGGCACAGATCTGGCCAAGGTTACAAAAAAATTCTGCTGCACTTAAGGTTCCTAAGAGCACAGTGGCCTCCATAATCCTTAAATGGAAGACGTTTGGGACGACCAGAACCCTTCCTAGAGCGGGCCGCCCGGCCAAACTGAGCTATCGGGGAAGAAGAGCCTTGGTGAGAGAGGTACAGAAGAACCCAAAGATCACTGTGGCTGAGCTCCAGAGATGCAGTCGGGAGATGGGAGAAAGTTGTAGAATGTCAACCATCACTGCAGCCCTCCACCAGTCAGGGCTTTATGGCAGAGTGGCCCGACGAAAGCCTCTCCTCAGTGCAAGACACATGAAAGCCTGCATGGAGTTTGCTAAAAAAAACACCTGTAGGACTCCAAGATGTTGAGAAATAAGATTCTCTGGTCTGATGAGACCAAGATAGACTTTTTTGGCCTTAATTCTAAGCGGTATGTGTGGAGAAAACCAGGCACTGCTCATCACCTGTCCAATACAGTCCCAACAGTGAAGCATGGTGGTGGCAGCATCATGCTGTGGGGGTGTTTTTCAGCTGCAGGGACAGGACGACTGGTTGCGATCGAGGGAAAGATGAATGCGGCCAAGTACAGGCATATCCTGGACGAAAACCTTCTCCAGCGTGCTGAGGACCTCAGAATGGGCCGAAGGTTTACCTTCCAACAAGACAATGACCCTAAGCACACAGCTAAAATAACGAAGGAGTGGCTTCATGACTGTTCTTGAATGGCCCGGCCAGAGCCTTGACTTAAACCCAATTGAGCATCTCTGGAGAGACCTAAAAATGGCTGTCCACCAACGTTTACCATCCAACCTGACAGAACTGGAGATGATCTGCAAGGAGGAATGGCAGAGGATCCCCAAATCCAGGTGTGAAAAACTTGTCGCATCTTTCCCAAAAAGACTCATGGCTGTATTAGATCAAAAGGTGCTTCTACTAAATACTGAGCAAAGGGTCTGAATACTTAGGACCATGTGATATTTCAGTTTTTCTTTTTTAATAAATCTGCAAAAATGTCAAGAATTCTGTGTTTTTCTCTCAATATGGGGTGCTGTGTGTACATTAATGAGGGAAAAAAATGAACTTAAATGATTTTAGCAAATGGCTGAAATATAACAAAGAGTGAAAAATTTAAGGGGGTCTGAATACTTTCTGAAACTGTATATGTTTTTTTGGGGAACCAAAATGGGTTCTTCTATGGCATAACTGCGAAGACACGTTTTAAGTGTGAGTGTGGAAATAATTACATTTTTATGGATATAGAATTGCTGTCTCGTTGTAAACACAAAATGTATGAAAATAAATGGTCTGAAGGAGGACAATAGACAAAAGAGACCATGATGGCATGAGAGTCTACCGGGGGGAAATAATTAGGGGGAAGAGAAAAGCAGAGCAAGCAGTTTGTCAAGGAAATGTGGAAGGAGATGGAAAGATAATGGGATGTAGAAACTGACACCCAGAAGAAGGCAGGGGTGGAGAGATGCTATAGGGGGAGACGTATAGACGGATAGAGTGGAGGGAAACTTAAGCTTTCTGGCCCTGATTTTCCATCCCTAAAGGCATTCTGTGGTTTCTAAAAAAAGCCCTGTATATTTGAAGTATCGCGTCACGTGACCAGGGCTGTATTTATGAATCAAAGAGTATCGTGATTTCTGAGGGAAAGACAGCGATTGAGAGAAAAACTGAGTCGTTACCGTATGCAAGACAACCACTGTTGTAAAGAAGACTTGCATGGCAGAGAAAGTTTGATTGAAAGAGGGAGGGCAAGAATGCCAGAGAGCGAATGAGGAGGTAGAGTGAGTGATGGGGGGGGGGAGCGAAAGAGAAAAGGCGGAATGCAACAGGCTCCTTTATTCACACAGAGAGACACATCTGACTTACACAAGTCAACTGAGCTGCTCTCGTTCGCTCAGTTCAACCCTTCACTCCAGACCTTCATCTTCCGCCAGAATCACCATATCAGGTAAGCCTGATCTTTAACAGATGACAACAAAATAAGCTAAAAAGTTTCCTTTCAATTCACAGCGTTTCCCCCCAGCGTAGAGCTCTGCTCATAAAAGCGAAAGAGACAGTGAAAGAGAAAGACATGTTAGAGCAGGAATAAATGTGTCTTGTACAGGCAATTCCTGCATACAGATTTGTGTGTAATAGTTTGGAATCTTCTGTTGATGAGTTCGATCTTAAGACAAGATTAGAGATGTCTTTTTCAATCACCGTTTTCATGCATTTGGCTCGCTTTCGAGTCAGTCATTTTTCTTTCCATAAGTGCCACTCAACTGGAAGTGACATCTCTATGAGGTGAGCTGGCGGGCGTCTTCTTATCAAGATCATCAAGTACATACTGAGATGAAATCAACAGAAACGGCTTCAACCTGCTGCTAGGAAATGAGAGTACTGAAGTTCTCAGAACTTCACCGATATGCCAAACATCGCTTGCATGCAGAGTTTGACATTAACACTCACCAAACGGCCAAATGCAGGTGGATTTCAGCTACAACAAGCCATTTTTTATTTATAATTCATTTTCCAGCCGTTGTCTTTTAAAAAAGGCACAAACTATGTGCAATGCAGTGTTGTCAAAAATATCGATTTCGAAATACTTCCAATGCTCATTTATCGCAGAATGAATGTGTCTCGCATGTGACAGCATATAAAAAATGTCAAAATTGTGGCCTGTAAAAATGCTGAGTGGCTAGTGACTTTAGAAAATCATGAGCCACAGTGGCTAGTGATCAAAAGAAACGTTTTTGCATGATGCTGAGGAGGTGAAGCGTTATTTTAGGACAGGAACATTATGAAGAGTGTTGAACTCATGTGTTTGAGGTTGTCATGAGGTGATTTGTTTTCATGGTGAATCACTGAGCAAGTGAGAAGATCTGATCAGAAAAGAAATCTTAAGACATGAAGAGATTGTGTTTGGTTGTGTTCGTATAGTAATACATCAGTCATCTGGAGATTTGTGCCTTTTTAAAGCAAGCGCTGATTCTTTTATTTTTGTCAAATGGATACTTAACCTTTACACACACTTACTAGATCCACAACAAACAATAGGCTTCTGATGAGTGCCGTGTTTCGATTTGAATGTAGTGACGCAATATTATTTTCTCAGATGCACAAAGACTCATGCATGATTCTGCTGGGTGGTTGTTATGAGAAAACATTTTTTTCTTTCTTTCCTTGCTTGATGGCCTTTTAAACAAAACAGCAGCAAATGAGTCAATCACAGAGATAAGCGATGTTATTTTTTTGGATAAATAGATATGTTATTATTATATGTGAACAGATGGGACCTTGTCAATAACGTTGAAGGTTACATAAACACCTTAAACAGGGTAATTATCCAAATGCAATGGAAATATTAAAATCAGCTCTTTTGAATATTGTGAGCGATAAAATGTTTGTGTTGGGATTGCTGTAGCTTCCTCACTGGAAATATGTCATGCGTTTGTATAGGGAGGTCAGTAAGGAGCTACTCTATACCTGTTCATTCAGATCAGAACTGAGATCACTTTTAAATCTCAATTAGTTGTCCGAGACAACAAGAGATTAATGGAGGTCAAAGAGGATTTTGCTCTTGTATGTCAGATGTTTTTAAAAGGAAAAGTTATTTTGAGAAGAGACCTACAAAATGACTCAATCTGTTCTCAGATTTATCAAAATAACTATGTCTGCAATCTAAAGTCATGGATCTCAAGTATTCCCATTAAATTTTTCCAAGACCAATTATTTTTTATCCGCATAGCTCTATACTCTTACTGTATGTCAAGATGTGTCTTGTTTGTATCATTTTTATTTTTATTAAAAAGTTTAAGGAGACAATTGCGATAGTCTCCCAAATTTAGAAAAAGCAAGTGAAATTTTCTCCTAGGCTCTTAAAAATAAAGATGGCAATTAGAATCGATGGCAGTTAGGTTTTGCAGCCTCATTGAAAATCCTTGTATGTTCCACTTTTTATTCTTAAGTTCATGTATTAGTGCTCTAAAGTTCCCAGAAAACAAAAACAAAAAAAACACGAATCTCAAGAATCTGAAGAAAAGTTGCTTTTAGGATACGTTTTATTTTTAAGATTGCGGACTAAACAAAGTCTTATCATGTACCACACACATATTTAATGATCTCCAAAAGCATGAAGTAGCTCACAGACTTGTTCGTGTCACGGCCTGCTGCGTAACTTCAACCATGTTGGGTTTCGTGGGTTTTCGTCAGCGTTTATTTAGCTCAGAAGTTGTGCGAGGGACTCTCCAGATTTGCTCAAAAACAAAACGACTCAAAATGTTTTACTATTTAAACCTTTGGTGACCACAGTTGTATAAAATCAGGTATGTGGATGCCATGTGGCTCACCGAAAACCCTAATAAGTTCATTGGACTCAATTGATTTGAGTAAACTCAATTCAAGTCCCCCAAAACTTGTATATTTAAGTTCACTTAACTTGGTGCTCACATTGACCGTACTTAAATTAAGTTCACCAAACTTGTTCATTTTAAGTGTACTTGCATATTTAAGTTAATGTTTTTATTGACCAAAATTTCATCTTATTAATGACATTCCAGTGCAGTTTCTGGGATATATTGTCCACAAAATGCCATAATTACTATAAAACGGGAATTAGCCACCACCACACATAAACAGAAAGATTTAACTTCGTAATATAGTGAAAATAATTGCAGTAATTATAGTATTCATGTAGACACTGTAGGGTCAGTTAGTTGTGTGCATGTACACTAAAGAATATTTTTTGACATTGTGATTTACATCAATCGTCATAACACCATCACACCATGCATCCTGTTTGACAGCACGATTGGGATTTATTCTGATAAACACACCTTGAAATAGTTTGTAAACTGAACGTTTCTTTTAAATTGTGTTTGCGAGGAACTATAATTAGAGCATAAGTGTGTGTTTTTCATAGATCATCAGTCAATCTGTCAGCGCAGCGTGTCGAGCTCCGCTCGTCTCACCCGTCAGGCTGGCGTTGTTGGTCAAGTCTAGCCGCACTTTATCAGTTCACTTAGAAGCATTGCTCCGGTTTGCTCCAGCGTTTGTGTGTGATTGACAGAAAGACAGCGGGAGAGCACTCTGTGTTTAAATACTTTAACTACACCTCCTTCAGTTTCTCATTGTTCTCAGCTTTTGTGAATGACAGTTCCTTCAGGCAGAGAACGCATACTTCTCACTGTCTGCTTGTCTGTCAACATACACTGTGAACTCACATATAATTACCCTAAGCACAAACCCTAACCCTAAACTCTTAAAAATGAAGGTTCTTCATCGGCATTCCATGAAGAACCTTTAGCTTTTCAATGCACAAAAAAAGTTTCTTTAGAGTGGAAAAGAGTTCTTTAGATTAGTCAAATGTTCTCCACAAGAAAACTGTTGACTAAAAACATTCCCATCACTGTGGAAAAGCCCTTTATTGTTTAGAGTATATCCTAAGAAGAAAGCATTTTATGTTTTTGGAATAACATTATTTAAGTTATGAACATTTTTATCAGACTGAAGCCACACAGCACATCCCGTACCACCTGATATTGGAAACTGAGCAGGTAATACAATAGTGAAGTTCACTGCAGCTGGTATAATTCATGGACAGGACATACATAATTCATGCAGAAGTTGTGTCGAAGTGTTCTCCATATGCTCTGGCAGGCTGTACTGGCGGCCGGTGTTAATATGTTACGGCTGCCGCATCCGCACTGCATTTGGATTGATTATTTGTGAGAAAGATGGTGAGAAATAGAGAAAAGGAAACATACAACAGTTGGTGGAGATGCCAGAAAGAACAAAGAAAGTGACTCGAACCATTTGGAATTTTAAAAACAGTTTACATCCGGCTTATTAGAGAAATATGTCGAGTTAAGACATAACAGATGACTGTCCTCATTCTCCTTTATTTTAAGCAGAATTAAGTATTTCTATAGAAATGTTGGGTTTCGTGGGTTTTCGTCAGCGTTTATTTAGCTCAGAAGTTGTGCGAGGGACTCTCCAGATATGCTCAAAAACAAAACGAGTCAAAATGTTTCACTAAATAAACCTTTGGTGACCACAGTTGTATTTACGTACATATAAAATCAGGTATGTGGAAGCCATGTGGCTCACCGAAAACCCTAACAAGTTGATTGGACTCAATTGATTTGAGTAAACTCAATTCAAGTCTCCCAAAACTTGTATATTTAAGTTCACTTAACTTGGCGCTTAAATTAAGTTCACCAAACTTGTTCATTTTAAGTGTACTTACATATTTAAGTTAATGTTTTTATTGACCAACATTTCATCATATTAATGACATTCCAGTGCAGTTTCTGGGAGATATTGTCCACAAAATGCCCTAATTACTATAAAACTGGAATTAGCCACCACCACACATAAACGTAATATAGCAAAAATAATTGCAGTAATTATAGTATTTATGTAGACACTGTAGGGTCAGTTAGTTGTGTATGTGTATCTATATTCGTGCAGTCAAATCGATTAATATAAAAGTTTGTATAAAATGTGTGTGAATGTATTTATGCATACATATATCATATATACAAACTTTTATGTTAGATAACACATTTAAAACAATTCTCAAGAGTGAAAATTTGAGTAGTTTTTTTTGAGTTTTTTTCTTCTATAAAGCAGTTAAAGCTTTTAAGTAAAAGAGCATAAGCTTAATACGTCTAACTCAAACATAATCCACAGAGCGGTAGACAAAGATGTAATTTAGCTCACTATGTGTTGAGTGTGTGTTAGTACCTGGCCACAATCTCAGTTAGACGTGACCTCTGACCCACACTCGTTGCCTCAGGCACTGAAAGGTGACTGCAGCCGTGACCTTTCCAATCCTTGGGTCAACCAACACAATCTGCTCAATATAACGGCACCATTGTGTGGTTCATATTCAAAGCAGTTGTCATTTGTGTTAGCACTTGCAAAATGATCGTTAAAAGGCCTGGTTTTGGATTAAATCATTTCCAAATTGAAATTAGGCCTCTAGAAATTTTTCAGAACACTTTGAACTAAAGTGAGAAATCTGATTATCAGAATAGAGTTCACAAAAATATATTCGAAGCACATTTTGTTCACATCAAGTTATGAAATGCTTTCTCAGCATTCAAAATTGCCTGTTTTTTTGTTTTTTTTTTATGTTTTACATAGGAAACATTCCATTTTATCATTCTTCAAACATTATGGGAACGTTACTTTTAAATGTTCTCTTGTAAAAGTTCTTTAAAAAATGTTAGACGAACTAGAACTAGAAATGTTAACATGGAACTAAAACGTTTTCTGAATGATGTATAAATAACATTTTTTGTGCTAATGTTTGAACGTTTGTTCACAACATTCATAGAACCTTTGCAGAATGTTAGCTAAAGTTCTGCGAAGGTTCTCCGTCAGCTGCAGAGTCAATGCAGCAGTGTGAGGACAGAGACAGCCTTTTTATGTGAGAACGCAATGCAGATGTGAATTCTTGACAAGTACGGACTCAAAGGTGACAATATAGTTACTTACAAATGACTGCGCTGTTACTATATAAATATGTTGGTTTAACTAAGTTAATATAGTTGCTGAGGGAGATCCTCTTCAAACTGTTGCTTCGCAGAGGATCCTTTTCACATTTCCACATTATCAGAAGTTAGGTAAACTTCTGGTGATTGGAAACTACAACAAATCCATATTTTTCAGTTCCCATTTGCTCTAATTCTTGATAGTGTTTTGAAGAGTTTATAAAAGGGGGAAAAAATATTTAGAGAGATTGATTATGTTGGTCAGAAGATGTCAAATTTGGCATCACTCCGTCAGCCGTTATTAGAAACACACTCGCAGCAGCATTTACCAGTTTTCTGTAATTTAATGCCAAGAAATAATGCATAAGTATAGTGATGTAAAAAAAGTAAATACGAAATTTGGATGGTCCATAATAATAGTTGATCTGAAAGAGCAAAGTGAATGTAGAAGAAAACAGTAAAATGGATCATAAAAAAGAGATACTTTGAAGATTATTTCAGCTTTTTGCAAATACGGATTTGTTCACTTCAGAATTAGAATTTCCTGATAATTTACTCACCCCCATGCCATCCATGATGTTTATGTTTCTTTCTTCAGTTGAAGAGAAATGAAGGTTTTTGAGGTTTTTTTCTCCATATAGTGGGCTTCACTGGGGTTCAATGGGTTGAAGGTCCAAATGTCACTTTCAGTGCAGCTTCAAAGGGCTCTACATGATCCCAGATGAGGAATAAGAGTCTTATCTTAGATGTCATTTTTCAAAAAAAAAAAAATTATATACTTGTTAACCACAAATGCTCGTCTTTCCCTACGATGTGTGACACATTACGAAGTCACGTTGGAAAGGTCACGCGTGATGTAGTTGAAAGTACTGCAGTAAGGCGCAAAACTCTCATTTTCTCCTCCAACTTCAAAATTGTCCGATATCGTTGTTCTACCCTTTTTTTGTGAAAGCGTTTAAATTGGTCTTAGCGCGTTCGCTTTGTAAACGCTGGATCGGTACCGCCAACGTCAACCGTGACCTTTCCAACATGATTACGTAATGCGTGGAGCATCACAGAGCAGTGCAAGATGAGCATTTGTGGTTAAAAACTATATAATGTTTATTGTTTTTTAGAAAATGTTCCTCTTATTCCTCATCTGGGATCATGTAGAGCCCTTTGAAGCGGCACTGAAACTGACATTTGGACCTTCAACCCGTTGAACCCCAGTGAAGTCCACTATATGGAGAAAAATCCTGGAAGGTCTTCTTCACAAACCTTTATTTCTTTTCAACTGCAGAAAGAAAGACATAAACATCTTGGATGACACGAGGGTGAGTAAATTATCAGGTGATTTTAATTTTGAAGTGAACAAATCCTTTAATGGGGTCCAAAACAAACCCATTAATTTGGAACTCATTGACTCTTATTGCAAAGAATGGTGGAAAATGATCAATGATTTCTTTCTTGACTGTGAGTAAATGGTGACAGAAAAATTTGGGGGTCAACGATGTTGTGGTTTACCCCATTCGCTGTACCAGGACTCATAATAAGAGCTCTGTACTATAGTGTCTGCTAACTGTATACAATCCTGAGGCCATTAAGAATATTTACGCACATTCTGACCACTTTTTACTACACAGCCAACGACAAAATGACATTCATAAATTGAAGTTATTGTGCACCAACAGTGACCGCACACATAAAAATATTTTAGAGGGAGGAAAGTCTTGTGTTCCAATTTATTAGAGGGTGGAAATTTAAGCCATTACCAGCATCTGTATGTTTTTGCTTTAAGTTTGGAGCGGTAAGTGTAACATTTAAAGCCTAAAAGGGTACGCATGCTGCTAATATAGTGTAAAAAAGAGTGAACATTCATGACCGGTCTCACACCTGCATGCATGGGCATTTAAACACGCCGCTTTTATGAAATCTGCGAGTCTCAGTTTTGACACGTGCACGCTTGTGTACAATAATGGCCATCTGTATTTGGTGAGGCCATAGGCATGTATGTGAAAATCCCTGCCTTGCATATGTGAGTTAATATGTCTGTGTTTTAATGCACCACATCCTTTGGTTTGAAGTTCACAACCTCCCTCAAGGCACCTTGATTTATGGCTCATATTTCAGCAACGTAATTATTCCCTCTTAGTTCATGTTTTTCCAGACGTGTTTTGCCTTTGTGGCTGTTCATCGTTTCTGTGGGGAACTGCAGGGCTCTTGTTGGAGGTGCCAAACGCCATTCATTAGCACACATCAAAGACAAGCTCTCTCGAACCTGGAGCAATGTCAGCGTATGTCACACATGGCCATGGCCAGGTGCTGAGCTAGACCTTTGTAAAAAAAAGCCACATTCAAAGTGACATAAAGTCCTTGTTTAACGTGACTTTTGAAGTGTTGTACCCAAGCAGCACTGCTCAAATCCAAAGAGAGCAGGTCATGAATACAGTACATTTTAGAAGGTTGCTTTGATGAGTTCATCCAGTCTATGCCAGGGTATTACATATAGTGTGTTATAATGTCATAATATTGCCTTTCTTTGAAAATATTCCACAGAAGTTGAATTAACACATGCAGTTTATGTGTCTATGGCAATTACGTGTTTTGTTGGCCAGGAAAGCTATTAAAGTTTTCTCTCCTCGCTCTTTTATTATGCACTAGACATGTCTGACCGAATCCAAAACGCCATTTTTATAGCTAATTGGATGTTCCTACTCAAAGTCATAAATTAAGGTGATTCTATGAGGATTCCAGAGCAATTAACAGTCTGTAAAATGGGTTATGCATTCTGTGGTCTATGGTTTGCATTCGAGAGTCATTTCATTTTTCATTTCATTGTATTTTATATCACATTTTTAAAAAGTTGCCAAAAAGTTTGGTATATTCTCAAAAGTATGCTTCCTGAGGATTATCTATTAAATAAAGAGAGGATTATCTATGTGGACTCTAAAGTCATGTTGTGTCCAAGACATCACGCTTACAATTGGTCATTTAGCAGTCTTTTGTCCAAAGCGGCTTACAGATGAAAATCACAAGCAATTCTCATGCCAACAGTATTTGCACACTAAAATGCCAAGTTTCAGGAGTAGTAGTAGTTCATAAAGTGCAAAAAAGAGTTGTAGTCTGGTTTATTTTAGCTTTAGTGTTTGTTCATGGTTTTCAATGATTAGAAGGAATCATGCCGCCTGTCGCCTGTCAGACACGTTTCTGGGTTAACATATTTTGTTGACCCTGGAACAGGATTCCTGTCTGAAAGTTTAGTCCAAACCATATTCCTACCCCTAAACCTTACCCATAAGTTATTCCTAAAATCAGAGGGAAATGACAGGTGAATACCACTGATGTAGAAGCACCAAACCCTGATTGTAAGCCTGAACTTAAAAAAACGTAAACTGTAAACCTGTCCCTCAAATCTGATTGGTTGAATGGAATGTTGTTCCAGGATTGTACTTGCTGAAATGTCCATGTTGGCATCTTGGCTAAATTCTACCGTGAAATTAATTTGTGCCCAGAAAAAACTCAAAGGAAGGAATCCAAAACTGAAAATGATTTTCGATTCCCGAATACCTATCAGAAAATGAATGCATTATCATTATTTATTTTTTTAACCCTGAAGGATAAATAAGGATTAATACTATGCTGGATTTTACAGATGCTGCAAGCAACCTTATATTCGCACCACTGTAGCGCCGTTATATGGAAAATTAAAGACTTTAAGTTATAGTTTTATTAGAAGGAGGTCTCAATGATTCATATTTCAGTCACTGTACCTGTGGTCACTATTAGGTCTTCATGCTTGGCTGTGATCAAGCTTCTTATTGGACATGAATGACTTCTTGTTGCTTTGTTGCTGTCGGTGCGAATCTTATAGTGACCCTTGAGTTTCATATAAAGAGGGGAACAAGTTGATGAGATGATACATTTGGCTGATTGAGCTGTTGGGGATCATTGGTAACAGTGAAAGAACGTTCTCAAAAATAAAAGGTTCCAAAAGGGGATTTTCACAGTGATGACATTGAAGAAATATTTTGGAACCTTTAAGTGAACAGTTTGTAAAAGAAGCCTTTTTTTCTTAGTGTGAAGAACAATTGTGACCTGTGCTGGCAAAATGAGTCACAATGAGCAAATGTTCAAAAATGAGAATTCTTTAAAAAAATTATATATGATTTGTTGGAATCCGACAAAAGATGACTGACACCTGTTTGAAGTCGATAGAGTCAGCGATTTTGAAAAAAATTGAGTTAAAGTTTTCTGAAGGCTTTAAAACAAAATCACCAGCAACCAAACCTTAAAATCCCTGCACAGTAAAAATCCCCAGAGTTAAATCAACTCTGCTCAGATAAAATTTGGTCCCTCTCTAAATAGTGTTAAAGTAACACTCTTCAGAGATTGAATGTCTTTTATTGTCAGTTGATTTCATCTAAGACCGTGGCTGAAGTCAGTTGTTGTTCTTGTGTTTCTCTTTTCTTCAGTGATTCTGCTTGTTAACAGCAGGTGTTCATCATTACTGCTCAATTATCGCTTAATTGATTGCTTAATTCATCTCATTAACTTCAACTCTGCTTCAGTGTTACTTTAACACTATTTAAAGAGGGACCAAATGTTCTCTGAGCAGAGTTGATTTAACTCTGGGGTTTTTACTGTGTGGTAGTAACACCAAATTTGGTAAAACCTAAGTCAAAACCCATATTTATAGGGAAAAAAAAGTTATATATATTCTACTTTTTTCCATGATTTTACAATCTGATTGATTTGATCACCATTAAGGAATCAGACAGCCCAAGACCCACTGTGTCATACAGATCTAATATAATGTTACACATCAGATGTTTTTCCCCAACGGTTAACCAAACATTCACTTAAGACATAAAAGATGATGTTTGCGTAAAAACCTGCCAAGACAGATTTTTGAAATAGTGTAATTCATTGTAAATGTGTATATCGGGATCTGCCAGTCAGCGTGAGTAAGATCATTTTGTTTGCATCAGCTTGAGTGTGACAACCACATTTCATTGGTTCAGAATCATGTCATCGAGAATTCGCTATGATATTCACAAAGTTGGAATGCTGCACTTTACAACAATACTAAACTTGTGCTGAGAGGATGTGCGAGTCATCCAGAACCGAGCAGAGAAGATGAATTTTTATGTTCAAAGGAAAGGTACTCCTCTCATAAAATGTACAAATAAAGATACTTTCAGATGTTTAATTGCTATTTTGAGCATTGGGATTGTTAGATGAGGGTTTATGAACTTTTTGTGAAAACCTCAAATTCGACCAAAATTGACAGACAGTTTTGAAAATTGCCCATTGCACATTCAGACTCATTTTGACATGATTCATGATGGGTTACATTTTATTAATCTAAAGAACATTTTGTGCAAAGGAAATGTTTGGTTCTTCATGGACCCAAAGAAAAATAACCATACATTTTTTCAGAGTGCACAATCCGAGGAGACCGAGCTGTTGACTAAACCGTTGGCCAAAAAGAGTGTCTTGAATCTAGTTCACGCAACTTTGTGGTGCTGCAAAGGACCTTTGAAGTAACTTTACTTATAAAACTGAGGCAGATATCTCATTTTCCTAATGTTAAACATGAATTGAAGCCGTTTTTATGAAGGATGAATTGACAGTAAAAAATTTTTGAATCCAGACCCTCAGAATTGATCTGTCTTTTTCGTTGCCCACACAAGATAAATATTTCCCAATATTGCATCACAGAAAGTTTGTGGGCATTACCTCATTACACCCTCTCTTTATACTCAGTTCACGCTGGTAAATGAGAGCAGACCCAGACCAGGCAAACCCTGCCAGGCGGCCGTTCCATGAAGGCAGCATTGAGGCAGGGCACACAGGCGCTTTTGTTGACAGTGTAAAGGTGTGCACCCTACCGAGGGCCGCAGAAGAGACAGACCCTGCAGTCCTGCAGCATGAGTCCATCTGGAGGCTTGGGACATGGGTTGGATGAAAAGAAGATAGAAACTAAAAGCTAAGCATGTGTAATGGACCTTAATAGCTTATAAGTGTATGTGTGTAGAAAATGGCTTAATAAAGGGGCAAAACAATGTTTTGTAAATCATGAAACTCAAACTGATAGGTCTTCACATGCAATCTGCAAGTTATCTAGGGGGCACTTATGGTTAGAGTGACCTAATGGTTAAAAAGAGTCGGACTTGTACACAGTAAAAATGAGTTAAATCAACTCTGCTCAGATAACATTTGGTCCCTCTCTAAATAGTGTTAATGTCTTTTATCTTCAGTTGATTTCATCTAAGACTGTGGCTGAAGTCAGTTGTAGTTCTCGTGTTTCTCTATTCTTCAGTGATTCTGCTTGTTAACAGCAGGTGTTCATCATTAATGTTCAATCTTTGCTTAATTAATTGTTTAATTATCTCATTAACTTCAACTCTGCTTCAGTGTTACTTTAACACTATTTAGAGCGGGACCAAATGTTATCTGAGCAGAGTTGATTTAACTCTGGGGTTTTTACTGTGTAAGCTGAAGGTCACGGGTTCGAGTCTTGGTACGGGCAGGAAATGTAGGTGGGAGGAATGAATGAACAGCACTCTCTTCCATTGATCCTGCAGCCAATGAGATAGTTTGCGCAACATTTAAATAGTCTGGTTCATTTTCAGCTATTCCACATAGCTATTCCTGCTGTAACGCGTAGACTCAGACGAAGGCACGAAGATCAAAGCTGTTACGTAAAACAGTTTAATAAACATCCACAGGAATACAAAACAGGAAACAGGAAAACTTCATACACGATACGATTAAGAACCGACAAGGACTGGACTGACACAGAGGGAATAAATACAGAGAAACACAGGAGGATAACGAGCCGGGTACAGGTGATGGACATGATGACTGAAATGAACTAATGATGACACAGGTACATGGGGAAACAAAACAAAGATCACATGACAACTGACAGGACTAAACTAAACAACAGTTCATGGGTATGACACTATCATGCTGCATTCACATGGGGCGTCGGCGTCAACGTCAACGCGTGATCGTCATAGTGATAACAGCCAATCGCATTACTTTCCACTGTTGCGTGAATGCAATTGGCTAGCGTCTGTGGTAGGGTATTTGCATGACTAACATTGACTAACGCCTGCATTGGTGCTTGAAAAGTTGAGAAGTTCTGCCACTGAAGCGATTCAACGGTACCCACAATTCAGTTCGGCAATGCATGACGTCACCGATTTAAAGTAAATGAGAAGTGTTAACGCCAAATGCATCGTCAGAGTTGCTCTGAACCCCTCCACCTCCTCCAGCTCCACCTGCCTAGATCTGCTATGGGTATTATGTATGTCTATTTATGCAGCAGCAGCATATCTAACACACTCAAAGCAATGTGTCTGTGTATCTATTGGCATTAGAAATTGCTCTGCAGCAGCGTAGCACAAATAGTCCGCCAAGACCAAATATATTAACATTGGCATATTCAATAACATGCTAAAACTATTCAGAGAGTTGTCATGATTGAAATGGGTTTAGAGTTGGATACAGTTATGATATAATTATATACATTTACATTTTTTCATTTTGCAGATGCATTTATCCAAAGTGACTTACACATGAGGAATACAACAAGCAGTTCATCTTATGAAAAAATATCACGAGAAGTTCTAGCAATGCAAAGTTTGAAACGCTGTCCAGAGATTGGCAAACCACGGTTGCGAGTTCCATCATTATCAGTATGTTTTAATGAATCTGTGTTTCCTGAAACCATACTTTAAAATGAACATTCGCAAACAGCATCGAAAAGTTGCATGGTTGGAACGACAGCTCTCAGTCTGTGGTTTGCATGTCATGTGGACTTAATAAATACTTATCTCGAGCAAAATAAGCAAGCTGATATTAAGTACAATCTATATGTTTTATTTTTGAACAGTGCGTATGTGCTCTAGTACGTCAGAATGAGCCTATGATTGAATCTGGAAAGAAAGCAAAATAACTAGAGCTAGATTAAACTGGATTAAATTAGTTGATCCTCAGATGCAATGTTATGCCTCAATTATGGTGTTGTATGTGAAACACACCCTAGTACAAGAACAGGGAAGGACAAAAGAAACAGTGAAAGCATAGAATTATTGTTGTTGTTGTTGTCAGGAGGATGCAGAGATGAGCTTTCAGTTTTCAGCCTCTTCTTGTTTATTGTCAGGGATTGGGATTGGGATCGACAAAAGCCCTACCATAATATAGAGACAATATGCATAAAATTGCATAATAGATTAAATAATGTCTAATTAAAAAATGCCACAAAGTTTTTCATAAGGGTTAGGTCCGGTTGTAATGTATGGTAGTCTCTGGGTGAATGCTGGTACATTTCGCTTACAAGTCATTAACCCGTATAGGCAGTTCTCCTGCATAGCTGCTCGTTATTTTACTGGTGGAAATAAACCCTTTGCATTTTATATGCTGCAAGGCCTCACTTACACACACACACACACACACACACACATTAGACTTCTCCTTATGCCCAATGTGCATCTAATTAATGAGCAACTACTGCACAAGAGAGGAATGTTTCATTCCTGCCTTTGCTTTTTCCACTTTTGTTTACTCTTACATTCTCATTTCAATGACTTTTTAGTTCTTAATCGTGATTCTGTTGCATTTTCAGTTCAATGCTCTCTCTTAACTTCTTTCCTTTCTCCAGCCGTGCATTTTTTCCCTCTTTTTGAAAACACATCCTCATTGTTTTCTTTCATCCTGTTCTGGTATTTTATGATTGTTCTTCTCGTCGCTTTGTTGAAAACATCTTGAAAACTGTCATCTTGAATGAGATGAAGAAACCGCTGAAGACGAAAACATGTCAAGCAGGGGATTTTCAGAGGACAGCGAGTCAAAGAGGGAGGGATGAGGAAGACATAAGGAATTCAGTTTTGGGGAATTTGGGCCTTTAATAGATCATAAACAGGTCATATATGCCAGTCAGTATCGTACATGGGCCAGTGAGGTGTATTTCTGTGTTTGTGCGTGTATGATCAGAGCAGCACAGAGTGTCGATGCTTTCTGAAACATGACCATTCAGCCCAGGCCTCACATGTGGAACAGTTTACTGCAGCTCTGCTCCAAAATGAACACAGAGCAACAGACTGCAATTAAAAGAGAGAGACAGACACAGACTGAGAGAGAATAGTCTACACGTTGAAGGAGTGAACTTGTGTCTTCATCTAAATCTAAAAATGCAAAAAGGTACTAGCTAATGTACTTTTAAATTAAAATCAATATGGAAACCCCTTACTATAACAAGTCTTATTCTATGCAAAACAGCTAGTCCTTTGCCTGTAAACGTGACTCTTTAAAAATGCAATCCATTACAGCCATGTATGTGAGTTATGAAAATTTGAGTTTGTAATCTGTATGAAGATATGGAAAGTCGGCCTCACCATTTATGGTTTGTGCTCTGGAACTTTCCATCAAGTCCTGATGGAGGCAGAAGGAGGGGTCGGCGAGCGCCGGGTGCCCTCCACCCTGGGCATGTGGCAGTAGAACAGAGGCAGCTTTATTGAGCTGTGTCTCTGATTTAAATCATATGGCATTGCCTGGAATCACTTCATGGCTTGGAGGCTGTTCAAATGAATGCCCCAACAAGAGACTCACTCTATTTCTCCCCTCATTTCATCTGTTTGTTGGCTTTTACTTTCTTTCACAGTGTTTCTCACTAAAGCAAAATGGCGTCATGTGTGTTTGATTGGGCTCTTTGTCTTAAAATCTCTTGAAGGTAAAATTTCTTATCTGACAAAATGAGTCATTCAAAATGCAAAACACGCAGTGGTTTACATATAATTTATCATTTATGCCATGTCACAAGTGATTTGTTCCAATTGGCTCCATTTAAGCCATGCGCTGCCTCCGAAATATTAATAAGTGCGTCTAATAAGTGGTTTTAAACTTGCTATGCAAAAAATGGATGATTGGGGTGAATTTGTTGGGTAGTGCATCTGCATGGAAAATAATAAACAAATTATAGGCATAAGCAGCGTTGCGGTAAAAAGTATAAGAAACTTGAGCTACGTAATCAGATTACTTTTTCAAGTAACTAGTGAAGTACTGTTCAATTTGCAACAAATTATCGAAGTTATACTTTTCGCATTTATTTCACATGCATTCACTTTTTCATACTCTCCATGTTAAGAGAAATAAAGTGCAGAGGTGTTGTGAATATGATGGTTGTTGTAGTACTCACTGGCACAAAAACATTCAGTATTCCTCAAAACGAAAATAAACCATGAAATGCAATCTCAAAATTTTACGCCAACCTGTAATAATTACATTTTTAATTTGTTTTTAATTGCACTTTATTAGCCAATGTCTATGCTGCTGACCTTCAATGATCTCATTCAACTATACTAATAAGCAAATATTAGATTTAGAAATAAGAGTGTTGAAATTCCTCGTCCTGCATCCTGCTCTTCTTTAATCCAGAGTGCCGACACAGCCGAAAGGTTTGAGCTGCGCCCTCTACTGTACAGGTGTAAATATGCATGTGTGAAATGGCCGAAAAACATTTGCCAAAAATATAACTTTTTTTGTTGTTGTTAAAAACAAAGAAGAAACACCCAGTCCAGGAAAGAAAAAGTAACGCGAAACTAATGTAACACATTTCTTTTCATAAAAACTCACTATATAATGTAATTAGTTACTTTTTTAGGGATATTGTAATGCATTACTTTTAAAAGTAACTTTCCCCAACACTGAGCATGAATAAATACAGTAGAACAGAGATACAGATGAAATAACAAATGCTTTATGTTTTTCAGGTAAATCTGTAAAATGTAAAATAACACTGCATGGTCTTCACTTTATATATTAAATATAAGTTATATAATTAATACAATTTCTCTTTGTTAAAGTGATTTTCTCTTTCTCTCTTGTTGTTTGATTAACATTAGTGACACAAACAGCTGTGGGTAAATTAGGCTGCTGTCACTTTAAGACTAATGCGCGAATCCAGTATAATGATACGCGTCTGTTTTCTTTCTCACTTGTTTACAACAAATAAGTGACTGCGTTTATGAGGATAATTTTGCATGCACGTGTCCGTTCAAGCTCAAAAAGAAGAGAAAGAGAACTAAATTCGGTGTTCACATGCTGTCTTCGCGGCTTTATGTTGGTCAATATGTTGGTAAACTTTGCAATTAATTCGCAAATCACATGCCTTCCGGGGGCCTGTACGGATCACGGATACACTATCCCTATGCTTGACATGCTAAAACGATGTGTTCGTGCAGCCCTACTTCACCAGCATTAAAAAATATATATGTTCTATCTAGTGTTAATGTGTGCAGTATGAATTCGCCTTGTTGTCACATGACCAATCAGCGTCAGTTGTGTTGCTTCACTGTCATTCACAAATCCTCTTCTATGACCTCATGGGAAAGTAAAGAGTCCATCAGATTTACACTTCAGGATCTCACTAGAAGTAGTACTACTGTTTCATGAATACTGGGAATTCGGACATACAACTCAACTCACATACTCTTTTTTCCCTAATGTAAGTGGAAGTATGCATATTCGGATGCAGGGATGGTGCTAAAGGCCAGAAAAGAGGGTTCAGGCTCAGCCTGCATTTTTATACCCAACCCTGCCATTTCTTTACTTTTTTTTTTATCATCGAAATGACAAAAATAATTCGTAAAAAAGTCTTTGCTAATAATTTTTAAGGGCTTATCCGGCTCAAATCCATTTAGTTGTTTACAGTCAGCAGAAAACCACACGAAATCTGACTTTTACAAACCCAAACCACATTCATATGTGGTCTGAAATCAGATTGCAATTTCAGATTCTTGGAACTGTCTTTCAATCTGAACGGTCAGATTAGATTTTTTTTTTTTTTTTTTTGGCATTCAGGCTGCAACATCCTATACAATACACACCAGTACATGAGTAAAGAGTGAGCAAAAATTTATGAACAGCTGTAGATGGTAGTGTTGTAGTCAAGACCACCTAAACTTGAGATCACGACCAGACTAGCTCCCCTCAAATTCATCTGAAAGATCCACATTTACTGACTGAGAAATGTCTTATTTTTATCAATAATTACAATTAGAATAATAAGACACTATATAGAGCTGTTACCAATCAACTGAAATCACTAACAACCAAATTCATCTTTACACTGCAGAGGTGGAGCAGACGCTGCATCTGAATTGATGCATAAATCATGATGAGATTAATCATTTGCATTGGACATTTGCATAAAATCAATATCACGTTTGCAATAGTGCTCGATTGCTTAATTATATCATAGGTTATAATATGAATATCAAGATCTTATACAGGTACTTTTTTGCAATCTTATCTTTAATTTTATGGGCATTTGTATTAATTTTGGTGACATTTTTGACACAACCCCTTGTTGATTTCTGACCCGGCACAACAGTAACAAAATAAATGAAATTAGAAATAAGTTATTGATTACATTTGAAGCAGGAAGTTTTACATCCAATCAAATTAATGATGTTAACAAAGAAATCAGACAATGCAACGGCTATTTTCCCTGCAGTTGAAAATCCTGAATCCTTTTAGTCTGAGACCAAGACCTTCAAAAAATGCTCTAAAGACTAGTCTTGAGTACTACAACACCAGTAGATGGCATATTTTTTGGACAAATTTCTATGTTTCCCCTCTGACGTAGAGGAGAGCAACAGAAGACAGACACGTTGCACTCTGCATCACCATCCACAAACCACTGATCTCAGATCTGTCAGATATAGACAGTTTAGAATCTGCATTATTCTGCTTTATTTGTCCAGTAATGTTCAAGTCTTCTGCCTAATGTTTGAACTGAACTGTTTAAATAAGTGCATTGTGGTCAATTTACTGGATGATCATGCTTACAAAAAAAAAAAAAAATGCATGAACTGAAATGGATTACAGGTATTAATGAGTATGTTTTAAACACCTTTTCTCCTCTTGTGTTTTTCTACAGGCACCTGTTGGACTTTATTTTTGTGCATCAATTTTGGATCGCTTGCCGAGTTCATCTTCCCTCCAAATCAGAGCTCCACAAACCAACAAAAGTATATAATGGATTTACGATTAGCTCATAGAGTTTAGTGAGAGAATTCCTAAGAAAGTGCCAAAGTATAGCAGTAGGAGACCACTGGACCATCTTTTGACGCTGGAGGAGGGCCATCATCAAAATGGCAACCAATAGGGAGAGGCCTGTGAGTCATATGACAGGGTTCTACCCCTTTGCCTTCAGTTCAATGCGAAACCACTCCCCCTTTGATCTTCTAGCCAATGGCAGCCTCTTTGGGCGATTTGGGGCGGACCTTCCCAAAGAAATGGCAGCTCTGTGTAAGTAGCTTTCAGAATAACCCAATCTTATGCGTAATAACAAGTACCAAAAAAATCTATTTCTTCTTTTCTTATGTTGATATTGTTTTCGTATGTCATAGTCTTCAGTGTCACATGATCCTACAGAAATGATTCTAATATGCTGATTTGGTGCTCAATTATTCATAATTATTATTGTTATAACAGTTTTTGCTGCTTATTATTTTTGTGGGAACAGTAATAAGGGATTTTTCGGTGAATATAAAGTTCAAACGAATTGAATTTATTTGAAATATAAATCTTTTCTAACATTATATCTTTACTGTCACTTTTGAGCACTTTTGAATTTAAAGTATTTTTGTTAGGGCTAGGTATTAATAAAAGTCCTTCTTTCTTTAAAGCACTCTAAACTTTTGAATGGTAGTCTATCATGGTTTCTACAAAAATATTAAGCAGCAAAAACTGTATATACATTGCTGTACTTGCAAAGTTTGCATTGATAATTATAAAAAAAATGATTTTGAGCAGCAAATCAACATATCAGAATGAATTCTGAAGGATCATGTGACACTAAAGATGCAGTAATGATGCTGAAAATTCAGCTTTGATCACAGGAATAAATTACACTGTACTATATATTTACATAGAGAACTGATATTTTACATTGGAATAATATTTCCATATTTTTACTGTTTTTTTGATCAAAGAAATGCAACCGAAAGAGACTTATTTCAAAAACATTAAAAATCTTAATTATTCCAAACTTTTGACTTAAAGTATATGAATAGGACTTTGGTATAAGGAAGAGCAAAATATATGAGGCTAAAATAGAAGATTCTTCCAGTAAAGTGTGATTTGAATTCAGTTCTGTTAGCTGGTATGATTCAGGGTTTGTTGCCGATGTTGGTCGTGTTCAGACATGCTCATCCCTTGTATCAAACTGTCACCACCTCCTAGAATAATCCTGCCGACACACATACGCACACACACACACACACGTTGTGTTTTCATGTTTTATGGGGACATTCAATAGGCGTAATGGTTTTTTTACTGTACAAACTGTATATTCTGTCCCCCTACACTACCCCTACCCCTAAACCTACCATCACACAAAATGTTCTGCTATTTTAGTTTTTCAAAAAAGATAATTCTGTACGATTTATAAGCTTGTTTCCTCATGGGGACCAAAAAAAGAACAAAATGTACTAGTATTTCTATACCTGTGGGGACATTTAGTCCCCATAACGTAGGGAATACCCACACACACACACACACACGTTGTGTTTTCATGTTTTATGGGGACATTCCATAGGCGTAATGGTTTTTTTACTGTACAAACTGTATATTCTGTTCCCCTACACTACCCCTACCCCTAAACCTACCATCACACAAAATGTTCTGCTATTTTAGTTTTTCAAAAAAGATAATTCTGTACGATTTATAAGCTTGTTTCCTCATGGGGACCAAAAAAAGATCAAAATGTACTAGTATTTCTATACCTGTGGGGACATTTAGTCCCCATAACGTAGGGAATACCCACACACACACGTTGTGTTTTCATGTTTTATGGGGACATTCCATAGGCGTAATGGTTTTTTTACTGTACAAATTCTGTCCCACTACACTACCCCTACCCCTAAACCAACCCATCACAGAAAATGTGATTTTTTACAGAAATTTTAGATTTTCAAAAAAGATAATTCTATAGGATTTATAAGCTTGTTTCCTCATGGGGACCAAAAAAAGATCAAAATGTACTAGTATTTCTATACCTGTGGGGACATTTAGTCCCCATAACGTAGGGAATACCCACACACACACACACACGTTGTGTTTTCATGTTTTATGGGGACATTCCATAGGCGTAATGGTTTTTTTACTGTACAAATTCTGTCCCCCTACACTACCCCTACCCCTAAACCAACCCATCACAGAAAATGTTCTGCTATTTTAGTTTTTCAAAAAAGATAATTCTGTACGATTTATAAGCTTGTTTCCTCATGGGGACCAAAAAAAGATCAAAATGTACTAGTATTTCTATACCTGTGGGGACATTTAGTCCCCATAACGTAGGGAATACCCACACACACACACACACACACGTTGTGTTTTCATGTTTTATGGGGACATTCCATAGGCGTAATGGTTTTTTTACTGTACAAATTCTGTCCCCCTACACTACCCCTACCCCTAAACCAACCCATCACAGAAAATGTTCTGCTATTTTAGTTTTTCAAAAAAGATAATTCTGTACGATTTATAAGCTTGTTTCCTCATGGGGACCAAAAAAAAAGATCAAAATTTACTAGTATTACTATACCTGTGGGGACATTTAGTCCCCATAACGTAGGGAATACCCACACACACATACACACACACACTCAAATCCTTTCAATAGACACAAATGTCCATTTATAGCCAGAAAAGAGTGAAAGAGTATGAAGCAACTCCATCAAACTGAACAAAGATTACATGAAAGAATACACAACAAAAACACACAGGAAGTCACATAGAGGTCACGGGATGTTTGACGTATTATACCTGGAATACTG
Organism: Opsariichthys bidens; assembly: GCA_037194245.1. Classification (NCBI taxonomy): domain Eukaryota; kingdom Metazoa; phylum Chordata; class Actinopteri; order Cypriniformes; family Xenocyprididae; genus Opsariichthys; species Opsariichthys bidens. The sequence continues at coordinate 4,800,957 of CM074312.1, read as the reverse complement.
CTTTCATATTGTGTTTTCATTAGAGGCAAAAAGTAGCAAATGTAATGTAGCCGTGCTGTAACAACCCTGTGTGATCTCATTATGTGGTGCCTTCATACACAGACGCTCCATTAGCTCCATTTAATAAGAGATAACATCTACCCATCCCTCAATCTATCCTTTCTTCTTTCAGAAAGGGAACATGCAGAAAGACAGACAGAGAGAGACAGATGGGCTAGACGGGTGATCAGTTGATTGTTTGCATCGTACTCGAGAGAGAGAGGTTTAAAGCCTTCCCCAAAATAAGCCCAGAACTTATGAATGTATGCAATGCAGGCACAAATAATGATCGAACCCGTTGCGGTACGTTGTATATAAAATTTCTGTGGCTGTGAGAAACCCCAGTATACTGAAAAATGGTGACCTAAAATGGTAACATCTAAATGAACAAGTTTTAATCATCACACATGCATGGTTAAATCAGGTAGAAATTGCTTTTAAAGTCTTAACAAAAATCCAAGTTGCCTATAAAAGCCTTGAGTATTTGAGTAGAGCGTGTTTCAGGCCTAAAGTTTGTTCAGTGTGTCTTTGCAGCATCTTGGCTTTAGCAAATATTATTTATAACAAAACCATAATTTAACCATATTATAAAATGCATGCTGTTCTGGAGTTGCTCTTGTATGGTTATTTGGAGATTATAAAAAGTTCTTGATGTTTCACTATAGATTTTTCAGATTGAAATAGTAGCTTACCACTACTTTTCAGAAATAGTGTGAGAAAGAGTATGGAGCAAAATTAAATCACAGAAAATTTGCGTATAGTGAATGCTATACGTACTGTATAAATATTAAAGGATTTGTTCACTAATTTACCATGTCATCCAAGATGTTTATGTCTTTCTTTCTGCAGTTGAAAAGAAATAAAGGTTTGTGAAGAAGACCTTCCAGGATTTTTCTCCATATAGTGGACTTCACTGGGGTTCAACGGGCTGAAGGTCCAAATGTCCATTTCAGTGCAGCTTCAAAGGGCTCTACATGATCCCAGATGAGGAATAAGAGTCTTATCTAGAGAATCCATCAGACAAAAAAAAATAAACACATAATTTTTAACCACAAATTCTCGTCTTGCACTGCTCTGTGATGTTTCACGCATTACGCAACCATGTTGGAAAGGTCACACGTGACGTAGACGGAAGCACGATCCAGAGTTTACAAAGCGAATGTGTAAAGACTGAGCCAAACAGCCTTTACAAAAAAAAAAGGACAATTTTACGCCGCCAACGTCTCACGCTTGACCTTTCCAAACTGATTATGTAATGCTTGGAGCATCACAGAGCATTGCAAGATGAGCATTTGTGGTTAAAAAGTACATACTTTTTTTTTTTTTTTAGAAAATGTCCGATGATTTCTCTAGATAAGACTCTTATTCCTCGTCTGGGATCATGTAGAGCCCTTTGAAGCTGCTCTGAAACTGACATTTGGACCTTCAACCCGTTGAACCCCAGTGAAGTCCACTATATGGAGAAAAATCCTGGAATGTTTTCCTCAAAAACTGAAGAAAGAAACACATACACATCTTGGATGGCATGGGGGTGAGTAAATTATCAGGAAATTCGAATTCTGAAGTGAATGAATCCTTTAAGAAATATTTATAGACATATTAAAAGTAATTTGGTAACATAAGCATCCTGCTTAGTATGCAAGTACAGTTTTATCCTAATGAATTCACATGCAGATTCATCAGATTCTCCGAGGTTTGGTCTCCCAAATGTTTTCTGTCATTTCTACAATGTTGGCACAGAAGCTGTTGAAGTGTTTTTGCTTAAGGAATACTCAACTACCCCTCTTCCAGCTCATGACTTCAACGCCGAAGCATTAATCAGCCTCATACTGACAGCAACTCTATTAACTGTGCATAAAAGACCACTTTACTTTTTTATTAGCTTCAGATTTAACGTCCTAAAATGTTGAATAAAACCTAGTGCAGTTTGCACGCTTTTAGTCCTGTACAGCTAAAAGTTTGAGATATCAGTTATTACCTTATTCTTGTAAAATATCAACAAATATAACATTTAATATTTTAAATATTGCATTTCCACCAATGCAAAATATATCATCTTAAATATAAAATTACTACATTATACCAAAGACTGTGGATATACAAATACGGCACACTCATATGAATGGGAAGAAAGCACAATATGGCGGGATAAGCCCTGCCTTCTAAAAAAAAAAGAGCCAATCGATGATTGTGCAGCTCCAGTTGCTATGGAAACAGTCGGAGATACACGCTTACATGCACATTATTTTAATGCTATTTGAGCATATGAAACAACATTATCAGTTCATGTCAGATTTTGTTGCTGATTTGAAATATGTTATTTAATGTTGAGTTTGCAAGCAGTTTTCGATATTTCAGGATTCTGCCATCCAAGATAGGATTTTGTCTTGGATGCCTGAAATAGCTGCCGGAGGCATGGCAAATATGGCTGCCGAGTGAACAGACTTTCCTTGAAAGGGACTTTGATAAAAACCAGTCACTCTTCTGTAGCTCTACTGCCCCCACAGGACACATTTGGTATATTAGTTTAATGACATCATTAGTTGACTTCTTTCATTATGTGTAATTATGAAGGTTTTTTTCTCTCCTTAACAAATATTATTGAACGCAGCGGGAATTATGGAATACTTATTAATCACGTTGAAGTGTATAATTTCCCATTCTCATTTAATAGTACCGTGTGCACACACATCTATCACACAGATTTCCATAGACGTATTTATACTGTACAAACTTTATATTATATATATATATATATATAAAAAACATCACTGAGTATGTTTTATAAAATGCTTTCCTCATGAGGACCAACAAATGGATTGGTCCATAAAGACAAAGACTTTGGATATTGCCATCATTGTGGGGACATTTTGTCCCCCATAATGTACACACACACACACAATGTTGGGAATCTGGTGGAGCTTCTGGTTTTAGAAATGCAGAGGTAGAATTTGAAACAAATGGCAAATTATTCTTCTTTTAACAGCGAGGCAGAGGATGGCCAAATGCAGAGGTTACTGCAGGACTGAGGCTGTGAAAGCACAAACTCCACATTGTGCCTCGTTATTTATTTATATAGAATTGGAGTGGAATTTCTGGGGTTTGGCCCAATTCTTTAAACCACCAGTGGTGTGTGTGTGTGTGTGTGTGTGTGTGTGTGTGTGAGAGAGAGAGACGGACAGAGAAACAAATTGGAAGTAGTGATTGAGTGTTTGAATGATGGAGGATTCAAGTAAATTCATTTGAATAAAATGAAGATTGCAAAATTAAATGGGATTATCTACTTAATTTGTTCAACTTTAAAGGAAGTAAGGAACAGAGACAGACAGAGAGAGTGGGTAGTGATAGAGATCAGTCGGCATTTGCACATGCTCCAGGGAAACCGTCCCATCACAAGTTAGCTGGCATGACTTACTGACATTAAAACAGGAGCGAGTCGAGCGCGTTTATGCCAGTAGCGTTTGTCAAGCTGCCCATGAATCTTTCTGTTTGTTCAGTTACAGGAATAGTTCACCCAAAAATGAAAATTCCAACATCCTTTGATGTTTCTTGCGTGGAACACAAAAAGAAATGCTTAGCAGAATGTTTACGCTGCTCTTTTCCTGGTCAAGTGAAAGAATATGACCAGACACTGAAAATAATTTGGGGTTCCACTTTATATGTGACACTTTATTCTAAGGGGACGGTTACACACGTTACATGTACTTACTGTAGTAATAACAGTAAATTCTGCATCATTACAAGTGACTAATCCTAAACCAAACCAAACCCCAGTCCTAACCTTAACCATATAGTAAGGTCATGTAGTTAAAAAAAAAAAAAAAAAAATCAGTTGCACTTTATTTTAAAGTACGTATACTTACTACGCGATCAGTTAGTCAGAACAAAAGTGGCAAATTTGTTACTACACTTGTTCAGATGACATTCTCCAGTGTAAAATCTTATTTTGGTCATACTTCAAGACTATTATATGTGATTCTGAAGTACAACGATGTGGTGACTGACAGCAAACATTAGATTAATCCGCACTGAGGAGCCTGCTGATGCACAACCAGGGTTGGAGAGTAACGGAAAACATGTAATGGCGTTAGATACTAAGGATTCAAAAAATAGGTAACTGCAATTCGTTACAGTTACGTCAAAAAACAAAGTAATCAGAATGCAGTTACATTTTGTATTAAAAAAAAAACCATTGGGAATACTATCAGGATTACAATGGTTTCATTTAAAGCTAAATAAGTTAGTATGTTGACATAATAACTCTATTTTAAGCGCTGCTGGATTATAAATCCTGGTTGCCAGTCATGACTCTCGTGAGCCACCTGCTGGTGTAAGCACAAATAACACCTGTCTAGAATCATTCTCCTCAGACGCAGGTCAGAAAATGAGCCGGAAAATTAAATCGAGATTCGCCAAGTCACTGCTAATGCCCCAGAGTTAGTCTGAAATTAAGAAAGAACGATGATAATTCCACAAAAATACCCCTGCAATTCCTGGTTTCAAACAGAGATGGCGACAAAGAGGCAAAACTTACAGACTGCAGTTTTAATTAATATTACACAGAACTTATATGTGTTTTTACACTGTAATAATGTCACCTTAAAATAATGTGTAACTGGTGTTTTGATCTACTATGTCATAACTATGTAATAACATTTAAATCAATCATTTGATACAATGCACTTTTTGTGTAAACAAATGTGTTTACATTGTATTTTTAGGCCTATTTTTTTTTTTTTTTTAAAAACACCTGCATTTAATTACATCTGTAATGACCCTTTTACCCAACCTTAAAACTACCCACACCACCAAACCTGTCCTAACTTTACCTGTATCACACCTCAATAGCAGCAAAAGTGTTACAACACAATTAGCATATTGTGTAATTATCATTGCTTTTTTATGTCTTGTAAGTCTTCTGAAATAATATGACAGCTTTGTGATGCAAATGTAGTTAATTGCACATTTGCAAATGTTTGTATGTGTACATAAGTGCCCTGTAATGCAGGAAAGACTGTTTTCCCCTTGAGGATCAGATTACAATTCATGACCAGCACACAATACACACACGCGCGCACACACTACAGACCCCAAGGAACCACACATTCCAATACAAGCAAATCCAGCACACATGCAGTCAGAAATCCAAACCCAAATGCTGCGTAGCTCCAACCACAAACTATGAGGGCCAGGTTTATGTTCCTCGCTGGAAGAAGAGCGAGCCGTTTGAACAGAGTAGGTTTTGTTCGGTCTGTCTGGGCATCCCATGACGCCAGTGCTCGGCAGTAAAAAGCCTGTAGATGAGCCACTGACACCAATGGAGAAAGACAGAGACAACATACAAAAAAAAAAAAGATACAAAAGAAGCAGAGGCACAGATGGACAGGAATGATTGGCAGATAGATGAAAAGCAGGAGGGTCTGAGAAAGAGACAGAGAGAAAGAGACAGAATGGGGCACCTTTTCCTGTCTGCATTCCCCCTTCCTTTCTGTAGTCCTCAAGCCTTGGCCTGCAAGTGTGTGTGTGTGTGTGTGTGTGTGTTTGAAGGGGGGTGTAATTGCCTCAAGGTGTGGAGAGAACAGAACTGGCTGAGACTGTGCAGTGCTGCTCCCTGCTGTGTGTCACTGTGGTGTGTGTGTGTGTGTGTGTGTGAGAGAGAGAGAGAGAGAGAGAGAGAAACAGAGAGGGAGAACAAGAGAATGAGAAAAGCAAGAGAGGGAGGGGGACGTGTTGAAAGACAGGTGAAAATGTTGAGGCAGAGAGAGCAAAGGTATGGGGTGAAATAGGGGGTAACGTATGTGCGGATTAACAGATGTCTACAAAATGGGAACGCAGGCGAAAGAAAAGCAAGAGTTTAGCTTTAAGCTGAAAGTTTGTACAGTTTTAGTGAAAAATGCATTATGCAAACAATTTTTGGTACAAAAAAAAACAGGAAAAACTAGTATTTTGTAATGTATTTTGGCTGAAGCATTCAGAAACAATGTTTTAAGCTTTTTTGTTTGAATCTCTGCATTGCCATAATGTATGTAAAATGTATTTAGACTAAATGAACAGATACTGACAAAACAAAAATGTGTTGAATGTAAAAGTTTTACATGTGTTCTTTTGTTCAATGTAGTGTTTCTCTGCTGCATTTTAATGAAACAAATAAAAGTTTGATAGAAATGTTTTTTATTTCTCTTAAGTGGAATGGAGTGTTTTTAGTGCCAGAAGAAAAAAGTTGCGTTTGTTAACATCAGTTAACTACGTTAACATGAGCATTTTTTCATCTCAGTTAATGATTATGAATGATTAAAATCAGAATTTATATGTCTTCATATTTTTTAGCATGTACTAACAATGAAAAGTTGTATTTTTAGTAACTAACGTTAAGAAAGATTAATAAATACTGTAACTGTAATGAATGAAACCCTGACAGTATAACAGCATGAACGAAGTTTGCTTGAAATCTTTGCAAATTTACTAAAAATAAAAAACGAGAAAATCACATGTACATACAGTGGGTACGGAAAGTATTCAGACCCCCTTAAGTTTTTCACTCTTTGTTATATTTCAGCCTTTTGCTAAAATCATTTAAGTAAATTTTTTTCCTTCATTAATGTACACACAGCACCCCATATTGACAGAAAAAAACCCTTTGCTCAGTATTTAGTAGAAGCACCTTTTGATCTAAGACAGCCATGAGTCTTTTTGGGAAAGATGCAACAAGTTTTTCACACCTGGATTTGGGGATCCTCTGCCATTCCTCCTTGCAGATCCTCTCCAGTTCTGTCAGGTTGGATGGTAAACGTTGGTGGACAGCCATTTTTAGGTCTCTCCAGAGATGCTCAATTGGGTTTAAGTCAGGGCTCTGGCTGGGCCATTCAAGAACAGTCACGGAGTTGTTGTGAAGCCACTCCTTCGTTATTTTAGCTGTGTGCTTAGGGTCATTGTCTTGTTGGAAGGTAAACCTTAGGCCCAGTCTGAGGTCCTGAGCACTCTGGAGAACGTTTTCGTCCAGGATATCCCTGTACTTGGGCGGATTCATCTTTCCCTCGATTGCAATCAGTCGTCCTGTCCCTGCAGCTGAAAAACACCCCCACAGCATGATGCTGCCACCACCATGCTTCACTGTTTGGACTGTATTGGACAGGTGATGAGCAGTGCCTGGTTTTCTCCACACATACCGCTTAGAATTAAGGCTAAAAAGTTCTATCTTGGTCTCATTCGACCAGAGAATCTTATTTCTCACCATCTTGGAGTCCTTCAGGTGTTTTTTTAGCAAACTCCATAGGGGCTTTCTTGTGTCTTGCACTGAGGAGAGGCTTCCCTCGGGCCACTCTGCCATGAAGCCCCTACTGATGAGAGGGCTGCAGTGATGGTTGACTTTCTACAACTTTCTCCCATCTCCCGACTGCATCTCTGGAGCTCAGCCACAGTGATCTTTGGGTTCTTCTGTACCTCTCTCACCAAGGCTCTTCTTCCCCGATAGCTCAGTTTGGCCGGACGGCCCGCTCTAGGAAGGGTTCTGGTCGTCCCAAACATCTTCCATTTAAGGATTATGGAGGCCACTGTGCTCTTAGGAACCTTAAGTGCAGCAGAAATGTTTTTGTAACCTTGGTCAGATCTGTGCCTTGCCTCAATTCTGTGTCTGAGCTCTTCAGGCAGTTCCTTTGACCTTATGATTCTCATTTGCTCTGACATGCACTGTGAGCTGTAAGGTCTTATATAGACAGGTGTGTGGCTTTCCTAATCAAGTCCAATCAGTATAATAAAACACAGCTGGACTCAAATGAAGGTGTAGAACCATCTCAAGGATGATCAGAAGAAATGGACAGCACCTGAGTTAAATATATGAGTGTCACAGTAAAGGGTCTGAATAGGAACATGTGATATTTCAGTTTTTCTTTTTAAATAAATCTGCAAAAATATCAAGAATTCTTTGTTTTTCTGTCAATATGGGGTGTTGTGTGTACATTAATGAGGAAAAAAATGAACGTAAATGATTTTAGCAAATGGCCGCAATATAACAAAGAGTGAAAAATTTAAGGGGGTCTGAATACTTTCCGTACCCACTGTAAATATTCACAGCCTTTGCCATGACACTCAAAATTGAGCTTAGGTCCTTCCTGTTTCCACTGATCATCCTTGAGATGTTTCTACAACTTGATTGGAGTCCACCTGTGGTAAATTCAGTTGATTGGACATGATTTGGAAAGGCACACATCTGTCTATACAAGCTCCCACAGTTAACAGTGCATGTCAGAGCACAATCCAAGCCATGAAGTCCAATGAATTGTCTGTAGACCTCTGAGACAGGATTGTATGGAGGCACAGAACTGGGGAAGGGTACGGAAAAATTTCTGCAGCATTGAAGGTCCCAGTGAGCACAATGGCCTCCATCATCCATAAATGGAAGAAGTTTGGAACCACCAGGACTCTTCCTAGAGCGGGCCGGCCAGACTGAGCGATCGGGGAAGAAGGGCCTTAGTCACGGAGGTGACCAAGAACTTGATGGTCACTCTGACAGAGATCCAGCATTTCTCTGTGGAGAGAGAAGAACCTTCCAGAAGAACAACCATCTCTGCAGTATGCATAACTGAAACTTTTTGTAGGCGTTTAAGAGGCTGTTGTGTTGACCTTGATTTATTGACATTTTGATCCAAATCAACTGATTCTTGTTTTTCTCTTAGGTTTTGAGGACTAGTGCATCTTTGAGCCTACATTCAGTCTGAGTAAAATACTTCAGTACTGTTAAAACTGTAAAGACTCTAAAGGTCTTTGCAAACGGAGTCCAACATGTTGTATGCGTTTTTCGTATTCATCATCCTAAAAATTCGGCATGCACAGAAACCTTGCACACTGAGTGCAATGTGTGTAAATTAATCCTTCGCAAAAAAAAAAAAAAAAATAATAATACAAGCAAAGAAGATAATTTTTTTGTCCTCTCTCTTCTTAAAAAGAGAAAAAGAAGCAGGAAATATTAGGTCCATCCAATCCTTAGATTGCATGGATAGGACGGAGAGTTCCACCTCATTATCAAGGAGCTGCGGGATTATTCTGAGCAATTCACCCTTCACTGGGAGTTTGATTGACAGGTGATCTGACCAATGCCAAATCCACCATTTTGTCCAACAAACAAACCAAACAGGACAGTTAGTAGATTAACAGTGGAATTGAACTTTTTTTCTGGGGTGGATGCTATATTTATATATATAGATATAGATAAAAAAAATTGTGACTACGATGAGTTTGACTACCTTAGATTTGGCTGTTCTTGCGTGATAAATTTTTAGGAAAGATGAAATACAAGACAAAACATGATTTTTTTTTCTTAAGAGGTCGGGACACTAAATATAGAACTGAAATTCGCGACTGTCTCAGAAAAACAGGAAGTCTGGTCACCTTACTGTTGGCGTTATAACAGCATAGTGTAAGTCTAACTGAAGATTGTGCCTCTAAAAGCAACAGGCTAACAAATGACGAGTATTCAGTTTGTTTAGCAACAGTATGTGAGCACACGTTTTTTAATGTAAATGTAAATGCACACATCCAGACTCACCTGAGCAGAGAGATGCTAAGATGCTTGTGAATGAATGATTCACAATACAAACTAGAAATATTGAAGAGACTGTTTAGTGCCATTGATAGTGGCTTGGTTTAAACTGCTTGGTTTACGGCGTTACCGGCTGAATTTCCGTTGTTCCATCAGCGCCATCTACTGTCAGGGAGTGAATGTTATGTGCATTTTCATTCAGCGCGTCTCCTTCATTTGTTGCATTGCCATGCTTTTCATCCGTGTCAGGCTTGTTTCAGAGTGCGCAATCGCATACACATTGCTTTGTTGATATTTCTCATCTCGTCACATTGACAGTTATGAATTACAATGAATCACGTAGCCTATTTCAACTAAAAATTGTGAAATTAAACAAAAGTTTATTACATTTCTGTTGGTCGTTTAACGTTTCTATAGGTAAAACATAAAGCCCACCTACTTTGATTTGATTGGTCGTTTCAAATGTTTTGACATTAATGAGCGGTGTTTGACCGCTGACAGCTCAGATGAGAAGGCCGGTAATCTTGGCTTTGGGCAATATATCCGTATCAGCACAAAAGTACAGTTAATATTAGGCATTTATTTCACAATCTGTCTAATATACACTGGAAAAATACAGAGGTCCGGACCTCAATGGTGGGTTCGGCCCTGAGTGGAATGGGTTTGACTGATGCGCTCTGAAAAGTGAGCAGACAAATGCTGAATAAGAGACGGTAAAAGTGAGTAGGTCCAAATTCATTGGTCTTAAAAAGTGGGAAGGTCTTGCACACTGTAATGAATTGCTGTAAAAATTACAGCTTTATTTTACAGCCGCTGGCTGTTTTTTAATAATACAGCATATTGCTGTAAACTGTAATGCATTCTGGGATCACGTGTTGGTTTGACTCAAATTTACAGAATATTGCTGTAATTTGCTGATAAACTTGTCAGACGCCATTCTGGATTTTGGCAATCGTTTGTACGGTAGCAAAACATGGGCGTAAAAAATGCAGAAAATTTAACCTGATCCGAGTTTTTATTTTATTTTTTATGACGGACAAAATTTTCAGAGGTAGTGTGTAAAAGTGATTGACACTACGTGAGGTCGTATTTATGTTTTAATGTATGAAAATTTCGGCTGGTAATTTTCACTCTTTTTTTTCCCGCTTTTTCTGTTATTTTACTCAAGTACGGTTTCCCAGTACCCTTTACGCTTCTCTTGCTCTATGCTTTCCCCATCTTGATTGTTTGTATTCGCCGCTCAGCAGAAGAATGTGTATGTGGGTAAGCGCATAGTGTTTCTTTATAAAGTGACATCGCCAACTACTGGTCAGGCAGCAGAATACGGCGTTTTCTGCAAATCTGTGCAAAGGTGGATTTTTTTTGACAACGTTGGAGGCAGACTTTTCAAAAACGCACTGCTTTTCCGTTTTTAGTACATTGTTGCCATGTAAAACTTGTAAGCTGGCATGTATTTACTGAGTTACGCCTAAACTGGGCCGTCGAAATAAATTCTAACCAACTGAGTGTTAGAAAAATTGGGGGGAATAAACAAGAGTGAGGCAGGCATAAAGAGCCAGGCACCAGAGACAGTGAGTGAATGATAGAGAGAGGGAGGGAGAGAGAGAGAGAAGGAGGGTGGGCAGAAGTTTTGGGGGAAAGTTAGCACCCCACTGGGGCTGGCTTTCAGAGTTCAGTCCTCTTGAATGAGGGGAGGAAAAGGGAAAAGCAGAGGGAGAGGGGGATCATATAGGCTGTGGGTTTGTGTAAATTTCATGCCGCTCTGCTTCTCTCACACACCGCTGGAGGAAATGCGATTATAATGAGACTCATGAGTCAGCGATTAAATTTGATTCAAAGTGCTATGCTGCGAACAAACTGCAGATATGCAACAAATAGGGAAAATCACTTCTTTTAAAAGACTCACAATTAGTCATAATATAAATAAATTACATGTTGTTTTACTCAGGAAAATAACAAACTGCAATGTCTGGAGCAAAAACATAAAAACATATCCGTCATCATTAACTCACAGTGTCCTCACTGATGCAGTTATGAAACAGTCTGTAAATTTGTGGAGTCAAATGTGTTTGGATGTGCTCTGAATAATGCACACTACCATGAAAAACATGTCAAAGTAAGAACATTGGATGGAGACTTTGGCTGGGTCAAGACAAGTTTGGAAGAATAAAGAAATGCAATACAGAGTCAACAGAGACAGTTGACGTAGATTTCGGCATATTTCAGTAGCGACTGTTTGGAAGAGTTACCACAGATCTGGACAGCATTAAGCTGTGGTTCACTCGATGAAATGAGAGAAAAGTAAAGATGATGTTGTTCGGAACAGAAAAGCAAACCCGTTGAGGAGAGGTGAGGCGAGGGGCGATGATGGGACTGCCAGTCAAAACGTCACAGAAAGACGGGGTTGAAGGGCTTCTGCCAGGCTATGAGTCGCCTTAAGGTGGCGACAGGCTTCAAATAGTCACACTGTTGATCCAGAAAACTTCGCCGTCAAACCAAAATGGAACTGGATTTCGTTTTGACCTTTTATTGCCACTTTTATTAATGCACTGTTATTGAGAAAGGACAGGAAGTGAACAGTAAGAGAGGCAGGAATGTGATCTTTAAATACCAAAGACAAAACAATTACCTTAATGATTTTTAGGTATACGGATATTTGAAAAGTTAAAACTGATTGATAAGCAGCGCCGAAGTGCTATCACAGCACATCATTTACATTCACATCACTGTATCCCTATATTGAGACCTGTTATTAATAAAATCTTTAGTTTAGAAATCAAGTTTTTGAAGTGGACAAAATTTAAGATTAAGATAACATTAAAGGATTAGTTCACATTAAAATGAAAATTACCCCAAGCTTTACTCACCCTCAACCCATCCTTGGTGTATATGAATTTCTTGGTTCTAATGAACACAGTCAGAGTTATATCAGTAAATATTCTGACGCTTGTAAGCTTTATAATGGCAGTGAACAGGAAAAATTGCATCTATCTCATCCATCAGAAATGTACTCCACACTGCTCGTCGCGTCAGTTAAGCCTTTTTTGTAAGTTGAATAGGGAAGCTTTTTGAACCGTGAGAGGTGTTACACTGTAATGAATTGCTGTAAAAATTACAGCATTATTTTACAGCCGCTGGCTGTTTTTTAATAATACAGCATGTTGCTGTAAACTGCAATGCATTCTGGGGTTTGACTCAAATTTACAGAATATTGCTGTAAATTGACCCTTCATCATTTTAAAAAATACAGTTATTTACTGTAATCAGAGAATACAGGGAAATTATGTCAATTAAATTACCGTAACACTACTGTAAAATTACAAAGACCTCTTATGTCAAAAGATCAACACTGTAATGAATTGCTGTAAAAAATTACAGCATTATTTTACAGCCGCTGGCTGTTTTTTAATAATACAGCATATTGCTGTAAACTGCAATGCATTCTGGGGTTTGACTCAAATTTACAGAATATTGCTGTAAATTGACCCTTCATCATTTTAAAAAATACAGTTATTTACTGTAATCAGAGAATACAGGGAAATTATGTCAATTAAATTACAGTAACACTACTGTAAAATTACAAAGACCTCTTATGTCAAAAGATCAACACTTGTAATGAATTGCTGTAAAAAATTACAGCATTATTTTACAGCCGCTGGCTGTTTTTTAACAATACAGCATATTGCTGTAAACTGCAATGCATTCTGGGGTTTGACTCAAATTTACAGAATATTGCTGGAAATTGACCCTTCACAATTTAAAAAAATACAGTTATTTACTGTAATCAGAGAATACAGGGAAATTATGTCAATTAAATTACCGTAACACTACTGTAAAATTACAAAGACCTCTTATGTCAAAAGATCAACACTGTAATGAATTGCTGTAAAAAATTACAGCATTATTTTACAGCCGCTGGCTGTTTTTTAATAATACAGCATATTGCTGTAAACTGCAATGCATTCTGGGGTTTGACTCAAATTTACAGAATATTGCTGTAAATTGACCCTTCATCATTTTAAAAAATACAGTTATTTACTGTAATCACAGAATACAGGGAAATTATGTCAATTAAATTACCGTAACACTACTGTAAAATTACAAAGACCTCTTATGTCAAAAGATCAACACTGTAATGAATTGCTGTAAAAAATTACAGCATTATTTTACAGCCGCTGGCTGTTTTTTAATAATACAGCATATTGCTGTAAACTGCAATGCATTCTGGGGTTTGACTCAAATTTACAGAATATTGCTGTAAATTGACCCTTCATCATTTTAAAAATACAGTTATTTACTGTAATCAGAGAATACAGGGAAATTATGTCAATTAAATTACAGTAACACTACTGTAAAATTACAAAGACCTCTTATGTCAAAAGATCAACACTTGTAATGAATTGCTGTAAAAAATTACAGCATTATTTTACAGCCGCTGGCTGTTTTTTAACAATACAGCATATTGCTGTAAACTGCAATGCATTCTGGGGTTTGACTCAAATTTACAGAATATTGCTGGAAATTGACCCTTCACAATTTAAAAAAATACAGTTATTTACTGTAATCAGAGAATACAGGGAAATTCTGTCAATTAAATTACAGTAACACTACTGTAAAATTACAAAGACCTCTTATGTCAAAAGATCAACACTTGTAATGAATTGCTGTAAAAAATTACAGCATTATTTTACAGCCGCTGGCTGTTTTTTAACAATACAGCATATTGCTGTAAACTGCAATGCATTCTGGGGTTTGACTCAAATTTACAGAATATTGCTGTAAATTGACCCTTCATCATTTTAAAAAATACAGTTATTTACTGTAATCAGAGAATACAGGGAAATTATGTCAATTAAATTACAGTAACACTACTGTAAAATTACAAAGACCTCTTATGTCAAAAGATCAACACTTGTAATGAATTGCTGTAAAAAATTACAGCATTATTTTACAGCCGCTGGCTGTTTTTTAACAATACAGCATATTGCTGTAAACTGCAATGCATTCTGGGGTTTGACTCAAATTTACAGAATATTGCTGGAAATTGACCCTTCACAATTTAAAAAAATACAGTTATTTACTGTAATCAGAGAATACAGGGAAATTATGTCAATTAAATTACCGTAACACTACTGTAAAATTACAAAGACCTCTTATGTCAAAAGATCAACACTGTAATGAATTGCTGTAAAAAATTACAGCATTATTTTACAGCCGCTGGCTGTTTTTTAATAATACAGCATATTGCTGTAAACTGCAATGCATTCTGGGGTTTGACTCAAATTTACAGAATATTGCTGTAAATTGACCCTTCATCATTTTAAAAAATACAGTTATTTACTGTAATCACAGAATACAGGGAAATTATGTCAATTAAATTACCGTAACACTACTGTAAAATTACAAAGACCTCTTATGTCAAAAGATCAACACTGTAATGAATTGCTGTAAAAAATTACAGCATTATTTTACAGCCGCTGGCTGTTTTTTAATAATACAGCATATTGCTGTAAACTGCAATGCATTCTGGGGTTTGACTCAAATTTACAGAATATTGCTGTAAATTGACCCTTCATCATTTTAAAAAATACAGTTATTTACTGTAATCAGAGAATACAGGGAAATTATGTCAATTAAATTACAGTAACACTACTGTAAAATTACAAAGACCTCTTATGTCAAAAGATCAACACTTGTAATGAATTGCTGTAAAAAATTACAGCATTATTTTACAGCCGCTGGCTGTTTTTTAACAATACAGCATATTGCTGTAAACTGCAATGCATTCTGGGGTTTGACTCAAATTTACAGAATATTGCTGGAAATTGACCCTTCACAATTTAAAAAAATACAGTTATTTACTGTAATCAGAGAATACAGGGAAATTCTGTCAATTAAATTACAGTAACACTACTGTAAAATTACAAAGACCTCTTATGTCAAAAGATCAACACTTGTAATGAATTGCTGTAAAAAATTACAGCATTATTTTACAGCCGCTGGCTGTTTTTTAACAATACAGCATATTGCTGTAAACTGCAATGCATTCTGGGGTTTGACTCAAATTTACAGAATATTGCTGTAAATTGACCCTTCATCATTTTAAAAAATACAGTTATTTACTGTAATCAGAGAATACAGGGAAATTATGTCAATTAAATTACAGTAACACTACTGTAAATTTTACAGTAACTGGCTGGCAACCCTGCTGCCAGTACTATACTGTAAAATTTACAGTAATTTTTTACTTAGTGTACACTATCTTCCTCCGTTGGTTACGGAAGGCAGTCTGATGGAAGCTCGATATTTTACTTTATAACTCGTTAGATATGGATATTTTTCTTACACAAATGAATCACTTCAGAAGGCCTTTATTAACCCCACGGAGCCATGTGGAGTGCGTTTTATTTTATCAACACTTTAAGGTAAGTTTTGTAAAAAAAAATTAAAAAGCAGCATTTTGAACAAAAAGCTGAGAAAATTGTGTTTGTTTTGTCAAAGACTACAACATGCATAAGCAATGCTTCCGTTGCTTGTTTCTGCTTCTTTTTTCCCCCTGTGTTTTGATCAGGTGATTCTCTACTCTTACAGAAGATGTGTAATAGCACCACCTACCATATTACACTGAAAACACGGATTGCCGGAAAATTCTGTCAATGCGGGGAAAGAGTTCAAATCATTTAAAATTATTGGTTCAAAGGTCCGGGACTTTATAGTTTAATACAAAATATTTCATTGCAAATTATATTATTACACTGTTAAAAAATTACTGTAAATTTTACAGTATAATACTGGCAGCAGGGTTGCCAGCCACTTACTGTAAAATTTACAGTAGTGTTACTGTAATTTAATTTACAGAACTGATTACAGTAAATAACTGTATTTTTTTTAAATTACGACGGGTCAATTTACAGCAATATTCTGTAAATTTGAGTCAAACCAACACGTGACCCCAGAATGCATTGCAGTTTACAGCAATATGCTGTATTATTAAAAAACAGCCAGCGGCTGTAAAATAATGCTGTAATTTTTACAGTAATTCATTACAGTGTAGAATACTTGAGTGAACAATGTGAGTGAAACGCTGACCTGAAAAATGTCTTCACATATCGCATCTTTTGCGCGCTCATAATGGAAGCGACGCGGTTGCGATGCACATGCGGTTTTCCATGCGTAGCAAGATGAAAAATTCTCAACTTTTCAGAACGCCGCAAGTGCGCCGCAGGTCATGTGACAAGAACCAACAAATCAGCTTCGGCCTTTCCGTAACAAAACATCGAAAGCTCAGCCGAACAGCTGATCATAACTGTACAGAGTGGTTGCTATATCTCATCTCCATAAATATATCTAGTAGTAAAGCTAATGCAAGGGCTCTTGTCATCGTGGAGAGTGCAGTTCATGGTTGCGCAGCATCGTCAGATGCCGAGGGAGCGCAAGCGCTTTGGAAAGAAGGAGAAAGCGGCTCGGCCGCACTTTCCACGTGTTTTTACAAGCGCAAATTTGAGCGCGCAAATGTGAACGGGAACTTAGTATGTCACAAATATTTACCTGGAAATGCAAGGAAATCTTGAATATTTACTCTTTATTTTGTCTTTGTTTTGATTTTTGGACTTTACTGTAAATCAGGCTTTTAAAACTTTATTTGACAAACGTAAAAATTCCAGTTCAATTTAATTTAATTTGAACTCTACGTTCTTGTATTCAAATTAGAATCACAATTCTGCATCCTATTTGCTGTCTCAACTCAAATTCAGGAATGGAAGTGGCATTGTTCAGTTCGGTTGCACTGCTCCATATCATCAACACTTCCGTGTGAAAGAGTGCGTCTCTAGAGAAAAGGAAGTCGATATTCTTCAGAGGAAGAGCTGGAGAAGATTGATAGATGGAGGGAGTGAGAGGAGGTCGTGTTGTTTGTTTTCATTCGCAAAGGTATAAAATATGATGCAGACTGACAGATTGCTCTAGCAGAAAATGGAAGGGAAAGTTTTCGTCTTTCAGCCAACCACAAAAGCACCCGCCTCCTTCCCTCCCTCTGTCATTCCTCCCCCTCTCCCTCTGTTGTGGGCTGAGCTAGCTGCGGCGAGTGAAGCAGCGCAGGTTGTCGAGACCCAGTATGTTAGCTGACACTCAAGAGTCTTGACAGTTTGACAAAGCTCATGAACTCAACGGAGGAAAAGAAGCATAAGGTGATAATCACCGCAGACCTGCGCAGGAGCTGTTTGACTCAGAGAAGAGCAGCTACAGAAGAGTTTGAGTTACTAAGAGAGAGCCAGTTGGCTGGAGTGACAGCTACACCTGAAACAGAAGTCTCAAGTCCTCGAGACTTTCTATTGTAATTGATTGCTTTGGCGGTAGTGCCAGACTGACTGCAGAGCTCCAGACTGTCGGTGGTGCTCATCGTCTGCTGTGCACAGACAGCTTGAGACTCGGGACATCTGGGACAGCATTTGAGTTCTTGGTGAAGGCTGGACGTCATGTTTGACTGTGTAGAGGCTCTCGGGGTCGGGGCGAGACCCCTCTTTGACGTGAGCGCTCAGAGTTCATGCATGCTCAGGAAAGCGAGCTCTTTCTTCCCTGCGCTAGAGCCCTTCTCATGGAGCAACAACACTAGCCTGCAGTGTAAGTGTGAAGAGACTCTCACTCCAGCTGCATGCGTTCTTATCAGCCTTTAGCCACATCGATTCTAAGCATTTGCATTTGTATTCACAGAGTCTGAGTGAGTGTGGTATGTGCTCAGCATCTTGTCATGTGCTAACTGACTTAAATGCTGCTTTTGTTAACTTTCTAAAGGCCAGACGTTTTGTCTAGTTGCAGAACACATGATGATGATAAAATGCTGATGCTTTCGAATGATATTAATACTTTGAATCGGTAGGTTTACGAATACTGACTTTGTGATTGATGCTTATGATTATTATGTATTTATGCAGTTGTTGTCCAGCAAAGTGATGAAATGAATAGTGGAGTGCACATATCAGACAGTACTGTTGCTGAATGTTTCATGCTCATATTCGGTTGAAATATAAATATAAATACAGGCCCAGTGTGTTCAAACACAGAAAAAGGGGATAGAACTATGAAATGTAAAATATTATATCAGTATCCTGAAGAAAGCATTATACATTTATGGTCTACGATAATAAAATAGGTACAAATAGGTATTCATATTGTACATTGTGAGCTATTATATATTTTCATAAATAATTGTAACCAAAGTTAAAATGCAGCATAATCTTTGCAGATTCCTTGTTGCATCTGAAATTGGTTGTTTGTCACGTGTTTCAATGCATTACACTTTCTAAAGGTGCAACAGGGAATACCCAATTGTGTTATAACTGTGGTTACAACTATGTTATTATACAATACCTTATAAAGAGCGTTGATTAATGCATTAAAACAATGCATATAATGTAAAGTGTAAAGTGTAAGGCAAACAGTTTAATGTGTGTGTGTGTGCTCAGCGTCACTCTATTTTGACCTTGGATGTCTTTAATTATTCAATTATGAATACAATGAACTCAATTAAAGGATTAGGGAGCCCACTGGGACAGACAGAGACCAGAAGAGACGGATTTTTCTTTTGCCTCTTTATGATCTCTAGAAAGTCCATCGGCAAGTTCGTTCAATATGGAAATGCTACATGATATTTAAATGCCGCATAATGAGATCCAACTTCTTAAGCACATTCATAAGAACTGTTAAAAAGATTCACTGATTCACAACAAGTTCTTCACTCTATTGATTCATCCTGAATGACACAGTTGTAATTATCTTGGTGGAGGAAAAATATTCAGTACCCTTCCTATCATCTCCGTCTTTGTCCAATCATTTGGAATTCATTGCAGATTTCACTGAAAAATAACTCTAGCATACTCATGGAACTAGAAACGAGAGCTGTATTTAGACAAATGAATCACAGCCCATGCAAATGTGTCTGTCTTATTCTATGTGCGCCTGAGTGGATTTCACATGCCCCTGCTGGAATTTGCCCCTATGCTGTAATGCCATTTTATAGCCAGACTGACTGCTTGAGAGAACATTGCACCCCACAACAAGGCCCACCCCACAATGAATCCTTTTACAATGGTCTGATGTCTCTTCTCACCCCTTTTGAACCAGATGAGCAACAGCTGAGGTCTCAGAGTCGTACCTCTCCATCTAAACTTGAACTTGTTCGCTTGTTGTAGATCTTCACATCAGCGAACCCTTCGAGGGCAAGTTGTCCTCGGCTTTGTTACTAAATGCAAAGTGATTTGGTTTGCTAACACAGCTGAACTAACATGGATGCATGGAGATTCTTCATCATACTCTTTGACCCGCAATTCAGCATCGTTTTTAAAAAAATTGCCATGCTTTGTCAGGGTGAAGTTCATGGCGGGACGTTCTGGTTTTTTAATCTTTCGGTTGGTGTGATAAACTTGAAGGTGGCTGGGCAGGGGGTGGCCAAATGTTGACTCAGCTTCATCCTGAAAAGGCTAAATAAAAAGGGTCAGTTTATGAGGTACTATAAAGAAGAAAGCTTTGTATGCATGCAGTTGAATGAACGGGGCAATCCAAGTTTAACAACTTGCTTCTAAGAAAGACAGCTCCTGTTTTACCAGACTACCTTCATCCCAACAGGACATGTGTTGGTCCATGTGTGCAGGAGGTGCTAGTTTTGTTCTTCTGATCAACTGATCAACTGATACCATGGTTTGTTTTCAATGATATAGTCAATCCTTGTTCAATCAGGACATTTGGTTTTAGGTAGAACAAAATGTCTTTTCATTTGTTTTTTCTAAAGCACTGACTTCAAAACGACAGAAATTTAAAAAATATGACAATACCAGCATTTCCCCTTAGCATATTTGGTTGGTTGCTGTGTTCACGGGATCGACAGATACAGGCTACAATCACTGTAATGAATTGCTGTAAAAATTACAGCATTATTTTACAGCCGCTGGCTTTTTTTTTTTATAATACAGCATGTTGCTGTAAACTGCAATGCATTCTGGGGTCACATGTTGGTTTGACTCAAATTTACAGAATATTGCTGTAAATCGACCCGTCGTAATTCAAAAAAATACAGTTATTTACTGTAATCAGAGAATACAGGGAAATTCTGTAAATTAAATTACAGTAACACTACTGTACATTTTACAGTAACTGGCTAGCAACCCTGCTGCCAGTATTATACTGTAAAATTTACAGTAATTTTTTAACAGTGATGATCTTCAGAAACATGTTGTAAATGGACATCAACACGCTCTTCGCCGAGAGCTTACACAGATATAGATGGGATTGTCTGAAAGCAGGTGAATAGACGCCTGCAAGTGTTGATCAGTGTAGCCAATCACAGACGTATCTATTGATTGTGTGAACACAACGGCCAATTAGACGTGTTTCAGAATCCGCTCGAAATTCTAGGGGGAAATACTGGTAATGTCACATTTTTTAAATTTGAGTACCTACTTGGTACCGAAGTAGCCGTACTTTTGATGATTGATTGCTTGGTCATTTTTTTTGAGTGATTACCATTTGTCCATTGGTATTATAAAACTAATTTTTCAATATTTCAACCAATATTTTTTTTAATTTTAATCTTGGGCTGATGAAGGTTTCTGTACATTTGTTGTACAGAAGATGGCCGTTGTAAAAAAGTAAAAATGGGGGAAAAAGAGTGGTTTTCCATTACTTTTAACGCATCAAAATAAATAAACTTTTTTTATACATTATTCAACTATAGGTTATATAACATTAGTTGAAATGACTTGTACAACCAAGCTGATTATACTTAAAAATTTAAGGCATCAAAAGTTGGTGAAAAAAAAAGAAAGCTGTCCATCAGACCTAATCTGGCACACAAATTTAAATCTATTTTTTAAAGTCATTACTGATCACGCTGATAAATACGATTTTAATTTAGTGGTAAGTCCTGACTCCTGAATGAAGAAGACCGAAATGTCTGAATTTGTCCCTCCGTGGCTGTTATTAAATAGATGCATTTTTGTAAGACATTTCTAGAACACGGATCTCTTTTCTAAGGACTTTATTGTTTGGCTGAAGCACCTAGACTTGCTGGAAGAGCGACATGATTATTTGATTTTGGATTAATATATAGAGAGAAAAGTCAGTTAATCTCAAGTGGTCCAATGGAGGTTGCATGACCATTTTCGCCCCCTATTTTATATTTTTATGTTTTTATTTGGATGAGTACCTTAAGCAATTGGTATTGCAAAAACACATGTTGTCATGACTTTGATCATATCTTAAGTATATTAATATCCCGCCGTATTCATGGTCACATGCAGCAGAGCAGGTCACAGCAGTCAAAGGCATCGTGTGCATTAGCACATGTTTAGTATGTAGTTTCACACAGGTTTGACTCGAGCACAGCTTGTTAAAGGATTAAATGAGCTTTCAGCCTTGCCGAAGACTGTAGCCTTTGTTATGTGTGTCTCTTGTGAATGTGAAAACAAGAATCGGCTCAGTCCACAGGCATGAGCATTATGTGTTTTGAAATATTTGAGGGTGTTATTTTCAAAATGGTGACATGCCAGGGCAGGGAAAAGTCTGTGTGCATGTGTGTGAGTTCTCCGGTTTCCCTCGCACCACGAAGACTTGCTGAATGAGTGAATTGGAGGCACTAAATCATCTGTTAATGTGAATGTGTGTATGTTTGTGTATGTTGACTGGTCATGGGTTCAGGGTGTTTCTCTGGGAGAGACTCCATCACCCGGTGAACCTACAGAGGACAAGCGCTTTGAAAAATGCATGCATGGATGCAGAATGCCCACAGATCTAAACCCTACCCCTAAGGCCCGTTTACACTAGGTTTTAAAACCTCGAAAACGGAGACTTTTGAAACCGTTTCAGTTTGGGTTTGCGTTTCAGTGTAAACGGACCAAAACGGAGCGTTTTGAATGCCTACGTTCGCTCTGCGCATCCTTGACGACCATGTAAACAATAACATGGAGACCGACCTCCAATCTTTGCCGGCTTTGTTGCCATTTTTAGCAGCCGTTTTGTGTGTGTGTGTGTGTGTGTGTTTTTTTAAATACTGCAGCTACCTACATGCGCAAGAAGCAACTGTTTACACATCTACGCGTATGCCCAGTGTGCACGAATGGTCATGTGACAAGCGTTTTTCGGTCGTATAGTGTAGACGAAAATTGTTTCTGAAACGCTGTGGAAACACCGGTGTAGATGAGGATCGTTTTCATTTTAAAACGGTGTTTGATGCCAATTTCTATTCACACAGTGATTATGAGTAATGATTAATAAGAGTATTAATGTTTCAAGCATGCATGCTGTTGAATGATGTCCAGGATTTCAGCAATAAGGATAGAGTTATGAAGATCAGTCCACCGACTTCATAGGTGGCTTCATGAGCTGCAAGTAAAAATTATGTTTTTTGTGAATCCCTCAATTGCTGCTGCATTTTGGACTGTGTCATTCCACAATAGCAGAGTATGTTTGTTGAACTAATAAGCTGTTATACCATTATAACTATTACAGTGCTGAAAATATTTAACACCTAACAAATATAAGAACTGGTTATTTAAGGATTAGCAAATCAAATGAGGTTTTAATGCCTCAATCCCGTATCAAATGTTCAGAACCGTTGGAATTTATACGGCATATCACAGCCATCGAAGTCCAAACATAAGGTTTTGGAAGCAAACTTGAATTGACCCAACCTGTTAAATTTCTCAGTAACACTTCAAGTCGAATGTTGGTGAGATGTTACAAATCTAACAACATGCAGAAAGCCTGTAAAACCAACAGTGTCAGCATTTGACTAAAAAAAGACTCGAGACAAATACAAAGCCATTTTCAGTAAGAAAGAGATCTGTTTATCGTCTGATGTTTTCATCTACACCCACACAACTGACTATTCTTAGAAGTTCTTTCAAGTTTTCTTCTTCATTCCTATATATAAAGTTTTTGTGTTCACTTAAAATCTATTTATGCACCAATTTGCTTTTGCTCCATATTGGAATTCAGAACATGAAGAGCTTCATGAACTCGTTTTGTAGCTTTTTGTGTCTCAATCATGCAGTTCAATCCATCCACACTGTACAACCACGCAGAAGAAATGAAAGAGGCATTCATCTCTGCCCTCAGTCTGCAAACCAGTGTGTTTGGATCCAAAATATATTGGACATACATGACAAATGTGCGATTTTGCTTTTCATTTTTCCTGTGTGCTTTAAAAACAACATCCTTTTTTTTGTGCCAGTACATTCATTATGAAATGCGTTTGCTGAAAGATATAGATTAAATCAGTGTTTCCGTCAGCGGAGAGAACCTGGATTGACACGCTGAAGTCCTCGACTCCTGTACTGATAAAGCCTGCATCACCTTTCACTGTGTTTGTTGTCTAAACAGTGCAGTAATCTGTAGAATTGTGGGCCGAGAGCACTTAAAAAATGCAATCATAACAAATAAATACTTTTCTTTGTGTTTAAGCCAGTGCTTTAAATTGCCCCTATTATGTAGTGTGTAATAGAGCTGTTTGTGAATGTGTAAAAGATCTGCAAAGTTTCAAAGTGCAGATAAATGGAAAATGTGATCTAAAATACGATATACTTTTGAAAATATTATAAACTTTCTCTCAAAAGAAAGAAGCGATTCTGAACTGAAATGAATCGTCAGTAATTCAGTCTCACTTTCTGCTGAACCTGTGTATGTTTGTAACTAATTTGCATAATGCCTGCCTCTGCTCTTCATTGGCTGAACAGCGTCTCTTTGCCCCGCCCTCAAACACTAGTTGTATCTGAGACTGGAAGAGTTTGGTCCGTGTTGCTCATGTCGAGAAGACGCTGTTTTCTGCTGCCAAAGAGATTGATACGGTAAAACTGACGCCATCGTTACTGTTCGTGAATCAAGAGCTGAGATTCACATATGATAATGAGCCTTTGGTTTCTAACCAATCAGAGCAGAGCAGCTCTCGGAAAGGCGGGGTTTAGAGAGACCGAATCCTTGATCGAACCGTTTTAGACATTGTGAGAGCTGATGCTGTAATGGAGATTACGAGACAAATAAAGTGTTTTTGACCTTGGATGAATGTAAATCTGTTGTAGGAGATGCCAAAACATGCACTTTATTGGAAAATGTCTAAAAATGAATTCCAGTTCAAGTTAAATTGAATTTTTAAATTGAAGTTTGATTCCGAAATCTGACGTCAAGTGCCATAATTTGCATGATGCCGGCCTCTGCTCTTCATTGGCTGAACAGCGTCTCTTTGCCCCGCCCTCAAACACTAGTTGTATCTGAGACTGGAAGAGTTTGGTTCGTGTTGCTCATGTCGAGAAGACGCTGTTTTCTGCTGCCAAAGAGATTGATACTGTAAAACCGACGCCATCGTTACTGTTCGTGAATCAAGAGCTGGATGAATGTAAATCTGTTGTAGGAGATGCCAAAACATGCACTTTATTGGAAAATGTCTAAAAAATGAATTCCAGTTCAAGTTAAATTGAATTTTTAAATTGAAGTTTGATTCTGAAATCTGATTATGCTGTCATATTAGACAAATAATAATTTCTTCTCAATGCACCACCTGCTTTACTTCATGTATTCTCCACAATTTCATAAATAGCATGTCAAATATAACAAAGACAGAAAATGGAATGGGAACAGAATAGCATTCCTTCTTTCTTCCCCTTTATGTCTGTCAGTCATTTCTCTGGTGGCGCCAGGTTTCCACTCCTCCAACACAAAAGAGGCTGATGTTTTCAGAACCGTTCTGTGTCACTCAAGCATTGCTGCCATATAAACACATAAAGCCAATTCAGCCTAAGTTACTACATAAACACAGTGATCAGGTTGCGTTCTCACCCACTCACTGCCCATCACCCCCGACCTTGTGTTTCACAGAACATTATGTGTAAGAACTCCTTCTATAAGCATTCCAGAGACCTAGAAGACAGAACCATACAAAATCCCCCCCAAAACCCACCATTTCAGTACTTGATCCAATAACCTACTGAATAATGCACAAATTTCTTTTTCGGCTTTTTTAGGATGGTGTGTCAAGTTAAAATTAGTTCAAGTTTTAAAAATGCGTCTTGTGACCCTGCATTCTGTTCCATTCAGTCTGTTTGCGAACACAAGAATGTCCTGTGTGAACAACCTCTTGTATTGTAAGAGAATATGTTCGACTAGTTACACAATAGACTGTAATACTTCAGTAAGTCAATAAGCAGGTCATATATAAACAAGACTGTGAGGAACAGGCCTGTTCTGTATGTCGTACTGGTCTTAGATCATGTCTAATTCATTTGAACAACTAATGTTTACTGTTTTTTTGGGGGGGGGGGTTCTACTGGAATTTTCAGTATTTCTATTTTAGGGTGTTTCTGTTTACAGATGTGTAATTTTGCAGTAATATTGTGAAATATTCTTGCAATAACTCTTTCTATGAGAAAACATTTTAAACTGTACACTGTAATTAATTACTGTAAAAATTACAGCATTATTTTACAGCCACTGTTTTTTTAATAATACAGCAATATGCTGCAAAATAAACTGCAATGCATTCTGGGGTCACATGTTAGTTTGACTCAAATTTACAGAATATTGCTGTAAATTGACCCTTCGTAATTTAAAAAAATACAGTTATTTACTGTTATCAGAGAATACAGGGAAATTCTGTCAATTAAATTACAGTAACACTACTGTAAATTTTACAGTAGCTGGCTGGCAACCCTGCTGCCAGTATTATACTGTAAAATTTACAGTAATTTTTTAACAGTGTATTATATTTATTCCTGTGATCTTCAGCATCATTCAGCGTCACAGAAATCATTCTACACTCTAAAACAATTCTGGGTTGAAAATGGACAAACCCAGCAGTTGGGTTAAATTTTTGGTAGTTTTATTTAACCCGGTTATTGTTTAAACATGGAAAAAGAGGAAATTAACTTATAACTTATTTATTAATATGTTCAATAAATTCACATTTATAGAATTGCTTATTACACTGTTAAAAAATTACTGTAAATTTTACAGTATAATACTGGCAGCAGGGTTGCCAGCCAGTTACTGTCAAATTTACAGTAGTGTTACTGTAATTTAATTTACAGAATTTCCCTGTATTCTCTGATTACAGTAAATAACTATTTTTTTAAATTACGAAGGGTCATTTTACAGCAATATTCTGTAAATTTGAGTCAAACCAACACGTGACCCCAGAATGCATTGCAGTTTACAGCAATATGCTGTATTATTAAAAAAACAGCCAGCAGCTGTAAAATAATGCTGTAATTTTTACAGCAATTCATTACAGTGTAATAAATGTTCACCTTTTGATTATTATTGTTGCCTCTAATAATTATGTGTCTGATTTTTAATTTTTAACCCAGTTTGGGTTTATTTTAAGTTGGCCATATAGTAATTTTTGAACAATAGTTTATATAAAACTACCCAGCATGGCTAACATTTAACCCAATTGCTGGGTTTGTCAATATTCAACCCAACTTGGGTTGTTTTTAACACAGCATTTGTTATATGAGTTTAATTTGCTGATTATGCTGATTATTTATTATTATCAACGTTGAAAAATTCCGATTTTTGCGGAAACCACACACTTTTCAGGATTCTCAGATGAATTGAAAGTTCGAAAGGCAAGACCAGCATTTATTTGAGATTTTTTTTTTTTGTAAGATATACTTATCAATTTAATGCATTCTTACTAAACAAATGTATTAATTACTTTGATATGGTAACTATATATTTATTCATGCATGCATCAGCTTATGCAAGAATAGCTGAACAATTTACACAGAAATGTTCTTTTCTTCATGAATTCAGTCTATCGAATGCGTTACACTTCTACCTTTCGCAGCTTTGCTTTCAATCTAGTCAAATGAAATATAGCAGGACTAAGTTCTGTATATTTTGAAGTTTGAATATCTGCTGTCAACAACAAAAAAAACTGGGTTGTGACTTCGGAACATCTCGATTTCTGTGCTGTTTGGAAACGAAACGTCCTTTCATGGTCTGCCAAACGTCACATCATCAATGTAGCATATTTTACCTCAGCTGAGCTCACGATTAGATCATTGGCAGCGTTCGTGTGACTCTCGGTTCACGTTCATGTCTCGAAAAGCCAAAGCTGCTGTCAAAGCCAAGGTCAAACTCACTCTCTCTCACGCATTCTTCATTTGTCTCCCCCAACCCCCTGGTTTTTATGAGATTTCTCATCTATACCTTCTCTCATTTTGCTCTTGTTAAATGGTGCCCGTGGAGGGACAGAGGGAGGAGAAGAAAAAGAGAATGAGAGGCACATTTGGGGGATTCACTCCATTCAGTAGGAGGAAGGGATGAAGGCCTCTGTGGGCCATAAAATCTGCCCCGTTTTAGCTGTTTTTCTCTCATTTTTTACAAGTGGAGAGTGAGGGGACAGCTGCTGCTGGTGTGAATGGCTGGCCAAGAGGACTCGCTGCCAATAAAGTGCCGGTCAGGCAGGCCTCGGGCCTCGGTCAGACCACAGACGGGCTTTACGGGCGATCTTGAGACTGGACCTCTAGTAAAAAGCCAGTCATCCAGGCCTGAGGAATTTAGGGTCCAGGAAACAAGAGCATGAGGGGGGGAAAGGTTGTCTAGAGGTGAAAGTTGAACCGAGTGGCACAAAATATATAACGCTCGATTCATACGGTGGTGTTTAAACTGGGCAAACCGTGTTATATTATATGTTTGCGTCTGTATGGCTGCGTTCAGGATGTTTTATAAATCTGACTGTGTGTGTGAAAGTTGAACACATGCTGAGGTGTCAGTCAAAGCATGCTATTATTAATGAACAAAATGTTTTTTTTATAAGTAACATGAAAAAAAACAGTGACCAGTTGTATTTACATCAATAATGAGACCATATTGTGAAGTGCTACTATTCGTTGATCGGTCCTGTTGGTTCATTTTTCTCATCTCTCTTCTCTTTCAGCAGCTCTGACCCCTGGGCAGAGGCTTCCTAATGCATTTGACAACTTCATTATTCAGTCCTATTCTTATATTATGCACCTTTTCCAGTCTCATTTTTGTTTTGGGCTCTACTGGAGCAGGTTTTCATGTTTAAATGTTCAAAAACACATTTCTTTTCCATTGTTGCAGCTCCTGTCTTCCCAGGCTGTCAGTAACGCTCTGGGATATGTTTACCCGAAAGCATCATCTGCCAACTTTGGTCGCAAGTTATTTATCGGTCATTCTCAGCATAGTTCAAACGCACATTCGCAAACCTCATCACAATGTGATTAGAAGAGAGTTTCTTGCGTGACATGTGGACTTAATAAATCGTTATCTCGAGCAAAATAAGCAAGATGATATTCAGTACAATATATATCTTTTGTTTAATGTCAGGTTTATGTCATTTAGTTTGTCAAGAGATTTAAGATTTTTTGACAGCCTGTGAATCTGGAAATACAGCAAAATAACTGAGAAAATGAGAATTAGTCGTCAGATGCCATGTCCGTAATTTATAGCAAAAAAAACCCCTTTATTATTCATTAAAAGAAGTTATTACGCCACCTGTGTGACATCATTCACCATCGTGGTTGAATGACAAATTTGCAACAATATGTTTCTGGAAACAGACGTGACTACACTGTTAAAAAATTACTGTAAATTTTACAGTATAATACTGGTTGCCAGCCAGTTACTGTAAAATTTACAGTAGTGTAATTTAATTGACAGAATTTCCCTGTATTCTCTGATTACAGTAAATAACTATATTTTTTTTAATTACGAAGGGTCAATTTACAGCAATATTCTGTAAATTTGAGTCAAACCAACATGTGACCCCAGAATGCATTGCAGTTTACAGCAATATGCTGAATTATTAAAAACAGCCAGCGGCTGTAAAATAATGCTGTAATTTTTACAGTAATTCATTACAGTGTAGCTTGTTTCGTACTATGGTAGTGAATCAGTCGTACGGGAAACGCACCCGTTTACTTCCTGACTCTTCAGCAAAGCACAGTGTGCTCTGATTGGTCGGCTGGACCAGTGTGTTGTGATTGGTCAAGCGTAATTGGGAGATGTCCCGCCCCTTACCATAACCACCAGTTGCAGAACACTATTAACTAACTCACCCAGGCCCCGCCCCTTTATTTTGCATATGCCTTGGGCGGGAATTATTTAAAGGAGGAATACTGAGACGTGTTCAAAACTCAAGACTACAATGGAGGCATTTCAGGGAGTTCAAAAACAGTGACACCAGAGAATAACTCCCACTTTTTCATGATCAAACAGCAACATTACATACTAAAGAAAGTTGAAAATGTAAAAAAATAAAAGGTCCTCTTTAATATTCTTTCCCATCTCAATGAAACTCATTTTTTATGATGCACCAAATATACTCAAGAGTGCATCATAAACTCACCAATTTTGCCAAGCCACACGCTCAACCTCAAAAATATGAACAGGGAGTGAAAGCGGCTTTGTTGTTTAAAGAGTAAGACAGATTTCTACATTTTTGAGTGGTGAAGTGATGTTTGCCAGTTCAAAACTTGCCTGTAGGGGTTGAGGATTTGAAAAACCAATAGAGATTCTTGTCTTAGTAATCACCTCTAAATATCTTCTGTTTTTTTCCTGATCTGTGCAGCGGTGGAGACCCAGAGCACAAGCTCAGAGGAGATGGTTCCCAGTTCTCCTTCTCCACCCCCTCCTCCTCGTGTCTATAAACCCTGCTTTGTGTGCCAGGACAAATCTTCTGGCTATCATTATGGAGTCAGCTCTTGTGAGGGCTGCAAGGTACGCAACGCACTCTTAGAAGAGAACTTTAAAGGGTTCTGTCAGGCGCTTCATGCAGAACTTTTTAGGGGTTCCCATCAGGGGATCATTTTATGGATTTAGTTTGAATTCTTTTTTTTAATTGATTTTTAGTTGTACTTTAATCTTATGAATTAAACAGCTCTAGAATCATTTCTAGCAATCATTTAAGGGATTGATCCTATTTGACATGAAGGGTATTGAATCTAGAACCTCTCTGAAAAAAGTTTCAATGGTAAAAAAAAAAAGATTTCTAATTTGTTCTCAAATTATATTTATGATTTGGTTCAAACCTTAAATTTCGATGTAACATTCATTAAAAATAGTGTTTCCCAAAGACAAAAACAAAGTAAAATGATTATTTATTTTAAAGACCATATATCATACTTTATATCATATATTTTCTTTATACATAAGTCAAAATGTAGGTCAATATAATAATTCTTTGGCTTTTTTACAACTTAATTACACCATTAACAAAAGCTAAATTAGCTAAAATATGAAAGAAGAATTTTCACTAATGATAAAACTAAAAACATTTTGTTAGTCAAAGCTTAATAGATAAATATTTAAGACCTTGAGGCTTATTGTGATGTCTTTTTTAAAATATGTATCATATTTGTTATCTTCTAACGAAAAAAAAAAAAAACAGGTCTGCAATCAGTAAAAAAAACATGATTTGTAATTCGACCAATACTAAAATGCACTTAAAAAGAAATGACACCTACAGATACAAAAATCGAAACCTGAAACAGATTATTATGTTTGAATCCCATACTGACAAAAATATTTGTAGGAAATATAGCATACCCTGAAGACTTAGACAAAGGAGACAGCACATGCATAACTGTAAGCAAAGGTCATGGTGAGATTGCTGCCACCTAGTGTTACTGTCAAGTTCAAGAATTTGGATTTCATTCACACATCTATAGTGCCCTCTGCTGACTGCTCCGTTGAGGTTTATAAAATCTACTCACTATTATACATAAGACTTTGAGTAATTCTCATGACCTAAGCTCCATAAAATCACAAAAGATTTCATTTTCATCACTTGTACACTTTTGTATCTCTCCCTTTTCTCTTCTCGATGTCAGGGTTTTTTCCGTCGCAGTATCCAGAAGAACATGGTGTACACCTGCCACAGAGACAAAAACTGCCAGATCAACAAGGTGACGCGAAACCGCTGTCAGTACTGTCGACTGCAGAAGTGCTTTGAGGTTGGCATGTCTAAGGAAGGTAAAGCTCAGAGCAGATACACATCACCGACACTGTTCTCAGTTCACCCGACCAACAAAGAGTGAATTCACATATCTATGATTTTCTCTCACATGAATTTGCACCCAAGAAATTGCACTCAACTCTAAGAGTCACCTGAAGATCGACTCTCTGCTGGTTCCAACATGTTTTTTCTTTTGTTATTAAATTTGTGTTTGAACACTCATATGTCATATATCATTTCGTGTTCTTTTAGCGGTGCGGAACGACAGGAATAAGAAAAAGAAGGATGTAAAAGAGGAGGTGGTTCTTCCAGAAAGCTACGAGCTGAGTGGAGAACTGGAAGAGCTGGTTAACAAAGTCAGCAAAGCACACAGGGAAACCTTCCCTTCGCTCTGTCAGCTCGGAAAATACACGACTGTGAGTCCTGAGCTCCCACACTTCATACTCGCACACCTCCTTCTGTCTGTCAGCTAAATAAACACTGGCATGCGCCGGACTGTGCGGGTGAGATCATGCAAATGCTGCGTACCAGTGTAAAATATTTCATAACATCACACTCCCATTGAACCACTGCTAACATGAAGAATGGTTTCTTTTTAAAGAGAAAGATGCAGCCCCTTGTTCTATTCTAGTTTTCACTTTTTCTACTTTTAACTCAAAATGTTTTGACTAGTCATCATTTCCATTACAGATATATGCAGAACAAAACATTTGCAAACCAACTGATAACATGTCTGTCTATACATCTATCTATATGAAACATGAAACTAATATGTATGGTATATAATAACTCATCTTAAATGGTTTTAATTAAACTGTACATGTAATTCTTTTTCCAGTAATATGGTACACTGTTAAAAATTACCTGTAAATTTTACAGTATAATACTGGCAGCAGGGTTGCCAGCCAGTTACTGTAATTTTTACAGTACCATTACTATAATGTAATTTACAGAATTTTACTGTATTCTTTGATTAACATTTTTTTTTAAATTTGCTGTATTGTTTTTAATTAAATAAGTCACTTACCACAGTTGTAGACACTCTCTCTCTTGCTGCTACCGGTTGAAAATCCTACAATGCCTCTTTATGCTTGAAATTTACAGTAATATCCTGTAATTTTGAGTCAAACCGCCACGCCCCCCAGAATGCATTGGAGGGTACAGCAATATGCTGTGTTATTAAGAATACAGCTATCTGCTGTAAAATATTGCTGTAATTTTTTCAGCAATTCATTACAGTGTATTATACCTAGACATATTTGCAACTAGACAGGTCTTAAAATAAATTAATACTGGAAATAAAATTTAAAAAAAAAATAAACTTGTGAATAATGGATATATGAGCCTGGGATTTTCAAAATTGCATTGTAGATTCCTTCCATGTGAATTATTAGTCAGAACTAATCTGTATAGTGAATTATTAACAGCCAAATTTTTCAACTAGCAAGTCAAAACTGAAATGTAACAGGAAACAAATAAAAAGTTGCAATGGCACCAAAGCTGGTTCATATGTACATCCACTCAAACGCAAAAATTTTGTGAATTTCCTTTCAGATTTAGCAAACATTAATGTTTCTGAGATAACCAGACTGTATGGGAATGCATGCAGAGGTGTTCTTAAAGTTTTCCTCTGTGTTTCAGAACTCCAGTGCGGATCACAGGGTTCAGCTGGATCTTGGACTGTGGGATAAGTTCAGTGAGCTCTCTACAAAGTGCATTATAAAGATTGTGGAGTTTGCCAAACGTCTGCCAGGCTTTACTTCACTCACCATTGCGGACCAGATCACCTTACTGAAATCTGCCTGCCTTGATATACTGGTAAATACAAAAACTATATAGAATAAACATCAAAGTTGTCTCCCCTTCATATAAATACTATATGGGCAAAAGTATATTCAGGTTTTTCAATCAGACCTAAATGCAATCTGCATTTATAAACATTTGTGAAAAAATGGGTAGTTCTGAAGAGCTCGATTCAAGGTTCTATATTCCACGGGCAACTGTAAGTGGTATTATTGGAAAGTGGAAGTATTTAGGAACTGCAGTATCAAAGAGGATGACCAAATAAAGTCATATAAGCACAGAAACTGTGAGACGGGAGCTTGACGGAATGGGTTTCCATGGCCGTGCAGCAGCATGCAAGCCTCATATCAGCATGCTACAATGCCAACCATAGGATAAAGTGGTATAAAGCATGGCGTCACTGGACTCTGGAGCAGTGGAAACATGTTCTGTGGAGTGATCATTCATGCTTTTAGGGAAGGCAAATCTTATTGCTTCAACATACCAAGACATTTTGGACATTGTTATGATTACAACTTTGTGGGAACAGTTTGGGGAAGGCCCTTTCTGTTCCGGCATGACTGTGCACTGCATGGGGCAAAGCAAGGTCCATAAAGGATGAACTGGGAACCCTTTGGGATGAACTGGAACTTCTCATCCTGATCAGTGCCTGACCACACAAATGCTCTACTGGGTGAATGGCCAAAAATTCCCTTAGTAACTGAGAGTGGGAGCTGTTATAGCTACAAAGAGGGACCAACTTCTTATTAATGTCTATGTATTTAGATGTCATTAAAGGGATAGTTCACCCAAAAATTCAAATTAAACCAAGCTGTACTCACCCTCAAACCATCCTAAGTGTATATGACTGTCTTCTTTCTGACGAACACAGTTAGAGTTGTATTAAAATATATCCTGGCTCTTCCAAGCTTTATAATGGTAGTGAATGTGGCTTAAGATTTTAAAGCCTAAAATCCTAAGTGAATCCATCCATTATAAAAGTAATCCATACGACTTCAGGGGGTTAATAAAGGCTTTCTGAAGCGAAGCAACAGGTTTTTGTGAGAAAAATATCCATATTTAAAACTTTATAAACTAGAATAACTGGCTTCCAGCAAACGCTATAAAAACTGCCTGTATTCATCGATTTACACCAAAAGAGTGACTTCTGACCTGACGTAGGATGTAGGTGTATCGTAAGCTTAGGGCTGGGAAACAAACTCAAGCTATATCGAAATCGTCTGATATTTCTCTTTAAAAATTCTCATTTTAGACTTCTAACCCTTGACTGGTGTTTATTTTGCCCTATCCTCTGTGCTTCCAGATTCATCGGTACGTCATGCGTCGGGTCAGAGGATACTCTTCCGCCGCAAATTGATCGGTTGAGATAAAAATACATTGAACTAGAAGTGAGGAGATGTGGTGGAGGGATGCTGATAAATTGTCAGAATGAACAGTCTACTGTATTTATACCTCTTGTCATTGATTGAGTTGATTAACTGAAAGCTCTCCACTGAAGCTGCTCCTCCCGAACTTTGTTAATAAAACATCATTAATGGTTACGCGTCCCAATACTTTTGTCCATATACCGTTGTGTATATGTACTTCTTTACTGTCAACTTCACTTTGTCTTATTGCTTTGTATCCTGCAGATGTTGCGGATTTGTACTCGCTACACTCCAGAGCAGGACACTATGACCTTCTCGGATGGGCTGACCCTCAACAGAACACAGATGCACAACGCTGGTTTTGGTCCACTCACAGACCTGGTGTTTGCTTTCGCCGGGCAGCTCCTGCCTCTTGAGATGGACGACACAGAGACAGGCCTCCTTAGCGCCATCTGCCTCATTTGCGGAGGTACTGAGCGCTATGTTAATCTTTAGTAGTAACTTTTTTGTTTTGTTTTGTTTTTTGACTCCGTGGTTGGTTTATTCCTTCTAATCTGTTCAAACTCTGATTGACGTGTCTTGCCTTTCTCTGATTGGCTGAACGAATAGACCGCATGGATCTGGAGGAGCCTCATCGTGTGGATCAGCTACAGGAGCCTCTGCTAGAGGCGTTAAAGATCTACGCCCGCCGCCGACGCCCCAACAAACCTCACATGTTCCCACGGATGTTGATGAAGGTCACTGACCTCCGAGGAATCAGCACCAAAGGTCGGCATTGTTCACGTCTGTACGGACTGTGATAATGTGCTTTAAAGTTATCGAAGGGTTAGTTCATCCAAAAATGAAAAATCTGTCATCATTTACTCACCTTCATGTCATTCCAAATGCTTAAGACTCCCTCCATTGACTGTTTACACCACTTTCAAGCCCCAGAAAGGTAGTAAAGACATCATTAAAATAAATCATATGACTCCAGTGGTTTAACCTCAATTTTATGAAGCGACACGAGTACTTTGTACAAAAAAAAAACACAATTTACCACTTTATTTACAAAATATTAATCTCCAATATACGTTCACAAAACTACGTCTGCTCTCATGAATGCGCATTGGAGATTAATATTTTGTCAATATAATGTCTTTACTCCCTTTAGTTACCTTGAAAGTGGTAGTTGCGTAGACTGTCAATGGAGGGGCAGAAATCTCTTAATTTGGCCAATAAAATATCTTAATTTGTGTTATGAAGATGAACGAATGTTTGGAACGACATGAGGGCGAGTAAATAATGACAGAATTTTCAGTTTTGCATGAACTAACCCTTTAACATCGTAAATAGTTTGAACTACTATGTAATAACTTTTATATTAATCATTTGTTACAATACACTTATTGTACATTCATGTTTTTACATTGTACATATATTTATAAAATAGGATAGCTGCATGTAATTGCATCTGTAATTAATTTCTGTAATTACATTTATAATGACACTGTCGAACCTTCCCCTTACACTTTAAACAAACTTTAAACCTACCAACCCCATCAAACCTGTCCTAACCTTACCCGTCACTAAAATGAAACGCTACCAATGTACTTTTTAAAGTACTAATATGTACCTTTAAGGTACTAAT
This sequence comes from Opsariichthys bidens, assembly GCA_037194245.1. Lineage (NCBI taxonomy): Eukaryota > Metazoa > Chordata > Actinopteri > Cypriniformes > Xenocyprididae > Opsariichthys > Opsariichthys bidens. Next base: position 4,764,619 of record CM074312.1, on the reverse strand, counting down.
ATGTACCATATAGGGGTACAAATATGTACCTTTTCACTTTTGTACCTTAGGATACTGCCCCAGTGACAGCACTGCACCTTTTTTTCTGAGAGTGTATTTGTTGCAAACTCTACCACAAGTTCATGTAAAATATGGACCTAAATGGAAAGATTAAAACCTCGAAAACAAAGTCGATCATGCATGTGTGTGTTCAGGAGCGGAGCGAGCCATCACTCTGAAGATGGAGATCCCAGGCCCGATGCCTCCTCTGATCAGAGAGATGCTGGAGAATCCAGAGGCCTTTGAGGAGAACTCTGACTCTAAAGACAATGCAGCTGCCGCCCCCCTGCCGCCTCCCGCCATCCAGGCCATCAAACGCGAGAGGGACGAGGAATCCACCCTGGAGGACGAAGAAGATGAGGAGGATGAGTGTGCAGAGGAGGGACGGGACAGAGCAGGGGACAGTGAGGATGAGGAATGGGGACTCCTGCAAGTGGATATGGGGGGAGCTAGAAAGAGTGCGACAGGAAGAGCGCAGTGACCGCTGGAGGACAGTATGTATGTGGGCAACAGCGGCCAACATTGTATTTTAGACACCTGATCAGTCGGTACAGATTTTCCATCATTCAGTCAAACGACATCGTTTCCCGTAATGACTTTATATGATGCAAATAAACATGCACAGCTTTGCACATCTACTAAAAATGACATCAAAAAACTGAGAAAACCTTAAGAACATGACAACACTGTTACTGCAGTGTTTCTCTAACTGAATAGAGAGAGAGAAATTTAAAAAAAAAAAAAGAGTGCAAGACCAGAGAAAGATAAGCCATTGTGCCATATCTGGAAGTTACTTGGTATATGCGTATTTTGTACTACATTTGGAGATGCCAAATATTTGAGAATGCATCCCAAAGCCTTGTTCTCTAAGGGAAACATTTTTTCACGACTGCATGTGGATTCATAATCAGAACTGATCAAAAGAGAAAAACAACAAACAACCACATAACTGACCAATTCAATGGTCTAAAAACCCTTTTTTTTTTTTCCGAGACATACATTTACTGCATAACTTTGTACTCTTGATGTCGCATTGTTATATTACATTTTGTATATGCATACTTTTCAACAACTCTATGCTTCTTTCAGTGTGTTTTTGAGTACATGCTTTTTACTAAACGCTCTAACGTGTTATCCTACAGCCATACTCTACATCTGAATTTGACGTTGATACCAATTTTAGGGTTTTGGGCATTAGAAGATTCTATAAATTTTTAGATTGATATTTTAAATTTCGAATTAAATTCTTAAATTTGTAACATTAGCTCGTCAGAATATATCACATTCATTGCGTTATTAAAAATCAAACCTTTCACTCAGGGCAAATCAAGGACCAAAGGTGACAAGTCTCATAGATCAGAGCATGCGTGCACTATTCACGTACGTTCGATCTTTAGCTATACTGTATCATTACGCAAAAAGTAACATTAAAAGCTGAAATGTAACGTTTTACTCTGGGATCTAGAAGAGTTCCGTGATTAGGTATTAAAAGCAATAATGCACGGATATGTTGTTAAATGTAAGAACTCTGTAGTAATGTGTCAAATATGAGCAGATCATATTTGAGCAGTGGCGTGCACAAACGATTCCGTTCAATCCCATATCCATTTCAAAAATTCCTTTGTAGGTAGTGGGGAAGAAATGCCAGTTAGGAAAAGGTTCCCTACACAGATCAGAGTGCTTTCAAGAAACTTTTTCCCTGCCATTGATGGAATTTTCTGCCTCTGCCTGTTTTCACTATTAAATGATAGGGGGCGCTATTAGAGCTCCTGCCATACAATATTAGTACAGAATCTCTGGATCAAAACAGGAAAAAAGAAGCATAAGCAAGTTCTCAGACAAATTCTCAGCTTTTTGTTCAAAATGTTGATTTTTTTTATATTTATAAAACTTACCCACATTCAAGTGTTGATAAAAAAAATGCATGAAGCTTCGGGTTTGTTTGTTTGATTGTTTACAAGCAGATGCTTTGTTCTTTGTTTTGTTATATTGCATGCATTCATACAAAAAAATGAATGTTTGTGAAAATTAAAAATGCTGGTGGTGGATGGCAACTTTTGGTCAATAATTTAATCCCTTAAAACTCATCCTTGATCACCAAAATGGTGTATTTAAATAAAAATAAATCTAAAATAGATTTAATGTAACTGTAATGTTAATTTAATTTATGTGGATCATGAATATGCAAATTAGCACCGTCTCCACTCAGTCCCAGGGTTTTTTTTTTTTTTTAAAAAAACGTTAATATCTCTTTGTCACACTAACATATAGAAATGATTGAAATAAAACTCGATTTTAGATTACATGAGTCAGAATGGTTATTATAAAAATGTAGTCTCAGAATACCTTAGCAACGGAAAAAGAAAAGTTGTCTTGCTCAACCAAAGATTTAGCTTTTTTGTTAAAAATAATAAATGGTTTAAAAACTTACTATAACATACTAAATATACCATGGTATTTACATAAACCATGGTATAACCAAGTCCAAAAAGTACTTATTTGTTGGAGAGAGCGATCACAGAGTTGGGCGTTATTAATGATGAATGAGAGATAGAAAGTTAAAGACAATAAAAGAAAAGGTCAACAAAATTAGTTCTAAAAAGTTACAACGTCTGTGCGCGCCGCTGATAACAACGTTATACCTCCTTACATGACAGAACAGTGTTACCAAAACAAAGTCATAAGCTTCTGTAAGATATTGTGGATCGAGCCATACGGTTTCAGAGTGAAAGCTGCGTGCATTTGCTAAAACTGTATAGATTTCTTCTCTAACTTTGTGTCAATGCACACTATTCTATTTGACTACATCAAGAGGACATCTCAGTCTCTTCAACTTTTGTTGTCTCTTTTAATATTTTCATACATAAACCTACACATTATTCACGTTCTTTTATTTATTGCTTATTTATCCTTGTCTTGTTACATTTTTTGTTTTATCTGTAATCAACGGTGCATGTTATGAACTGGGTTTTCGACCGCTCACATTTGTGTCTCTATTGAGTGCGGAAGAGTACCAACGTAACGATCGGCCGATATTCGAAAGTGGTTCGACGACAAAATGAGATCGTCTCCAGAGGACCAAAACGAACACATGATTACCACATAGTGTGCTGGATAAATCTGCAGTGGTCATAGAGTCTAGCAGCTTCATGTAAATGCACTGATCCGGATACGTGACAGGGTAAATATGACCTGCAGCAGTAACCAGTGGTACTCCGACTTCTAGCATTTTCAGACCAAAGCCAAATTTGCAGTTTGAGTTTAGGCATGTTCGTGTGAGATAGCGTTGGGTGTGCATGTTCACGTTTTAATAACCAAGGGAACACAGCCATATCTCTGAGAATATGATAAAAGTCCTTAGAAATGTCAGTTTAATTTTGACAAATGTATAAATGTAGCAGTCCATGGCAAAGTGTAATTCAAAAAGGCCACAGGATATTATTGTTTTGTGCGTTTGAGTTGTTTTTTCGATGTCTGTTTTGTAAATGAAACATGAGATATTGGATTTAACATGAGGCTTTTATTTCTTTTCTTTTTCGCTCTTATACCTTCTGTGCTTTGTTTGTTTATTGCAGTAGAGGTCAAATTTTTCCTTGATGAAGAATGATTTTTTTTTTTTTTTTTTTTGGTGTGTGTGTGTGTGTGTGTGGTGGCTTGGTTTATGTGTATATTATCTGTTTGTTCATTCGGATTATTTGTTGCTAAATTTGTCATTTTATTTGTAATTGTATCTCTCTTTTGGGTTTGGAATGATAGGAAACATGGTGGGTCATTTGTTAAGGAGAATGCACAAACAAGTTTGTGTTTTAATGCACATTTTTAATTTTGCAAAATGATCTGTTTGTGCTCTAATTATGGTGTTAGAAAAGCAGCCTAGATGTCATTTCTTGTAAAAAAAAAAAAAAAAAAAAAAAAAAAATACCCTGTTTCTTAACTCTTCTTTTTAAATATAATAGCATTTAACATTTGTTTGTCTTCTCTCAAATCTAATTTTGTGTGTCATTGTTTCTCTCAGTTATGTGCCTTGCAAAAACGTTTCAGTCGCCTTGCACAACTCTCATGGAAACTGTTACAATTACTGTACATCAAAATGCAAATCCTTGAGACAAAGATACAAGTGGTATTGATGACTTTAAATGATGCTCACATCATGTCTGGCCTTCATCTTCTTCTTTTTTTTAAATACATTTTCTGTATGTTTTTCAAATGTTATGATTTTATAAAGAAATTTCTCATCATAGTCTATATTGTCATGCTTTCCTGCTGAACTAAGAGAGGGAACTTTTTATGCTCCCTTATGTAATCTTCACCTTTCATAAATCCAGGTTTTGCTTTATCCAGATGTCCTCGTCTCATGCTGTGCAATTAAAGACTGATTCCTTTTAACAAATAGTAGGTGTACAAAGTGCAAATTTGGACCATTGTCTGAGCCAGACACAATTACAAAAGAAACCTGTCTGATAACAGCAGTGGTGGGTTACTTTTAAAATGTATTTCACTACATATTACAAAATACATGCTTTAAAAAGTCCTTTGTAACGTATTTTGTTACATTACTCAAGTTTAGTAACTTAATCTAAATACTTTAGAATACTTTGGAATACTAATAAGTGTGGAACAAGCAAAAAAAGGCAATTGCAAGTTTTTATCTCACATTTCTAACTTTTTCCCTCAGAATTGTGTGATATAAAGTTGCAATTGAGAGTTATAAAGTCAGAATTATGAGATATAAACTCGAAATATTGAGAAAAGTCAGAATTATGAGATATAAACTCACATACTAAATTCACAATTGCAAGAAAAAAGTCAGTATTGCAAGTTCATATCTCCCAATTCTGACTTTATAACTTGCAATTGTGAGTTTAAATCTCGCAATTCTGAGAAAAAGATCTCAGAATTGTGAGGGGAAAAACAAATTGTGAGAAAAAGTTGCAGTGACGATTGTGAATTATAAAATGACTCACAAACAACAAAACATGAAAACAGTCGTGGATCATCAGGTCATGACAGGACAGTTAAGTTGACAGTTGGGCATTTTTTTTTTTAAATTCAGTCATTTTGTCTTGTTCAGGACAGAACTAAATAACAATAACAAAAAATTTTATGATCTCTCTTAAAAGTATTAAAATGTTGATGAAACTTAACTCCGCTTTTTCAGACTGTCAGAGTCAGAGAATCACCAATCGCTGTTTAAATGACATTAAAACTCAAAGTAATCACTTTGGTGATCTAAAACACTTTTCAGATGTAACTGTAATCTGATTACCACCCATTTAAAATGAAACTGTAATGAAATACAGTTACTCAAATTCTGTATTTTAAATACGAAACTAAGTTACTTGTATTTCGTTACTCCCAAACTTGTTGAATTTGTTGTTTTGTAATGTAACAAAAGAAGAAGATTTAAAAGACAAGTTTTGATTCACGCGTCAAATTGTGCCACTCCCTTAATGGAAATGGTGAAAAACATGGTTCGGATCGCCATTACATCACTGTTTTTATTTTTTACAACTATCTCCTACTCGGGATGAAAGCGAGTATAAATGGAGGAGCAATATTCAAAACCGCCTGAGAAGACTCGCCTCGTGTAGCGAACAAGGACAAAATATAGCTGCTAGCAGCGATGTGCGGGCCCAAGCCAGTGGCACCGCCACCTCGGTGGTTTAAGGACAACTGGGCACGGCGGGCAAAATGAATTTAAACGGTGTCTCCAGTTGGAGACTGACCAGTTAGTTGAGTCAGATTATTCAATATAATACTAACTAAAAGCGATCATATCATAGCAAAGTTATCATTAGCAGTTCAAAGTGTTATATATTCAGCTGAATTTATCTTATTATATTGTTAAACTAATTATATAAAACTAAATAGTCAGTGAAATACAAATGAACTGGTTCTTTGCCTTTATTTCTTTATACAAATTTATAGAAGAGAAGGGCTAAGAGATTTCCTATCCTTTAATGCACACAAAAGGAGACAGCAATGAAAGGGTTAAACCTGCAAGACCCTGAGAGAGGGGGGTGGGGGGATATTCAGAAGATATATTTTGAAGAAAACAAGTATATTGATCTGAAATATAGTACATTCATTTTAAATTCATCCAGGTTCCATTGAATTTATCTTAAGGTATTTTACGTTATTTTTAACCATATTATTAAACTAATTATATAGAACCATATAGTCAGTGCACGACAACTGAATTGGTTCTATGCCTTCATTTTTTATGAAATTTCCGATCCTATAATTCAGAAAAAAGGAGACAGCAATGAAAGGGTTAAACCTGCCAGACTAAAACACAGAGAACTGTGAGAGCTCGTGAACTGTCTGAATGTGTGTGCGTGCAATGTATGAGGAGAGCACGAATGTAATATAAACGATAACGATCCAAATACAATTTATTTGCAGAAGTTTATATTTTAGTTTTATTTTTTAAAATCCCTGCATGGATGTCGTATAACGTGCGCGATCATTATTAGGAGACGCTGCGCGTCTCTTTACGTGACAGAAATCTTCTAAATTCTAATTGATGCTCTTTAATTCATTGTTGTGATTAAATGTTGTGTAATCGCTGGAATGAACCAGGTTAAAAAACACGTAAATGATTTCGTGATCACTCTCACAGAAATCATCAAACTGTCAAAAAAAAACGGCTCGCGATCTGTAGAATCGCTGGAATGGAATGGAATCGCAATTGAATATAGAAATTACCTGTGTATATTTCAATTATTCATGAATGATTGACAACTTCCAAATTCCCTTTTTGTTCTTAATTTAAACCTTCGCCACGGCAACACCATTTGAGATACACTATAATCATAGGCGGAGTTTGGGGGGGTCTGGGGCCAATTAATGCCTGCCTTGTGCTTTTAATATATTTTTTTTTATTACAGAAATCAAATTTTCTCGTTTTATTTGTCTTATCTTATTAGTTCTGTGTATAGAATGAGTAAGATATGGCTAATTAATTTTTAATTACTGTAGCTTTATTACATTCTCCCGCGATTTGTGAATCTCAAAGTATCGCGGTACGTGAGTGGACGCTCTTCTCGTTCTGTTTTACGCGCTGAATAAACAAAATGGACATTCGTCGTTTTTTTTTAATAAATCCACTACTAAAAGTGTGGAGTTTTCTAATTCTACTTCAACTATTGCTGCTAATACTACCACAGCAATCGAGGCCGCATCAGAGAACAACGCCGGTTCTGCATTAGGTAAGATATTAATGTCTGAAGTAGTTCTATGACAGGTCAAGGGAGGCTCTGTTTATGAACTTTAATCGGAACGAAGAAGAACACACTGTAACTCAGTCCCTCCAGAAAACGCGATTATGCGATCGCTTGATTTCATGGATAATCAGCCAAAGTCCGCATATTTATGCGGGGGTCACATTTTTTTCAAATATGCCGCACTTTCGCCGCATAAATTGCCGATTTCAGCAAGAAAAATATGCTGTGTATTTTCGCTGCAAAAAAGTCTCATATATCTTAGCAGAAAGTTGAAAAATGTTGCGTTTACTTCACACAAGTAAAGCGCCATTATTTTCCCCCTGTTGCCATGGGAACCTTATGAAGTGACGTAATGACGCGACGTGAACGTCATCTGTAAAGCCCGCGGTGAAACCATGATGAAGCGCGCCAATAATTCTCATTTGACAACAAAAATAAGCTCAAAAGACCGCGCGAAGCAGTTTCCCAGTGTGTTACATGACGCTGTATATTAGTAGCATGTAAAATAATTCACGCTGCAGTAAGAGATTACACTTTGTGCACTGGAAGCACTTCATTTAACAGAAGATGTGTGTTTTGTATCGCTACCTCTGTGAAACAGGAAGCACACATTTTATTTTTTTATATTTTATTTATTCATTTTTACAGAAGTTGAATATTCCTTTTGTAAAGCGACAGAACTTGTTTGACTCAATGTTTTGTAATTTTGAGTCATGTGTTGATGAAGGTCTGGAATAAAACAGAATGAGAACTTCAATATTCTGTGATTTAGTAAGTCTGCCTCTTTACATGAAGGCAGTATCTAGTGAGAACAGGGTGTTGGGGGGGAATCACCTTTTTTTCCTCTTTTGCATCAAAAACCGCAGTTTTTGCAAGTTCCCGCAATTTCGTCGCATAAAATTGCAAAAATATCCCGCATATTCCATCGCGTTTTTTAAGAAAACGTGCCGCATAATCAAGGATTTTTGCCCGCAACAATCACAAAAACAATCCCGCGTTTTTCTGGAGGGACTGTGTAACAAGCGCACCCGTCTAACACAACTCGCTTTTTTTCGCCGCACTTCTGAACTCCCCGCGTTAACCCTATCACTGCCGATGCAAAACAAAACAGCAACTATAAAGAGTCTGTTCTATTCGCTATTCTTTGTATAAAGTCATTGTTCATTGTAAATGTATTTTATATGTAGAATGTATGATATATAAATATGATATAAAAAAAAAAAATCTGAGCTCGTGGTGTGCTGGCCTGGTAGGTGCCCCCCCCCCCCAAGCACAAAAGTGAAACTCCGCCTATGACTATAATCGTTCGCAATTTAGCATCATCAGTATGTTGTCATCATGTGCAGAAGTTTATTATTAGTTATTTGCAGAAGTTTATATTTTAGTTTTATTTTTTTAAATCCCTGCATGGATGTCGTTCTTTGTATAACTGGGCGCGATCATTATTAGGAGACTGCGCGTCTCTTTGTGTGACATTAAAAAGCTTCTTTTACAGTTTGGAAGATTTTCTATGTTCTTGTGATCGAATCTTGTCTAATCGCTTGAATGATTTAAAGAATAAGGTTTAAAAACACTTAAAATCAAGTGGCTTTCACGCGGTCACGATCACTGCTTAGAGAGAAATGACGCGCGGCTCTTTGTTTAATCCATTAGGAAACGAAGTTTGCACAGATGCCACACAGCGTCAACACATTAACACAGTCATACACATACAAATTCAAACTTCAATTTCAAAGAATTGAAAGGAACATTAAAAAGGCATGACAAGATTCTGAAAGACGCGAGAAAGAACGAGCCTCGGGAAGGTAAGGTTCTCAGACGCGGCGCGTCTATAATTGTCACAGAACACCTTCTAAACTAAAATTAAGCTTTTATTACATTCTTGTGATTAAATCTTGTGTAATCGCTGGAATATTTTAACTTATAAGTTTAAAAAACACAAATGAGTTTGCGGTCATTCACAGACATCACCAAACTGTGAAACAAGGGGCGTTGCTTCTCTGAGTGAACAGAAATACGTGCAGTGTCCACTAGAGGGAGCCACGAGACCGTGTTTGTTAAGAGCCTCAAAAACACCCAAGAATATTATTAAAGTTTGACGTCTTGCCATGGCAACACTATTTAAGATATCTCAAAGATATTCATATGTCTACATCTGAAATGTTTTGACATTATAATGAAGAAGTTTGAAGCAAATCGGACAAAAATAAGAGGGTGATCTCAAAGCATTTTGAAAGTGACACATTTCCTGCTGCCAATTGGTGGCGCTATATCTTTGACTCATAATAGTCACATCCATGTACTCGGCCTCCTACAACGAACACACAGGTGAGGTTTCATAAAAATCAATAAACGTATGCAGACGTTATAACACACTTCCTGTTTCTCTTTTCTCGCCATAAATTCGTTGCCTCGCCACGGGCCAACCGTGTGAGATATCAAAAATCCCCTGGCAATTTTGCGTCATCAATGATTTGGGAAAAATGGATAAACCATAGTGGTTGAGACAGCTCTGTGGTGAAGAGAAGACCCTTATCTTTTTCCCTGGAGAAAATCCTGAAGATCTCCCCAAGGAGTACCTTGTGAGTTGAATGTCAGGATATTTAAAAATTGAGCTTCCGTTGATCATAACTGATAAAAAAGTAATCAAGTTGAAAAAAACAATGTTTTTAGATGTTTGAATGAGTTGTTATAAGCTGATCCAGCCGTTTGCTTTTTTACAGTTTTAAGAAACAAATAAATTTTTCTCCTTTGCATTTCATATTTTGTAAATATCTACTGAATATGCATAAACTAGACACCTCTATATAGCAGTTGCATACACTGATCAGGCACAACATTATGACCACCTTCCTAATATTGTGTTTGCTGTCAAAACAGCCCTGACCCGTCGAGGCATGGCCTCCACTAGACCATGTTAGCAGCAGATCCTTTAAGTCCTGTAAGTTGCGAGGTGGATTGGATTTGTTTGTCTGGCACATCCCACAGATGCTCGATTGGATTCAGATTGGGGGAATTTGGCGGCCAAGTCAACACCTCAATCTCGTTGTTGTGCACCTCAAACCATTCCTGAACCATTTTTGCTTTGTGTCAGGGCTCATTATCCTGCTGAAAGAGCCACAGCCACCAGGGAATACCGGATGAAAGGATGTACATGGTCTGCAACAATGCTTAGGTAGGTGGTACGTGTCAAAGTGACATCCACATGGATGGCAGGACTCCCAGCAGAACATTGACCAAAGCATCACACTGCCTCCACAGGCTTGCTATCTTCCCATAGTGCATCCTGGAGTCACGTGTTCACCAGGTAAGCGACACACACGCACCGGGCCTTCCACACGAAATGATTCTTCAGATTCTTCCATTGCTCCGTGGTCCAGTTCTGATGCTCCCGTGCCCACTGTTGGCGCTTTCGGCGGTGGACAGGGGTCATCATGAATACCCTGACTGGTCACACGCAGAAAACCGATGCACTGTGTATCTGACACCTTTCTATCAGTACCAGCATTAACTTCTCGAGCAGTTTGAGCTTCAGAAGCTCGTCTGCTGGATCGAACCACACGGGCCAGCCTTCGCTCCCCGCGTGCATCAATGAGCCTGTCACTGGATCACCGCTGTTCCTTCCTTTGAATCACTTTTGACAGATACTGACCACTGCGGGAACACCCACAAGAGCTGCAGTTTTGGAGAAGTTCAGACCCAGTCCCATCACAATTTGGCCCTTGTCAAACTCGCTCAATCCTTACTCTTGCCCATTTTTCCTGCTTCTAACACATCAACTTTGAGGACAAAATGTTCACTTGCTTCCTAATATATCCCACCCACTAACAGGTGCCGTGATGAAGAGCTAATCGGTGTTCTTCACTTCACCTGTCAGTGTCATAATGTTATGCCTGATCGGTGTATAATACAGACAATAGTAACAAATTCAAAATCTCCTGAGAAGCAGCTCTAAAAAGCCAAAAGTGGCATTATTCAGCTCAAGTCAGGTCAGTGTTGATTCAGTTCAGTTCAATAACTGGAAAATTCATCAATTGTGCATACACACTGTGTACAGTATACATATTTGTGCACTTCTACTTCTACACCCCACTGCACACTGAACAAGCAAAAGACAAGAGAGTAGTGTTGTACATTTTCCACATCTGTGCGTAATTTGATGTGTTTATGGTCAACCATTTGATGTTTGTAGAGTTACTATACAAAAACAGTTTTTAAGAGTTAAAGTAGTTTTGGGTGAAATGTTTGCTTTTGCAAATGATGTGCATGTTTTGTGGTTTTGTGTGTAGAGTTTCGAGAAATGGAGCCATAGTTTCAGAAATTGTAAGCAAGCGATTTAAAAAAAGAAAAACTGTTATCGTTCTTGCAGATAGCTGACTGTTCTCTGTCTCAGCCATGGCTCCTGTGTCAGACCCCAGCTCATTCTCTTCTATCTCCAAGTGCTCTACCAAGCACTTAAATCTCGTTTACCATGTTGACTTTGACAGGCATGTGCTCAAAGGGAAAGTCGCCCTGACTGTGGAAGTTCTGGAGGATAAATTCTCTTGTCTGGTACAATTTTAATTTGATTAATCAAATCTGTTGTTGTGTTTGCTTGACTTCATCACTACAGGTCACATTCACACATCTGCATGAGGAAGATTCAGTGCTTTTGCGATTGCTTTGATTCATTCTGATTAAGTGGAATATCTAATAGATTACTAGTCAAACTGAAAAAAGATGCTAGTCTCTAGTAGATTTGGATTACAAAATTATGATTAAAATCCCAGTAGCTTTTCTTTAGAATTTTTTTTAGTTATTTTAATTGTTGTTCATGTCTTGGGTAATTTTTTTGTGCTCCATGTACAGTGTAAATATCTGTTTGTCTCTTTGACAGGTGGACATCTTGAATAAAGTGGACTGGAATGCATGGATGCACACTCCAGGAATGCCTCCCGTCAAACCTCAGTGAGCACTGGAGTGTGTGTGTGTGTGTGTGTGTGAGACAGATGTGTGTGTGTGGTTCAGCTATTCCATACGTTGTTAAGACTAAATATCCCCACGTGGATAGGAATACCAGAAATCAGTTTATACAGTATAAAACATTGTCTATGGAAATTCCCCATAAACACAGAAACCCAACATGTTTGTGTGTGCGATTTAAATTGGACTTTGCCTCTGTGCACAGGTATGACACCACTATGGCCGATGCCTGCACTGCTCTGTGCCAGAGATGGGTGAAGGTGAGTCTTTCTCCTGTTAAAGGTAGAGCAAGCTAGCTTTGAAAGCATGAGATCCACTCTAACTTAAGTGTCCTCAAAGCCACGCCTCCTCCAAAACACATGAACGCGCACAGCCAGAGCAGAGTCTGGAGAGATAGATAAGGAGAGACACAAGTGTTTATGAAAAACATTGCCTACCCTTCCTTTAAACTACACAAAGCCTTTCACAGTTCTCAAGCTCCTCTAAATTACAGAGTTTAAGACTAACCCCTCTCTTCCTCTTTATCTGTGTGTTCGTGCATTTTTAGGCAAAAGAAGGGGATCTTACGAGTTTCACTGAGGCAGATGTGAAGCAATTCAACTCTCCTCAGCTCATTGAGTTTATGGCTTTGTTGCTCCAAGAGGTACTAAATAAGTTAAAACAGGGGAAAAAAAATTATATATATATATTAGCACTGCAGATCAAAAGACAGAGAGGAACAGAAAGCAGAAGTAGTCTTGAAATGTGTCTGTTTGTTTCCTCTGTCTGTTTCCTGTATCAGGAGCCTCTCCCTCTGTCCCATGTGAAGAAGATGCAGGAGATCTACCAGCTGAACAGTGTTAGAAATGCAGAGGTTCGCTTCAGGTAAGCAGCAGACATGTTTTTTTGAATGATCTGATTATTACGTACAGTATTTCAGTATTTCATGTCAAATTGTTTGATTGTGCAGGTGGTTGCGTGTCTGTGTGAGGGCACACTGGGAGGAAGCCGTTCCTCTGGCGCTGAAGATGGCTACCGAACAGGGCAGAATGAAATTCACTCGCCCGCTCTTTAAGTAAATTCATTAAAATGTTCTGAGAAGTCCGTGATTGGACCAATAACGGCAATAAATGGGGTCACTTGTTGAAAATGGACCAAAAGTAAAAAAAGGGGATGTTTTGAGTGAATTACAGAGTTTTGTAATTTCCTTGCTGCCTTGAGCAACCAAACATTTCATTGTCTTTGACCCTACAAACCTCTGTTTTGAAATGTCTAAAGCTCTTTAAGACCATTTCAAAGTGTGCTCTTGCTGACCTCATTTTCTCTCTTTTAGAGAAGTTCACAACTTCTCCAAGTACAGCGACGAGGCAGTGAAGACTTTTAAGGAGCACCTTGGAGCACTGCACCCTGTCACAGCGATGCTGGTGGCCAAAGATCTGAAAATCGCTGGCTAAAATGCTGCTTTCTGACCTCCTTATGTGCAGCCAGTGTTTCTGTGCTTCAGCGTCAATGCAAACCTGCATCTCTCAACTTCAGAAAATGGATTAATGTGCAGAGCGTTTTACTCATTGGCCAAAGCTTGGCTTTTTAATGTTTTGATGGAGATTTCAGGGCTTAGAACAAAAAAAAAAGAAAAAAAGAGTTTCGCTATCTTACAGTTTAGTGTTAATAAAAGAGCATATCTTGGAATGAAGGAAATGTCCCTTCATATGATATGTCAAAAGTAATGTTCTTTAATAAACTTATCTGTAAAAGAAATGTCTGCTCTTTCGTTCAATAAAAATTGCCTTGATACAGAATAAAGTGGATGGCATAGCACATAAACGGATTTCATATGTTTGCTCAACATGTGTAGGCCTATGTTTTTCTTTTGAAAAAGTCTTTGAGTTGCACATTTCAGTGGGCAGAAGTCGTTCATAAGGTAGTAGTTCATTCCGTTCACAATGCTGCAGGGAATCCCAGAATCCCACAATTTTTTTATATTAAATTGTTTATTATTATTATTAATGCTGTAGATAACAGAAAATCAACCAAACTGAATCAACTCAAATGTCTCTAAGTATGTGACTCAGTGGCTAATCACTTGTTTTTCATATGTGGGGTTTTGGATCAATTCCCACAATTGCAAATATTCTCCCATCACAAAACACAAAGCTCCATCCAAAACACTTCTTTCCTTGTCTGATTCAGCGGCTCAAGTGAGAAAACGCTGAGCTTTAATGATAGAGTCCTGAGTTCAAATCCTACTGTTTCTTATGTTGATTTATTAATTACAGCTGTAGATCAACAGAAAATCAACCGAATTTAACCAACTCACATGTCTCAATGCCTATGGCTCAGTGGCTGATTAGTTCCTTTTCATAGATAGAGTTCTTGGTTCAAATCCCAGATTTACTAAAACAATTTCCATCGTGTAACACAAAGCTCTCAAGAAAAACCCATTCCTTGTCAGATTCAGTGGCTCAAGTGGTAAAGCTTTAGTCAGTCCTGACTTTGAATCCCACAATTACTTACATTAACCTTTTTTATTATTATTATTTAATGCTATAGATAAACTGAAAATCAGTCCAATTGACCCAGCTATAGGACTTCACAAAGTCTTTGGTTCAGTGGTGAATCACTTGTCTTTCGTATGTTGGTTTCTTGGATCAAATCCCACAAATGTGAACATTTTTCCATCATATAGCACAAAGGTATCAATAAAAACCCTTCCAAAACACCCAATTCCTTGTCAGATTGAAAAATGGATTGACACTGCATTTTAAATGATTGACACTTCCAATAAAAGTGAGGGAAATTACTTTAATTGGTTCTGACTATTGATTTATTGATTAATTAAAAAAACTCTAAAAAGAAAAAGGTTGCAAGATGAAGCTCCAGTGGCTCATCAGTCTGAGACTCAAAAAAAAAAAAAGACATGCCCCCAAAAAAAGCAATGAAACAACAGAAGCTCCAGTGGCTCAGTGGTCTAAATATTGCTTCTTCATGCAGAGATTCCTGGTTCAAATCTCACTCTTTGGTTGAATGCTTTAGTTTGAAGGGTTTTTTCCAAATATAAAGGATATGCCCCCAAAAAAAAGAGGGCTCAGTGTGAAAGTGCCAGTGGCTCTAGTGGTTAGAGCATGTGCTCCCTATCAGGAGTATCTGGGTTCAAAACCGGCCTGGTCACTGTAGCATGGTTGCGTTGGAGAATGGTCACCTGATCAGGATCTGTGACAGGCTGTAAGAGCAATCAAATCCTGACAGGGGACTGAGAGAAGGCAGGAAACGAAGGGGGGAGGTAATATCCAAACGCCTCCCCCTGGGGAGTTCTGGGATGATATCCAGCAGCGGTTATGTTTTACACCAATGTGCGACTTTATAATTTATTATCCAGCTGAAAGCTGAACCAAAAACTTTCCAGACTTTTTTTTTTTTTTCTTTCAAAATAACCTGCTACTCTACCATGATCTCAACCAGGACTCTTTCTCTTTCTCTTTCTCTTTCTCTTTCTCTTTCCATGGACTCAATCGCTGCATTTCTTGGAGATCTGACCAGGATTCGAACCAGTAACCTCTGAAACCATGAGGCAGTGCTCATACCACTGAGCCACAGATCTCTTACTTCTAATCGTGCTGGAACTAATACTTCACTGTTGAGAGCTCAGATTGAGATTAGAATCTCTATTCTCTCAGATTCAGGGTTATGATTGGTCAGATCGCCTGTCAATCAAACTGTTTGGAAAGGGTCAACTGACATCATGACTCGTCAGTGTTAAGCATCAATCAAATAATCTACTCGGAATGTGAGTTTGACCATCATGTGTTTATTTGAGTTTAAAAACAGTAGTACACGTCACTGAATGCTTCATGATTTGAACAACTTGATTAATGCACTTCATTTGCACAAATGAGATGATACTGTTCGTTCTTATTAAAGGTCAATACAAAAAGATTCCAATATGGAAACACATTCAGTAGAAACGGTGCTAAAAAAATTACATTCTTAAAAAGAAATCCAGTGAGGCACGTTTGATTTGCTAAAGGTCCCTGAGAGCGAAATTCATTTCCTAATTCAAATCACCAGAGGGGCGTCGGCCTCATTAGCATATCGATGGAACTTTGGCCCTATTAGCTACTCGCTCAAGTGACTAGGCCCCGCCTCTTTTCGCCACTCAGCTGTGGGATAGACGTACCACATGACCACACCAGACGGGTTGGCGTACACAACAAACTCTGTGCTGTCCTTCAGCTGGGGAAACAGCTTCTCCGAAAACACATCAAACTCCTGTGAGAGAGAGAGTGTAAATGATCATGTAAATGATTCAGTGTGATCTTCATCAGATCAGTGTTTCTGAACACTCACCTCATAGACTCCAAGTCTGTAGTTCAGCATCTTCAGAGATGTCATGTATCGATATGGCATATCTGACCTCCTGCTGAAGAACACCAGAGCACTGGCTCCTTTAGAGAGGCTGCAAGTACGCCTAGAACCCGCTCTTCTCCTGCAGGAATACAAGCATCGCTTTGACAGAGTCCATTCATCAGGAGAGCCATTTACTTCATTCCAATGAATCAGTGTTTTGAAAGAATCAAAAGGGTGAACCAATGATTCAATGATCCATTCATAAAGAGAGCCATTTACTTCATTCCTGAATGAGTCAGTGTTTTCAGTGAATCAATTGAGTGAACTAATGATTCAATGGAATGATTTTTATTCCATTTAGATTAAGTTTTTCAACAAATCTTTTTATTTTATTTCAGCTTTATTTCAATAAAAATCCTACTTATTTAATTCAATTAAACCCTGTTAGAATCAACTGTGAAATATAATAGAATCACACATAATTCACCTTCAGCAGGCGTCTGCCCTGGATACCCAAGTGGTCCTGCTTGATGCCGATCATGACTTTATTCTGCAGGATGGCGCGAACGCCGCTGCGGATCGTGCGCAGATCGTAGGACATGAACAGAGGCGCGGCCATGATCGCCCACAGCGCCATCTGAGCACGCGATTGGTCCATGCTGAGGCCGAAGTCTCCAATGATCAACTGAGGATGATGATGATGATACAAATGTTACAATATGATACATCACAAGCAAACGCTCCTGAGGTTTCTAGTGAATGATGACCTCACCATGTCGGGGTCGTTCCACTGGCCCGGTCCGGCCGCAGGACGTCCTGATGATCAAAGAACCAGTCCACGATGTTCATAGCACTGTTCCACGAGTCCTGGATGTCATCATAGTTTCGCCACAGGTTACAGATCTGACCCAGCAGCGTGTAGTTGACCTGAGGAACAACCGGAGAACGATAAACAAATATAGCTGCTAGCAGCGATGTTTCGGGCCCAAGCCGGTGGCACCGCCACCTCGGTGGTTTAAGGACAACTGGGCACGGCGGGCAAAATGAATTTAAACGGTGTCTCCAGTTGGAGACTGACCAGTTAGTTGAGTCAGATTATTCAATATAATACTAACTAAAAGCGATCATATCATAGCAAAGTTATCATTAGCAGTTCAAAGTGTTATATATTCAGCTGAATTTATCTTATTATATTGTTAAAGTAATTATATAAAACTAAATAGTCAGTGAAATACAAATTAACTGGTTCTTTGCCTTTATTTCTTTATACAAATTTATAGAAGAGAAGGGCTAAGAGATTTCCTATCCTACAATGCAGACAAAAGGAGACAGCAATGAAAGGGTTAAACCTGCAAGACCCTGAGAGAGAGAGAGGGGGGGGGGGGATATTCAGAAGAAATATTTTGAAGAAAAAAAAAAAAAAAAGTATATTGATCTGAAATATAGTACATTCATTTTAAATTCAACCAGGTTCCTTTGAATTTATTTTAAGGTATTTTACGTTATTTTTAACCATATTATTAAACTAATTATATAGAACCATATAGTCAGTGCACTAAAACTGAACTGGTTCTATGCCTTTATTTTCATGAGATTTCCTATACTATAATGCAGACAAAAGGAGACAGCAATGAAAGGGTTAAACCTGGAAGACCCTGAGAGAGAGAGAGAGAGAGAGAGAGGAGAGAGAGAGAGAGAGAGAGAGAGAGAGAAGAAATATTTTGAAGAAAACAAGTATATTGATCTGATTATAGTACAATCATTTTAAATTCATCCAGGTTCTTTTGAATTTATCTTAAGGTATTTTATGTTATTTTTAACCATATTATTAAACTAATTATATAGAACCATATAGTCAGTGCACGACAACTGAATTGGTTCTATGCCTTCATTTTTTATGAAATTTCCGATCATATAATTCAGAAAAAAGGAGACAGCAATGAAAGGGTTAAACCTGCCAAATTAAAACACAGAGAACTGTGAGAGCTCGTGAACTGTCTGAATGTGTGTGCGTGCAATTTATGAGGAGAGCACGAATGTAATATAAACGATAACGATCCAAATACAATTTATTTGCAGAAGTTTATATTTTAGTTTTATTTTTTAAAATCCCTGCATGGATGTAGTTCTTTGTATAACGGGCGCAATCATTATTAGGAGACGCTGCGCGTCTCTTTGCGTGACAGAAATCTTCTAAATTCTAATTGAAGCTCTTTAATTCATTGTTGTGATTATATGTTGTGTAATCGCTGGAATGGAATCGCTGGAATGAACCAGGTTAAAAAACACGTAAATGATTTCGTGATCACTCACAGAAATCCTCAAACTGTCAAAAAAAACGGCTCGTGATCTGTAGAATCGCTGGAATGGAATCGCTATTAAATATAGAAATTATGTGTGTATATTTCAATTATTCATGAATGATTGACAACTTCCAAATTCCCTTTTTGTTCTTAATTTAAACCTTCGCCATGGCAACACCATTTGAGATACACTATAATCGTTCGCAATTTAGCATCTTCAGTATGTTGTCATCATGTGCAGAAGTTTATTATTAGTTATTTGCAGAAGTTTATATTTTAGTTTTATTTTTTAAAATCCCTGCATGTATGTCGTTCTTTGTATAACTGGGCGCGATCATTATTAGGAGACGCTGTGCGTCTCTTTGTGTGACATTAAAAAGCTTCTTTTACAGTTTGAAAGATTTTCTATGTTCTTGTGATCGAATCTTGTCTAATCGCTTGAATGATTTAAAGAATAAGTGTTGAATAGTTCTAGAGGACTGTATTGGTTCTGTAGTTTTAGTTGTGATCACCAGGGGGCGTCGGTAAGAACGCACAAAGCCAGAGATCGGTGCTCAACTGCTGCTCAGTTTATTATGCACGCTCACATACATTTGGCACGTGTGTGGTGTTTTCTAAACAAATAAAGAAATATACATAGTAAATCACAACTGAAATAAATACACTATACATAAGATCAACAGCAGTACAGGATATAATAAACGAGACAGAGCGCCATTATCTAATGGCACATTATTGCGCATAACGACCCTCATAAACATGCCAATTTACTGACTGAAAGGGTTATCCACAAGCACCCTATGCTGGTTAACAAATTAACATCGTCTAAATAGTCATAATACACAAACTTGTTGTATTAAATGTGCGCGCTATAGATAACTAGATTCGCTTCGGACTCACGCACTTATAAAGATGACGCAGTTATGATAAATGAACTGGTAACCGCGTGAAACTCAAATTCTCACAATAAGACAAGAAACAAGATGTTACAATCATATAAGCATGCGATATAAACAACACACTTACTTCTTTTGAACGCACACACCATGAAACCAACTTATAGCGAGCAGTTGACAGAGCTGTAAGAACGAAAATGTCGTCTTCTTCTGGGCGGGCCAAACTAAACTGTCAATCATTTATTAACAACAAATCAGAAAATAACATGGAAATGCTGGCCTTTTCAACAATAAGGTTTAAAAACACTTAAAATCAAGTGGCTTTCATGCGGTCACGATCACTGCTTCCAGAGAAATGACGCGCGGCTCTTTGTTTAATCCATTAGGAAACGAAGTTTGCACAGATGCCACACAGCGTCAACACATTAATACAGTCATACAAATAAAAATTCAAACTTCAATTTCAAAGAATTGAAAGGAACATTAAAAAGGAATGACAAGATTCTGAAAGACGCGAGAAAGAACGAGCTTCGGAAGGCGTTCCTTCTCAGACGCGGCGCGTCTATAATTGTCACAGAACACCTTCCAAATTAAAATTAAGCTTTTTATTACATTCTTGTGATTAAATCTTGTGTAATCGCTGGAATATTTTAACTTATAAGTTTAAAAAACACAAATGAGTTCGTGATCATTCACAGACATCATCAAACTGTGAAATAAGGGGCGTTGCTTCTCTGAGAGAACAGAAAGTACACAGTGCTGTCCACTAGAGGGAGCCACGAGACCGTGTTTGTTAAGAGCCTCAAAAACACCCAAGAATATTATTAAAGTTTGACGTCTTGCCATGGCAACAATATTTAAAAAATCACAAAGACATTCACATGTCTACATCTGAAATGTTTTGACATTATAATGAAGAAGTTTGAAGCAAATCGGGTAAAAATAAGAGGGTGAACTCAAAGCATTTTGAAAGTGACACATTTCCTGCTGCCAATTGGTAGTGCTATATCTTTGACTCATGATAGTCACATCCATGTACTCGGCCTCCTACATCGAACATACAGGTGAAGTTTCATAAAAATCATTGAATGTATGCAGACGTTATAACACACTTCCTGTTTCTGTTTTCTCGCCATAAATTCGTTGCCTCGCCACGGGCAAACCGTGTGAGATATCAAAAATCCCCTGGCAATTTTGCGTCATCAATGTCTTGACTTCATGCTGACCGAGTTTGGTGGTGATCGGATTAAGCGCCTAGGAGGAGTATATCAAATTCCAGAGCATGCGCTTTTCAAACAACCCATAATAGCTCACTTCCTGTTGAGGCACCGAACAACTTAGAGCACGAAAGTTGTCAGGTCCGATAAGATCTTCATGTGTACCGAGTTTCATACCAATATGTGCAAGCGTGTTTGATATATGGACCAATATTTCAGACCCTATTCAAGGGGGCGCTGTCGAGCCCCCCTGCCACGCCCGGATCCCAGCCTCTGTCACGTCCTAATGGCCGCAGGTTCCAATGCGTGTGCAAAGTTTCGAGAGTTTTTGAGCATGTTAAGGGCCCCAAAAAGCCCCGAACAGTTGAAAGAAAATAAAAAATATAGCTGCTAGCAGCAATGTGCGGGCCCAAGCCGGTGGCACCGCCACCTCGGTGGTTTAAGGACAACTGGGCACGGCGGGCAAAATTAATTTAAACGAAAAATATTTTGAAGAAAACAATATTGTATTGTATTGTATAGTATTGATCTGAAATATAGTACATTCATTTTAAATTCATCCAGGTTCCATTAAATTTATCTTAAGGTATTTTACGTCATTTTTAACCATATTATTAAACTAATTTTATAGAACCATATAGTCAGTGCACGACAACTGAATTGGTTCTATGTCTTCATTTTTCATGAGATTTCCGATCCTATAATTCAGAAAAAAAGAGACAGCAATGAAAGGGTTAAACCTGGAAGACTCTGAGAGAGAGAGAGAGAGAGAGAGAGAGAAAGAGAGGGAGATTCAGAAATATTATTTTAAAGAAAACAAATATATTGATCTGAAATGTAGTATTTTCATTTTAAATTCATCCAGGTTCCATTGAAATTATCTTAAGGTATTTTACGTTATTTTTAACCATATTATTAAACTAATTATGTAGAACCATATCGTATTTATGAGATTTCCGATCCTATAATTCAGAAAAAAGGAGACAGTAATGAAAGGGTTAAACATGGAAGATTCTTAGAGAGAGAGAGAGAGAGATTCAGAAGAATTATTTTAAAGAAAACAAATATATTGATCTGAAATGTAGTATTTTCATTTTAAATTCATCCAGGTTACATTGAATTTATCTTAAGGTATTTTATGTTATTTTTAATCATATTATTAAACTAATTATATAGAACCATATATCAGTGCACGACAACTGAACTGGTTCTATACCTTTATTTTTATGAGATTTCAAGGGGACACAGCAATGAAAGGGTTAAACCTGCCAGACTAAAACACAGAGACGTTCGGGTTCTTGAACTGTTTGAATGTGTGTGTGTGCATGCAATGTATGAGGAGAACACGAATGTAATATAAATGATAAATATTCCAAATACGATTTATTTGCATATGTCAATATTTTAGTTTTATTTTTTAGAATCCCTGCATGGATGTCGTTCTTTGTATAACTAGGCGCGATCATTATTAGGAGACGCTGCGCGTCTCTTTGTGTGACAGAAAATCTTCCAAACTATAATTGAAGCTCTTTAAAACATTGTTGTGATTAAATGTTGTGTGATAGCTGGAATGAACCAGGTTAAAAAACACGTATATGATTTCGTGATCACACTCACAAAAATCATCAAACTGTCAAAAAAAAAACGGCTCGCGATCTCTACAGGAACGTCTTTCGTGTGTTTATTTGCTTGTATATTGTAGAATCGCTGGAATGGAATGGCTATTAAATATAGAAATTAGGTGTGTATATTTCAATTATTAATGAATATGAAATGACGCGAGGCTCTTTGTTTAATCCGTTAGGAAACGAAGATTGCACAGTTGCAACACAGCGTCAACACATTAACACAGTCATACACATAAATATTCAAACTAAGGAATGAAAAGAACATGAAAAAAATCACCTGTAAATGAGTTCGTGATCATTCACAGACATGAAACTATCAAACACGGCTCGCGATCTCTACATGAATGTCTTTCATGTGTTTATATTGTAGAATCGCTGGAATGTCTTCAGCATCTTCAGTATGTTGTCATCATGTGCAGAAGTTTATTATTAGTTATTTGCAGAAGTTTATATTTTAATTTTATGTTTTAAAATCCCTGCATGTGTAAAATGTATTTGTATAACTGGGCGCGATCATTATTAGGAGACTGCGCGTCTCTTTGTGTGACAGAAAATCTTCCAAATTGTAAAAGAAGCTTTTTAATATGTTTTTGTGATCGAATCTTGTCTAATCGCTTGAATGATTTAAAGAATAAGGTTTAAAAACACTTAAAATCAAGTGGCTTTCACGCGGTCACGATCACTGCTTATAGAGAAATGACGCGCGGCTCTTTGTTTAATCCATTAGGAAACGAAGTTTGCACAGATGCCACACAGCGTCAACACATTAACACAATCATACACATACAAATTCAAACTTCAATTTCAAAGAATTGAAAGGAACATTAAAAAGGAATGACAAGATTCTGAAAGACGCGAGAATGAACGAGCTTCGGCAGGCGTTCCTTCTCAGACGCAGCGCGTCTATAATTGTCACAGAACACCTTCTAAACTAAAATTAAGCTTTTTAATACATTCTTGTGATTAAATCTTGTGTAATCACTGGAATATTTTAATTCAAAGGAGCATTAAAAAGGAATGACAAGATTCTGAAAGACGCGAGAATGAACGAGCTGCGACAGGCGTTCCTTCTCAGACGCGGCGCGTCTATAATTGTCACAGAACACCTTCCAAATTAAAATTAAGCTTTTTATTACATTCTTGTGATTAAATCTTGTGTAATCGCTGGAATATTTTAATTTATAAGTTTAAAAAACACAAATGAGTTCGTGATCATTCACAGACATCACCAAACTGTGAAACATCAAGGGGCGTTGCTTCTATGATTGAACAGAAAGTACACAAAGCTGTCCACTAGAGGGAGCCACGAGACCGTGTTTGTTAAGAGCCTCAAAAACACCCAAGAATATTATTAAAGTTTGACGTCTTGCCATGGCAACAATATTTAAAAAATCACAAAGACATTCACATGTCTACATCTGAAATGTTTGGACATTATAATGAAGAAGTTTGAAGCAAATCGGGTAAAAATAAGAGGGTGAACTCAAAGCATTTTGAAAGTGACACATTTCCTGCTGCCAATTGGTGGCGCTATATCTTTGACTCATGATAGTCACATCCATGTACTCGGCCTCCTACAGCGAACATACAGGTGAAGTTTCATAAGAATCAATGAATGTATGCAGACGTTATAACACACTTCCTGTTTCTGTTTTCTCGCCATAAATTCGTTGCCTCGCCACGGGCAAACCGTTTGAGATATCAAAAATCCCCTGGCAATTTTGCGTCATCAATGTCTTGACTTCATGCTGACCAAGTTTGGTGGTGATCGGATTAAGCGCCTAGGAGGAGTATATCAAATTCCAGAGCATGCGCTTTTCAAACAACCCATAATAGCTCACTTCCTGTTGAGGCGGCGAACAACTTAGAGCACGAAAGTTGTCAGGCCCGATAAGGTCTATATGTGTACCGAGTTTCATACCAATATGTGCAAGCGTGTTTGATATATGGACCAAGTTTTCAGACCCCATTCAAGGGGGCGCTGTCGAGCCCACCTGCCACGCCCGGGTCCCAGCTTCTGTCGCGTCCTAATGGCCGCAGGTTCCAATGCGTGTGCAAAGTTTCAAGAGTTTTTGAGCATGTTAAGGGCCCCAAAAAGCCCCGAACGGTTGAAAAAAAATAAAAATAATAATCCTTAGAAGAACAATAGGGCCCTTCGCCCTTCTGGGCTTGGGCCCTAATAAATATAGCTGCTAGCAGCGATGACGGGCCCAAGCCGGTGGCACCGCCAACCCGGTGGCATCAAGGCAACTGTGCACAGCGGGAAAAATGAATTTAAAAGGTGTCTCCAGTTGGAGACTGACCAGTTAGTCGAGTCAGATTATTCAATATAATACTAAATAAAAGCCATCATATCATAGCAAAGTTATCATTAGCAGTTCAAAGTGTTATATATTCAGCTGAATTTATCTTATTATATTGTTAAACTAATTATATAAAACTAAATAGTCAGTGAAATACAAATGAACTGGTTCTTTGCCTTTATTTCTTTATACAAATTTATAGAAGAGAAGGGCTAAGAGATTTCCTATCCTTTAATGCAGACAAAAGGAGACAGCAATGAAAGGGTTAAACCTGCAAGACCCTCAGAGAGAGAGAGGGGGGGAGATATTCAGAAAAAATATTTTGAAGAAAACAAGTATATTGATCTGAAATATAGTACATTCATTTTAAATTCATCCAGGTTCCATTGGATTTATCTCAAGGTATTTTACGTTATTTTTAACCATATTATTAAACTAATTATATAGAACCATATAGTCAGTGCACGACAACTGAATTGGTTCTATGCCTTCATTTTTTATGAGATTTCCGATTCTATAACTCAGAAAAAAAGAGACAACAATGAAAGGGTTAAACCTGGAAGAGAGAGAGAGAGAGAGAGAGAGAGAGAGAGAGAGAGAGAGAGAGAGAGAGAGAGAGAGAGAGAGAGAGAGAGAGAGAGAGATTCAGAAGAATTATTTTAAAGAAAACAAATATATTGATCTGAAATGTAGTATTTTCATTTTAAATTCATCCAGATTCCATTGAATTTATCTTCCATCTTTTGGTTATTATTAAAAAAAAATTTATATCTTGTGCTTAAACAGAACATTATTGTGCTTATTTTTGAGTTAAACTACATAGATTAAAAAAGTTTGAATTTCTTATTCAATGTTAGTGTTATTGTATATAGAAATAAACAGTGTATAATTCAAAGGAGAATATTGTTTAGTGTTATGAATTATCATTGAGTGTCATCTCAAAAATAGGTATATGCTGCCCTCTAGTGCTCATTTGATCATTTCAATAATTTTAAGAGTACTGTTTCCCCTCATTTTAATTTACACATACATCTTGAAATGAAAAAAAAAAATTAAAATGTTTATTTATGATATTTGTACTAATAAATATAGAAATTTGGTGTGTATATTTCAATTATTCATGAATAATTGACAACTTCTAAATTCCCTTTTTGTTCTTAATTTAAACCTTCCCCACGGCAACACCATATGAGATGTACTATAATCGTTCGCAATTTAGCATCATCAGTATGTTGTCATCATGTGCAGAAGTTTATTATTAGTTATTTGCAGAAGTTTATATTTTAATTTTATTTTTTTAAATCCCTGCATGTGATGTAATTATTTGTATTGGCGCGATCATTATTAGGAGACGCTGCACTGCACAGAAAATCGAAGTTTGCACAGGCCTTAATTGTAAAACGAAAGCAAACTTTCTGTCCGTCTATGATCACGATCACTGCTTAGAGAGAAATGACGCGCGGCTCTTTGTTTAATCCATTAGGAAACGAAGTTTGCACAGATGCCACACCGCGTCAACACATTAACACAGTCATACACATAAAAATTCAAACTTCAATTTCAAAGAATTGAAAGGAACATTAAAAAGGCATGACAAGATTCTGAAAGACGCGAGAAAGAACGAGCCTCGGGAAGGTAAGGTTCTCACACGGCGCGTCTATAATTGTCAAAGAACATCTTCTAAACTAAAATTAAGCTTTTTATTACATTCTTGTGATTAAATCTTGTGTAATCGCTCGAATGTTTTATTTTATAAGGGTAAAAAACACAAATGAGTTCGTAATCATTCACAGACATCATCAAACAGTCAAACACGGGGTGTTGCCTCTTTCAGTGAACAGAAATAATGTGATACACGTGCATTACTGTCCACTAGAGGGAGCCACGAGACCGTTTTTCTTAAAATACAGAGCTTGATTATTCAAAATATCCATATTCAAACCAAAATATCTGACTTTCTGTAATCTGTGATTACTCTCATAGAAATCATCAAGCTGTCAAGGCTCGCGATCTCTACAGGAACGTCTTTCATGTGTTTATTTGCTTGTATATTGTAGAACAAACAGAACAACAGAAATAATGTGATGCACGTGCAATACTGTCCACTAGAGGGAGCCACGAGACCGTTTTTGTTAAGAGCCTCAAAAACACCCAAGAATATTATTAAAGTTTGACGTCTTGCCATGGCAACAATAATTAAGATATCTCAAAGATATTCATATGTCTACATCTGAAATGTTTGGACATTGTAATTAAGAAGTTTGAAGCAAATCGGGTAAAAATAAGAGGGTGATTTCAAAGCATTTTGAAAGGGACACATTTCCTGCTGCCAATTGGTGGCGCTATATCTTTGACTCATAATAGTCACATCCATGTGCTCGGCCTCCTACAACGAACACACAGGTGAAGTTTCATAAAAATCAATGAATGTATGCAGACGTTATAACACACTTCCTGTTTCTCTTTTCTCGCCATAAATTCATTGCCTCGCCACGGGCAAACCGTTTGAGATATCAAAAATTCACTGGACATTTGGCATCATCAATATCTTGTCTTCATGCTGACCGAGTTTGGTGGTGATCGGATTAAGCGCCTAGGAGCAGTATATCAAATTCCAGAGCATGCGTTTTTCAAACAACCCATAATAGCTCACTTCCTGTTGAGGCGGCGTACAACTTAGAGCACGAAAGTTGTCAGGCCCGATCAGATCTATATGTGTTTTGAGTTTCATACCAATATGTGCAAGCATGTTTGATATATGGACCAAGATTTCGGACGCCATTCAAGGGGGCGCTGTCGAGCCCCCCTGGCACGCCCGGGTCCCAGCCTCAGTGATTTCCTAATGGCCGCCGGTTCCAATGTGTGTGCAAAGTTTCAAGAGTTTTCGAGCATGTTAAGGGCCCCAAAAGTGCCCGAGTTTCATCCAATTTGAAAGATGCCGAGAGTCTCAAAACGATCCAAAACAAATATTTTGATCTGACACTTTGATCTGTTGCTATGACAACAGTGTTTCGAATACATAAGATCTTTTAACAGGTCTACATTCGCCATGTCTTGACATTATTCTGGTGAAGTTTGAAGCAAATCGGGTAAAAATAAGAGGGTGAACTCAAAGCATTTTGAAAGTGACACATTTCCTGCTGCCAATTGGTGGCGCTATATCTTTGACTCATAATAGTCACCTCCATGTACTCGGCCTCCTACAACGAACACACAGGTGAAGTTTCATAAAAATCAATAAATGTATGCAGACGTTATAACACACTTCCTGTTTCTCTTTTCTCGCCATAAATTCGTTGCCTCGCCACGGGCAAACCGTTTGAGATATCAAAAATCCCCTGGCAATTTTGCGTCATCAATGTCTTGACTTCATGCTGACCGAGTTTGGTGTTGATCGGATTAAGCGCCTAGGAGGAGTATATCAAATTCCAGAGCATGCGTTTTTCAAACAACCCATAATAGCTCACTTCCTGTTGAGGCGGCGAACAACTTAGAGCACGAAAGTTGTCATGCCCGATAAGATCTTCATGTGTACCGAGTTTCATACCAATATGTGCAAGCGTGTTTGATATATGGACCAAGATTTCGGACCCCATTCAAGGGGGCGCTGTCGAGCCCCCCTGCCACGCCCGGGTCCCAGCCTCTGTCACGTCCTAATGGCCGCAGGTTCCAATGCGTGTGCAAAGTTTCAAGAGTTTTTGAGCATGTTAAGGGCCCCAAAAAGCCCCGAACGGTTGAAAAAAAATAAAAATAAATATAGCTGCTAGCAGCAATGTGCGGGCCCAAGCCGGTGGCACCGCCACCTCGGTGGTTTAAGGACAACTGGGCACGGCGGGCAAAATGAATTTAAACGAAAAATATTTTGAAGAAAACAAGTATTGATCTGAAATATAGTACATTCATTTTAAATTCATCCAGGTTCCATTAAATTTATCTTAAGGTATTTTACGTTATTTTTAATCATATTATTAAACTAATTATATAGAACCATATAGTCAGTGCACGACAACTGAATTGGTTCTATGTCTTCATTTTTCATGAGATTTCCGATCCTATAATTCAGAAAAAAAGAGACAGCAATGAAAGGGTTAAACCTGGAAGACTCTGAGAGAGAGAGAGAGAGAGAGAGAGAGAGAGAGAGAGAGAGAGAGAGAGAGAAAGAAAAGATTCAGAAATATTATTTTAAAGAAAACAAATATATTGATCTGAAATGTAGTATTTTCATTTTAAATTCATCCAGGTTCCATTTAAATTATCTTAAGGTATTTTACGTTATTTTTAACCATATTATTAAACTAATTATGTAGAACCATATTGTATTTATGACATTTCCGATCCTATAATTCAGAAAAAAGGAGACAGTAATGAAAGGGTTAAACATGGAAGATTCTTAGAGAGAGAGAGAGAGAGAGATTCAGAAGAATTATTTTAAAGAAAACAAATATATTGATCTGAAATGTAGTATTTTCATTTTAAATCCATCCAGGTTACATTGAATTTATCTTAAGGTATTTTATGTTATTTTTAATCATATTATTAAAAAATTATATAGAACCATATATCAGTGCACGACAACTGAACTGGTTCTATGCCTTTATTTTTATGAGATTTCAAGGGGACACAGCAATGAAAGGGTTAAACCTGCCAGACTAAAACACAGAGACGTTCGAGTTCTTGAACTGTTTGAATGTGTGTATGCGCGTGCGTGCAATGTATGAGGAGAACACGAATGTAATATAAATGATAACGATCCAAATACGATTTATTTGCATATGTCAATATTTTAGTTTTATTTTTTAGAATCCCTGCATGGATGTCGTTCTTTGTATAACTAGGCGCGATCATTATTAGGAGACGCTGCGCGTCTCTTTGTGTGACAGAAAATCTTCCAAACTATAATTGAAGCTCTTTAAAACATTGTTGTGATTAAATGTTGTGTGATAGCTGGAATGAACCAGGTTAAAAAACACGTATATGATTTCGTGATCACACTCACAAAAATCATCAAACTGTCAAAAAAAAAAAACGGCTCGCGATCTCTACAGGAACGTCTTTCGTGTGTTTATTTGCTTGTATATTGTAGAATCGCTGGAATGGAATGGCTATTAAATATAGAAATTAGGTGTGTATATTTCAATTATTAATGAATATGAAATGACGCGAGGCTCTTTGTTTAATCCGTTAGGAAACGAAGATTGCACAGTTGCAACACAGCGTCAACACATTAACACAGTCATACACATAAATATTCAAACAAAGGAATGAAAAGAACATGAAAAAAATCACCTGTAAATGAGTTCGTGATCATTCACAGACATGAAACTATCAAACACGGCTCGCGATCTCTACATGAATGTCTTTCATGTGTTTATATTGTAGAATCGCTGGAATGTCTTCAGCATCTTCAGTATGTTGTCATCATGTGCAGAAGTTTATTATTAGTTATTTGCAGAAGTTTATATTTTAATTTTATGTTTTAAAATCCCTGCATGTGTAAAGATGTATTTGTATAACTGGGCGCGATCATTATTAGGAGACTGCGCGTCTCTTTGTGTGACAGAAAATCTTCCAAATTGTAAAAGAAGCTTTTTAATATGTTTTTGTGATCGAATCTTGTCTAATCGCTTGAATGATTTAAAGAATAAGGTTTAAAAACACTTAAAATCAAGTGGCTTTCACGCGGTCACGATCACTGCTTATAGAGAAATGACGCGCGGCTCTTTGTTTACTCCATTAGGAAACGAAGTTTGCACAGATGCCACACAGCGTCAACACATTAACACAGTCATACACATACAAATTCAAACTTCAATTTCAAAGAATTGAAAGGAACATTAAAAAGGAATGACAAGATTCTGAAAGACGCGAGAATGAACGAGCTTCGGCAGGCGTTCCTTCTCAGACGCAGCGCGTCTACAATTGTCACAGAACACCTTCTAAACTAAAAATTAAGCTTTTTAATACATTCTTGTGATTAAATCTTGTGTAATCGCTGGAATATTTTAATTCAAAGGAGCATTAAAAAGGAATGACAAGATTCTGAAAGACGCGAGAATGAACGAGCTGCGGCAGGCGTTCCTTCTCAGACGCGGCGCGTCTATAATTGTCACAGAACACCTTCCAAATTAAAATTAAGCTTTTTATTACATTCTTGTGATTAAATCTTGTGTAATCGCTGGAATATTTTAATTTATAAGTTTAAAAAACACAAATGAGTTCGTGATCATTCACAGACATCACCAAACTGTGAAACATCAAGGGGCGTTGCTTCTCTGAGTGAACAGAAAGTACACAAAGCTGTCCACTAGAGGGAGCCACGAGACCGTGTTTGTTAAGAGCCTCAAAAACACCCAAGAATATTATTAAAGTTTGACGTCTTGCCATGGCAACAATATTTAAAAAATCACAAAGACATTCACATGTCTACATCTGAAATGTTTGGACATTATAATGAAGAAGTTTGAAGCAAATCGGGTAAAAATAAGAGGGTGAACTCAAAGCATTTTGAAAGTGACACATTTCCTGCTGCCAATTGGTGGCGCTATATCTTTGACTCATGATAGTCACATCCATGTACTCGGCCTCCTACAGCGAACATACAGGTGAAGTTTCATAAGAATCAATGAATGTATGAAGACGTTATAACACACTTCCTGTTTCTGTTTTCTCGCCATAAATTCGTTGCCTCGCCACGGGCAAACCGTTTGAGATATCAAAAATCCCCTGGCAATTTTGCGTCATCAATGTCTTGACTTCATGCTGACCAAGTTTGGTGGTGATCGGATTAAGCGCCTAGGAGGAGTATATCAAATTCCAGAGCATGCGCTTTTCAAACAACCCATAATAGCTCACTTCCTGTTGAGGCGGCGAACAACTTAGAGCACGAAAGTTGTCAGGCCCGATAAGGTCTATATGTGTACCGAGTTTCATACCAATATGTGCAAGCGTGTTTGATATATGGACCAAGTTTTCAGACCCCATTCAAGGGGGCGCTGTCGAGCCCACCTGCCACGCCCGGGTCCCAGCCTCTGTCACGTCCTAATGGCCGCAGGTTCCAATGCGTGTGCAAAGTTTCAAGAGTTTTTGAGCATGTTAAGGGCCCCAAAAAGCCCCGAACGGTTGAAAAAAAATAAAAATAATAATAATAATAATAATCCTTAGAAAAACAATAGGGCCCTTCGCCCTTCTGGGCTTGGGCCCTAATAATCCTTAGGAAAACAATAGGGCCTTCGCCCTTTGGGCTTGGGCCCTAATAATCCTAAGGAAAACAATAGGGCCTTCGCCCTTTGGGCTTGGGCCCTAATAATCCTAAGGAAAACAATAGGGCCTTCGCCCTTTGGGCTTGGGCCCTAATAATAATAATCCTAAGGAAAACAATAGGGCCTTCGCCCTTTGGGCTTGGGCCCTAATAATAATCCTTAGGAAAACAATAGGGCCTTCGCCCTTTGGGCTTGGGCCCTAATAATAATAATAATAATAATCCTTAGAAGAACAATAGGGCCCTTCGCCCCTTCTGGGCTTGGGCCCTAATAATAATCCTTAGAATATAGCTGCTAGCAGCAATGTGCGGGCCCAAGCCGGTGGCACCGCCACCTCGGTGGTTTAAGGACAACTGGGCACGGCGGGCAAAATGAATTTAAACGGTGTCTCCAGTTGGAGACTGACCAGTTAGTTGAGTCAGATTATTCAATATAATACTAACTAAAAGCCATCATATCATAGCAAAGTTATCATTAGCAGTTCAAAGTGTTATATATTCAGCTGAATTTATCTTATTATATTGTTAAACTAATTATATAAAACTAAATAGTCAGTGAAATACAAATGAACTGGTTCTTTGCCTTTATTTCTTTATACAAATTTATAGAAGAGAAGGGCTAAGAGATTTCCTATCCTTTAATGCAGACAAAAGGATACAGCAATGAAAGGGCTAAACCTGCAAGACCCTCAGAGAGAGAGAGGGGGGGGGTATTCAGAAGAAATATTTTGAAGAAAACAAGTATATTGATCTGAAATATAGTACATTCATTTTAAATTCATCCAGGTTCAATTGAATTTATCTCAAGGTATTTTACGTTATTTTTAACCATATTATTAAACTAATTATATAGAACCATATAGTCAGTGCACGACAACTGAATTGGTTCTATGCTTTCATTTTTTATGAAATTTTCGGTCATATAATTCAGAAAAAAGGAGACAGCAATGAAAGGGTTAAACCTGCCAGACTAAAACACAGAGAACTGTGAGAGCTCGTGAACTGTCTGAATGTGTGTGCGTGCAATGTATGAGGAGAGCACGAATGTAATATAAACGATAACGATCCAAATACAATTTATTTGCAGAAGTTTATATTTTAGTTTTATTTTTTAAAATCCCTGCATGGATGTCGTTCTATGTATAACGTGCGCGATCATTATTAGGAGACGCTGCGCGTCTCTTTACGTGACAGAAATCTTCTAAATTCTAATTGAAGCTCTTTAATTCATTGTTGTGATTAAATGTTGTGTAATCGCTGGAATGGAATCGCTGGAATGAACCAGGTTAAAAAACACGTAAATGATTTCGTGATCACTCTCACAGAAATCATCAAACTGTCAAAAAAAAAAATGGCTCGCGATCTGTAGAATCGCTGGAATGGAATCGCTATTAAATATAGAAATTACGTGTGTATATTTCAATTATTCATGAATGATTGACAACTTCCAAATTCCCTTTTTGTTCTTAATTTAAACCTTCGCCACGGCAACACCATTTGAGATGTACTATAATCGTTCGCAATTTAGCATCATCAGTATGTTGTCATCATGTGCAGAAGTTTATTATTAGTTATTTGCAGAAGTTTATATTTTAGTTTATTTTTTTAAATCCCTGCATGGATGTCGTTCTTTGTATAACTGGGCGCGATCATTATTAGGAGACGCTGTGCGTCTCTTTGTGTGACATTAAAAAGCTTCTTTTACAGTTTGGAAGATTTTCTATGTTCTTGTGATCGAATCTTGTCTAATCGCTTGAATGATTTAAAGAATAAGGTTTAAAAACACTTAAAATCAAGTGGCTTTCACGCGGTCACGATCACTGCTTATAGAGAAATGACGCGCGGCTCTTTGTTTAATCCATTAGGAAACAAAGTTTGCACAGATGCCACACAGCGTCAACACATTAACACAGTCATACACATACAAATTAAAACTTCAATTTCAAAGAATTGAAAGGAACATTATAAAGGCATGACAAGATTCTGAAAGACGCGAGAAAGAACGAGCCTCGGGAAGGTAAGGCTCTCAGACGCGACGCGTCTATAATTGTCACAGAACACCTTCTAAACTAAAATTAAGCTTTTTATTACATTCTTGTGATTAAATCTTGTGTAATCGCTGGAATATTTTAACTTATAAGTTTAAAAAACACAAATGAGTTCGTGATCATTCACAGACATCACCAAACTGTGAAACAAGGGGCGTTGCTTCTCTGAGAGAACCGAAATACGTGCAGTATGTCCACTAGAGGGAGCCACGAGACCGTGTTTGTTAAGAGCCTCAAAAACACCCAAGAATATTATTAAAGTTTGACGTCTTGCCATGGCAACAATATTTAAGATATCTCAAAGATATTCATATGTCTACATCTGAAATGTTTTGACATTATAATGAAGAAGTTTGAAGCAAATCGGGTAAAAATAAGAGGGTGATCTCAAAGCATTTTGAAAGTGACACATTTCCTGCTGCCAATTGGTGGCGCTATATCTTTGACTCACAATAGTCACATCCATGTACTCGGCCTCCTACAACGAACACACAGGTGAAGTTTCATAAAAAACAATGAATGTATGCAGACGTTATAACACACTTCCTGTTTCTCTTTTCTCGCCATAAATTCGTTGCCTCGCCACGGGCAAACCGTTTGAGATATCAAAAATCCCCTGGCAATTTTGCGTCATCAATGTCTTGACTTCATGCTGACCGAGTTTGGTGGTGATCGGATTAAGCGCCTAGGAGGAGTATATCAAATTCCAGAGCATGCGCTTTTCAAACAACCCATAATAGCTCACTTCCTGTTGAGGCGGCGAACAACTTAGAGCACGAAAGTTCTCAGTGCCGATGAGTTCTATACGTGTTTTGAGTTTCATACCAATATGTGCAACCGTGTTTGATATATGGACCAAGTTTTCAGACCCCATTCAAGGGGGCGCTGTCGAGCCCCCCTGCCACGCCCGGGTCCCAGCCTCTGTGAAATCTTAATCGCCGCGGGTTCCAATGCGTGTGCAAAGTTTCAAGAGTTTTCGTGCATGTTAAGGGCCCCAAAAGTGCCAAAAACCTAAAAAAAAAAATAAATAAATATAGCTGCTAGCAGCAATGTGCGGGCCCAAGCCGGTGGCACCGCCACCTCGGTGGTTTAAGGACAACTGGGCACGGCGGGCAAAATGAATTTAAACGGTGTCTCCAGTTGGAGACTGACCAGTTAGTTGAGTCAGATTATTCAATATAATACTAACTAAAAGCCATCATATCATAGCAAAGTTATCATTAGCAGCTCAAAGTGTTATATATTCAGCTGAATTTATCTTATTATATTGTTAAACTAATTATATAAAACTAAATAGTCAGTGAAAAACAAATGAACTGGTTCTTTGCCTTTATTTCTTTATACAAATTTATAGAAGAGAAGGGCTAAGAGATTTCCTATCCTTTAATGCAGACAAAAGGAGACAACAATGAAAGGGTTAAACCTGCAAGACCCTCAGAGAGAGGGGGGGGGGGGGGGCATTCAGAAGATATATTTTGAAGAAAACAAGTATATTGATCTGAAATATAGTACAATCATTTTAAATTCATCCAGGTTCCTTTGAATTTATCTTAAGGTATTTTATGTTATTTTTAACCATATTATTAAACTAATTATATAGAACCATATAGTCAGTGCACGACAACTGAATTGGTTCTATGCCTTCATTTTTTATGAGATTTCCGATTCTATGATTCAGAAAAAAGAGACAGCAATGAAAGGGTTAAACCTGGAAGACCCTCAGAGAGAGAGAGGGGGGGGGGGAGATATTCAGAAGATATATTTTTAAGAAAACAAGTATATTGATCTGAAATATAGTACAATCATTTTAAATTCATCCAGGTTCCTTTGAATTTATCTTAAGGTATTTTATGTTATTTTTAACCATATTATTAAACTAATTATATAGAACCATATAGTCAGTGCACGACAACTGAATTGGTTCTATGCCTTCATTTTTTATGAGATTTCCGATTCTATGATTCAGAAAAAAGAGACAGCAATGAAAGGGTTAAACCTGGAAGACCCTCAGAGAGAGAGAGGGGGGGGGGAGATATTCAGAAGATATATTTTGAAGAAAACAAGTATATTGATCTGAAATATAGTACAATCATTTTAAATTCATCCAGGTTCCTTTGAATTTATCTTAAGGTATTTTATGTTATTTTTAACCATATTATTAAACTAATTATATAGAACCATATAGTCAGTGCACGACAACTGAATTGGTTCTATGCCTTCATTTTTTATGAGATTTCCGATTCTATAATTCAGAAAAAAGAGACAGCAATGAAAGGGTTAAACCTGGAAGACCCTCAGAGAGAGAGAGGGGGGGGGGGGGATATTCAGAAGATATATTTTGAAGAAAACAAGTATATTGATCTGAAATATAGTAAAATCATTTTAAATTCATCCAGGTTCCTCTGAATTTATCTTAAGGTATTTTGTGTTATTTTTAACCATATTATTAAACTAATTATATAGAACCATATAGTCAGTGCACGACAACTGAACTGGTTCTATGCCTTCATTTTTTAATGAAATTTCCGATCATATAATTCAGAAAAAAGGAGACAGCAATGAAAGGGTTAAACCTGCCAGACTAAAACACACAGAACTGTGAGAGCTCGTGAACTGTCTGAATGTGTGTGCGTGCAATGTATGAGGAGAGCATGAATGTAATATAAACGATAACGATCCAAATACAATTTATTTGCAGAAGTTTATATTTTAGTTTTATTTTTTTAAATCCCTGCATGGATGTAGTTCTTTGTATAACGGGCGCGATCATTATTAGGAGACGCTGCGCGTCTCTTTACGTGACAGAAATCTTCTAAATTCTAATTGAAGCTCTTTAATTCATTGTTGTGATTAAATGTTGTGTAATCGCTGGAATGGAATGTAATCGCTGGAATGAACCAGGTTAAAAAACACGTAAATGATTTCGTGATCACTCACAGAAATCATCAAACTGTCAAAAAAAAAAAACGGCTCGCGATCTGTAGAATCGCTGGAATGGAATGGCTATTAAATATAGAAATTACGTGTGTATATTTCAATTATTCATGAATGATTGACAACTTCCAAATTCCCTTTTTGTTCTTAATTTAAACCTTCGCCACGGCAACACAATTTGAGATACACTATAATCGTTCGCAATTTAGCATCATCAGTATGTTGTCATCATGTGCAGAAGTTTATTATTAGTTATTTGCAGAAGTTTATATTTTATTTTTTATTTTTTTAAATCCCTGCATGGATGTCGTTCTTTGTATAACTGGGCGCGATCATTATTAGGAGACGCTGCGCGTCTCTTTGTGTGACATTAAAAAGCTTCTTTTACAGTTTGGAAGATTTTCTATGTTCTTGTGATCGAATCTTGTCTAATCGCTTAAATGATTTAAAGAATAAGGTTTAAAAACACTTAAAATCAAGTGGCTTTCACGCGGTCACGATCACTGCTTAGAGAGAAATGACGCGCGGCTCTTTGTTTAATCCATTAGGAAACGAAGTTTGCACAGATGCCACACATGGTCAACACATTAACACAGTCATACACATACAAATTCAAACTTGAATTTCAAAGAATTGAAAGGAACATTAAAAAGGCATGACAAGATTCTGAAAGACGCGAGAAAGAACGAGCCTCGGGAAGGTAAGGTTCTCAGACGCGGCGCGTCTATGTCACAGAACACCTTCTAAACTAAAATTAAGCTTTTTATTACATTCTTGTGATTAAATCTTGTGTAATCGCTGGAATGGAATGTAATCGCTGGAATGAACCAGGTTAAAAAACACGTAAATGATTTCGTGATCACTCTCACAGAAATCATCAAACTGTAAAAAAAACGGCTCGCGATCTGTAGAATCGCTGGAATGGAATGGAATCGCTATTAAATATAGAAATTAGGTGTGTATAGTTCAATTATTCATGAATGATTGACAACATCTAAATTCCCTTTTTTGTTCTTTTGTTCTTAATTTAAACCTTCGCCACGGCAACACAATTTGAGATACACTATAATCGTTCGCAATTTAGTATTTTCAGTATGTTGTCATCATGCGCAGAAGTTTATTATTAGTTATTTGCAGAAGTTTATATTTTAATTTTATTTTTTAAAATCCCCGCATGGATGTCGTTCTTTGTATAACTGGGCGCGATCATTATTAGGAGACTGCGCGTCTCTTTGTGTGACAGAAAATCTTCCTAACTGTACAAGAAGCTTTTTAATATGTTCTTGTGATCGAATCTTGTCTAATCGCTTGAATGATTTAAAGAATAAGGTTTAAAAACACTTAAAATCAAGTGTCTTTCACGCGGTCACGATCACTGCTTATAGAGAAATGACGCGCGGCTCTTTGTTTAATCCATTAGGAAACGAAGTTTGCACAGATGCCACACAGCGTCAACACATTAACACAGTCATACACATACAAATTCAAACTTCAATTTCAAAGAATTGAAAGGAACATTAAAAAGCATGACAAGATTCTGAAAGACGCGAGAAAGAACGAGCCTCGGGAAGGTAAGGTTCTCAGACGCGGCGCGTCTATAATTGTCACAGAACACCTTCTAAACTAAAATTAAGCTTTTTAATACATTCTTGTGATTAAATCTTGTGTCATCGCTGGAATATTTTATTTATAAGTTTAAAAAACACAAATGAGTTCGTGATCATTCAGACATCATCAAACTGTGAAACATCAAGGGGCGTTGCTTCTCTGAGTGAACAGAAAGTACACAAAGCTGTCCACTAGAGGGAGCCACGAGACCGTGTTTGTTAAGAGCCTCAAAAACACCCAAGAATATTATTAAAGTTTGACGTCTTGCCATGGCAACAATATTTAAGATATCACAAAGATATTCATATGTGTACATCTGAAATGTTTGGACATTATAATTAGGAAGTTTGAAGCAAATCGGGTAAAAATAAGAGGGTGAACTCAAAGCATTTTGAAAGTGACACATTTCCTGCTGCCAATTGGTGGCGCTATATCTTTGACTCATAATAGTCACATCCATGTACTCGGCCTCCTACAACGAACACACAGGTGAAGTTTCATAAAAATCAATAAATGTATGCAGACGTTATAACACACTTCCTGTTTCTCTTTTCTCGCCATAAATTCGTTGCCTCGCCACGGGCAAACCGTTTGAGATATCAAAAATCCCCTGGCAATTTTGCGTCATCAATGTCTTGACTTCATGCTGACCGAGTTTGATGTTGATCGGATTAAGCGCCTAGGAGGAGTATATCAAATTCCAGAGCATGCGTTTTTCAAACAACCCATAATAGCTCACTTCCTGTTGAGGCGGCGAACAACTTAGAGCACGAAAGTTGTCAGCCCCGATAAGGTCTATATGTGTACCGAGCTTCATACCAATATGTGCAAGCGTGTTTGATATATGGACCAAGTTTTCAGACCCCATTCAGGGGGGCGCTGTCGAGCCCCCCTGCCACGCCCGGGTCCCAGCCTCTGTGAAATCGTAATCGCCGCGGGTTCCAATGCGTGTGCAAAGTTTCAAGAGTTTTCGTGCATGTTAAGGGCCCCAAAAGTGCCAAAAACCTAAAAAAAAATAATAATAAATATAGCTGCTAGCAGCGATGACGGGCCCAAGCCGGTGGCACCGCCAACCCGGTGGCATCAAGGCAACTGTGCACAGCGGGAAAAATGAATTTAAAAGGTGTCTCCAGTTGGAGACTGACCAGTTAGTCGAGTCAGATTATTCAATATAATACTAACTAAAAGCGATCATATCATAGCCAACTTATCATTAGCAGTTCAAAGTGTTATATATTCAGCTGAATTTATGTTATTATATTGTTAAACTAATTATATAAAACTAAATAGTCAGTGAAATAGAAATGAACTGGTTCTTTGCCTTTATTTCTTTATACAAATTTATAGAAGAGAAGGGCTAAGATATTTCTTATCCTACAATGCAGACAAAAGGAGACAGCAATGAAAGGGTTAAACCTGCAAGACCCAGAGAGAGAGGGGGGGGGGGGGGATATATATTTTGAAGAAAACAAGTATGTTGATCTGAAATATAGTACATTCATTTTAAATTCATCCAGGTTCCATTGAATTTATCTTAAGGTATTTTACGTTATTTTTAACCATATTATTAAACTAATTATATAGAACCATATAGTCAGTGCACGACAACTGAATTGGTTCTATGCCTTCATTTTTTATGAGATTT
Organism: Opsariichthys bidens; assembly: GCA_037194245.1. Classification (NCBI taxonomy): domain Eukaryota; kingdom Metazoa; phylum Chordata; class Actinopteri; order Cypriniformes; family Xenocyprididae; genus Opsariichthys; species Opsariichthys bidens. The sequence continues at coordinate 4,724,229 of CM074312.1, read as the reverse complement.
CCGATTCTATAATTCAGAAAAAAAGAGACAGCAATGAAAGGGTTAAACCTGGAAGACCCTTAGAGAGAGAGAGAGATTCAGAAGAATTATTTTAAAGAAAACAAATATATTGATCTGAAATGTAGTATTTTCATTTTAAATTCATCCAGATTCCATTGAATTTATCTTCCATCTTTTGGTTATTATTAAAAAAAAATGTATATCTTGTGCTTAAACAGAACATTATTGTGCTTATTTTTGAGTTAAACTACATAGATTAAAAAAGTTTGAATTTCTTATTCAATGTTAGTGTTATTGTATATAGAAATAAACAGTGTATAATTCAAAGGAGAATATTGTTTAGTGTTATGAATTATCATTGAGTGTCATCTCAAAAATAGGTATATGCTGCCCTCTAGTGCTCATTTGATCATTTCAATAATTTTAAGAGTACTGTTTCCCCTCATTTTAATTTACACATACATCTTGAAATGAAAAAAAAAAATTAAAATGTTTATTTATGATATTTGTACTAATAAATATAGAAATTTGGTGTGTATATTTCAATTATTCATGAATAATTGACAACTTCAAATTTCCCTTTTTGTTCTTAATTTAAACCTTCCCCACGGCAACACCATATGAGATGTACTATAATCGTTCGCAATTTAGCATCATCAGTATGTTGTCATCATGTGCAGAAGTTTATTATTAGTTATTTGCAGAAGTTTATATTTTAATTTTATTTTTTTTAAATCCCTGCATGTGATGTAATTATTTGTATTGGCGCGATCATTATTAGGAGACGCTGCACTGCACAGAAAATCGAAGTTTGCACAGGCCTTAATTGTAAAACGAAAGCAAACTTTCTGTCCGTCTATGATCACGATCACTGCTTAGAGAGAAATGACGCGCGGCTCTTTGTTTAATCCATTAGGAAACGAAGTTTGCACAGATGCCACACCGCGTCAACACATTAACACAGTCATACACATAAAAATTCAAACTTCAATTTCAAAGAATTGAAAGGAACATTAAAAATGCATGACAAGATTCTGAAAGACGCGAGAAAGAACGAGCCTCGGGAAGGTAAGGTTCTCAGACACGGCGCGTCTATAATTGTCACAGAACATCTTCTAAACTAAAATCAAGCTTTTTATTACATTCTTGTGATTAAATCTTGTGTAATCGCTGGAATGTTTTATTTTATAAGGGTAAAAAAACACAAATGAGTTCGTAATCATTCACAGACATCATCAAACAGTCAAACACGGGGCGTTGCCTCTTTCAGTGAACAGAAATAATGTGATACACGTGCATTACTGTCCACTAGAGGGAGCCACGAGACCGTTTTTCTTAAAATACAGAGCTTGATTATTCGAAATATCCATATTCAAACCAAAATATCTGACTTTCTGTAATCTGTGATTACTCTCATAGAAATCATCAAACTGTCAAGGCTCGCGATCTCTACAGGAACGTCTTTCATGTGTTTATTTGCTTGTATATTGTAGAACAAACAGAACAACAGAAATAATGTGATGCACGTGCAATACTGTCCACTAGAGGGAGCCACGAGACCGTTTTTGTTAAGAGCCTCAAAAACACCCAAGAATATTATTAAAGTTTGACGTCTTGCCATGGCAACAATAATTAAGATATCTCAAAGATATTCATATGTCTACATCTGAAATGTTTGGACATTGTAATTAAGAAGTTTGAAGCAAATCGGGTAAAAATAAGAGGGTGATTTCAAAGCATTTTGAAAGGGACACATTTCCTGCTGCCAATTGGTGGCGCTATATCTTTGACTCATAATAGTCACATCCATGTGCTCGGCCTCCTACAACGAACACACAGGTGAAGTTTCATAAAAATCAATGAATGTATGCAGACGTTATAACACACTTCCTGTTTCTCTTTTCTCGCCATAAATTCATTGCCTCGCCACGGGCAAACCGTTTGAGATATCAAAAATTCACTGGACATTTGGCATCATCAATATCTTGTCTTCATGCTGACCGAGTTTGGTGGTGATCGGATTAAGCGCCTAGGAGCAGTATATCAAATTCCAGAGCATGCGTTTTTCAAACAACCCATAATAGCTCACTTCCTGTTGAGGCGGCGTACAACTTAGAGCACGAAAGTTGTCAGGCCCGATCAGATCTATATGTGTTTTGAGTTTCATACCAATATGTGCAAGCATGTTTGATATATGGACCAAGATTTCGGACCCCATTCAAGGGGGCGCTGTCGAGCCCCCCTGCCACGCCCGGGTCCCAGCCTCAGTGATTTCCTAATGGCCGCCGGTTCCAATGTGTGTGCAAAGTTTCAAGAGTTTTCGAGCATGTTAAGGGCCCCAAAAGTGCCCGAGTTTCATCCAATTTGAAAGATGCCAAGAGTCTCAAAACGATCCAAAACAAATATTTTGATCTGACACTTTGATCTGTTGCTATAACAACAGTGTTTCGAATATATAAGATCTTTTAACAGGTCTACATTCGCCATGTCTTGACATTATTCTGGTGAAGTTTGAAGCAAATCGGGTAAAAAATAAGAGGGTGAACTCAAAGCATTTTGAAAGTGACACATTTCCTGCTGCCAATTGGTGGCGCTATATCTTTGACTCATAATAGTCACATCCATGTACTCTGCCTCCTACAACGAACACACAGGTGAAGTTTCATAAAAATCAATAAATGTATGCAGACTTTATAACACACTTCCTGTTTCTCTTTTCTCGCCATAAATTCGTTGCCTCGCCACGGGCAAACCGTTTGAGATATCAAAAATCCCCTGGCAATTTTGCGTCATCAATGTCTTGACTTCATGCTGACCGAGTTTGGTGTTGATCGGATTAAGCGCCTAGGAGGAGTATATCAAATTCCAGAGCATGCGTTTTTCAAACAACCCATAATAGCTCACTTCCTGTTGAGGCGGCGAACAACTTAGAGCACGAAAGTTGTCAGCCCCGATAAGGTCTATATGTGTACCGAGTTTCATACCAATATGTGCAAGCGTGTTTGATATATGGACCAAGTTTTCAGACCCCATTCAAGGGGGCGCTGTCGAGCCCCCCTGCCACGCCCGGGTCCCAGCCTCTGTGACGCCCTAATGGCCGCAGGTTCCAATGCGTGTGCAAAGATTCAAGAGTTTTCGTGCATGTTAAGGGCCCCAAAAGTGCCAAAAACCTAAAAAAAAATAATGAATAAGAAGAAGAAGAAGAAATATAGCTGCTAGCAGCGATGACGGGCCCAAGCCGGTGGCACCGCCAACCCGGTGGCATCAAGGCAACTGTGCACAGCGGGAAAAATGAATTTAAAAGGTGTCTCCAGTAGGAGACTGACCAGTTAGTCGAGTCAGATTATTCAATATAATACTAACTAAAAGCGATCATATCATAGCCAACTTATCATTAGCAGTTCAAAGTGTTATATATTCAGCTGAATTTATCTTATTATATTGTTAAACTAATTATATAAAACTAAATAGTCAGTGAAATACAAATGAACTGGTTCTTTGCCTTTATTTCTTTATACAAATTTATAGAAGAGAAGGGCTAAGGGATTTCCTATCCTACAATGCAGACAAAAGGAGACAGCAATGAAAGGGTTAAACCTGCAAGACCCAGAGAGAGAGAGAGGGGGGGGGGATATATATTTTGAAGAAAACAAGTATATTGATCTGAAATATAGTACATTCATTTTAAATTCATCCAGGTTCCATTGAATTTATCTTAAGGTATTTTACATTAATATTACATAATTATAATATTAAATAATATTAATTTTACATAATATTAAACTGAAGCCATAGAACCAATTCAGTTGTCGTGCACTGACTATATGGTTCTATATAATTATTTTTAATGAGATTTCCGATTCTATAATTCAGAAAAAAAGAGACAACAATGAAAGGGTTAAACCTGGAAGAGAGAGAGAGAGAGAGAGAGAGAGAGAGAGAGAGAGATTCAGAAGAATTATTTTAAAGAAAACAAATATATTGATCTGAAATGTAGTATTTTCATTTTAAATTCATCCAGATTCCATTGAATTTATCTTCCATATTTTGGTTATTATTAAAAAAAAAATTATATCTTGTGCTTAAACAGAACATTATTGTGCTTATTTTTGAGTTAAACTACATAGATTAAAAAAGTTTGAATTTCTTATTCAATGTTAGTGTTATTGTATATAGAAATAAACAGTGTATAATTCAAAGGAGAATATTGTTTAGTGTTATGAATTATCATTGAGTGTCATCTCAAAAATAGGTATATGCTGCCCTCTAGTGCTCATTTGATCATTTCAATAATTTTAAGAGTACTGTTTCCCCTCATTTTTAATTTACACATACATCTTGAAATGAAAAAAAAAAAAATTTAAAATGTTTATTTATGATATTTGTACTAATAAATATAGAAATTTGGTGTGTATATTTCAATTATTCATGAATAATTGACAACTTCTAAATTCCCTTTTTGTTCTTAATTTAAACCTTCCCCACGGCAACACCATATGAGATGTACTATAATCGTTCGCAATTTAGCATCATCAGTATGTTGTCATCATGTGCAGAAGTTTATTATTAGTTATTTGCAGAAGTTTATATTTTAATTTTTATTTTTTTAAATCCCTGCATGTGATGTAATTATTTGTATTGGCGCGATCATTATTAGGAGACGCTGCACTGCACAGAAAATCGAAGTTTGCACAGGCCTTAATTGTAAAACGAAAGCAAACTTTCTGTCCGTCTATGATCACGATCACTGCTTAGAGAGAAATGACGCGCGGCTCTTTGTTTAATCCATTAGGAAACGAAGTTTGCACAGATGCCACACCGCGTCAACACATTAACACAGTCATACACATAAAAATTCAAACTTCAATTTCAAAGAATTGAAAGGAACATTAAAAAGGCATGACAAGATTCTGAAAGACGCGAGAAAGAACGAGCCTCGGGAAGGTAAGGTTCTCAGACACGGCGCGTCTATAATTGTCACAGAACATCTTCTAAAATAAAATTAAGCTTTTTATTACATTCTTGTGATTAAATCTTGTGTAATCGCTGGAATGTTTTATTTTATAAGGGTAAAAAACACAAATGAGTTCGTAATCATTCACAGACATCATCAAACAGTCAAACACGGGGCGTTGCCTCTTTCAGTGAACAGAAATAATGTGATACACGTGCATTACTGTCCACTAGAGGGAGCCACGAGACCGTTTTTCTTAAAATACAGAGCTTGATTATTCAAAATATCCATATTCAAACCAAAATATCTGACTTTCTGTAATCTGTGATTACTCTCATAGAAATCATCAAACTGTCAAGGCTCGCGATCTCAACAGGAACGTCTTTCATGTGTTTATTTGCTTGTATATTGTAGAACAAACAGAACAACAGAAATAATGTGATGCACGTGCAATACTGTCCACTAGAGGGAGCCACGAGACCGTGTTTGTTAAGAGCCTCAAAAACACCCAAGAATATTATTAAAGTTTGACGTCTTGCCATGGCAACAATATTTAAGATATCACAAAGATATTCATATGTGTACATCTGAAATGTTTGGACATTATAATTAGGAAGTTTGAAGCAAATCGGGTAAAAATAAGAGGGTGAACTCAAAGCATTTTGAAAGTGACACATTTCCTGCTGCCAATTGGTGGCGCTATATCTTTGACACACAATAGTCACATCCATGTGCTCGGCCTCCTACAACGAACACACAGGTGAAGTTTCATAAAAATCAATGAATGTATGCAGACGTTATAACACTCTTCCTGTTTCTCTTTTCTCGCCATAAATTCGTTGCCTCGCCACGGGCAAACCGTTTGAGATATCAAAAATCCCCTGGCAATTTTGCGTCATCAATGTCTTGACTTCATGCTGACCGAGTTTGATGTTGATCGGATTAAGCGCCTAGGAGGAGTATATCAAATTCCAGAGCATGCGTTTTTCAAACAACCCATAATAGCTCACTTCCTGTTGAGGCGGCGAACAACTTAGAGCATGAAAGTTGTCAGCCCCGATAAGGTCTATATGTGTACCGAGCTTCATACCAATATGTGCAAGCGTGTTTGATATATGGACCAAGTTTTCAGACCCCATTCAAGGGGGCGCTGTCGAGCCCCCCTGCCACGCCCGGGTCCCAGCCTCTGTGAAATCGTAATCGCCGCGGGTTCCAATGCGTGTGCAAAGTTTCTAGAGTTTTCGTGCATGTTAAGGGCCCAAAAGTGCCAAAAACCTAAAAAAAATAATAATGAAGAAGAAGAAGAATAATAATCCTTAGGAAAACAATAGGGCCTTCGCCCTTTGGGCTTGGGCCCTAATAATAATCCTAAGGAAAACAATAGGGCCTTCGCCCTTTGGGCTTGGGCCCTAATAATAATCCTTAGAAAAACAATAGGGCCCTTCGCCCTTCTGGGCTTGGGCCCTAATAATAATAATAATAATAATAATAATCCTTAGAAAAACAATAGGGCCCTTCGCCCCTTTCAGGGCTTGGGCCCTAATAATCCTTAGAAAAACAATAGGGCCCTTCGCCCTTCTGGGCTTGGGCCCTAATAATAATAATAATAATAATAATAATAATAATAATCCTTAGAAAAACAATAGGGCCCTTCACCCATTCTGGGCTTGGGCCCTAAAAAACAATAGGGCCCTTCGCCCCTTCGGGCTTGGGCCCTAATAAATATAGCTGCTAGCAGCGATGTGCGGGCCCAAGCCGGTGGCACCGCCACCTCGGTGGTTTAAGGACAACTGGGCACGGTGGGCAAAATGAATTTAAACAGTCTCCAGTTGGAGACTGACCAGTTAGTTGAGTCAGATCATTCAATATAATACTAACTAAAAGCGATCATATCATAGCAAAGTTATCATTAGCAGTTCCAAGTGTTATATATTCAGCTGAATTTATCTTATTACATTGTTAAATTAATTGTATAAAACTAAATAGTCAGTGAAATACAAATGAACTGGTTCTTTGCCTATATTTCTTTATACAAATTTATAGAAGAGAAGGGCTAAGAGATTTCCTATCCTATAATGCAGACAAAAGGAGACAGCAATGAAAGGGTTAAACCTGCAAGACCCTAAAAGAAAGAGAGAGAGAGAGAGAGAGAGAGAGAGAGAGAGATTCAGAAGAAATATTTTGAAGAAAACAAGTATATTGATCTGATATATAGTACATTCATTTTAAATTCATCCAGGTTCCATTGAATTTATCTTAAGATATTTTACATTATTTTTAACCATATTATTAAACTAATTATATAGAACCATACAGTCAGTGCACTACAACTGAACTGGTTCTATGCCTTCATTATTTATGAGATTTCCGATCATTATGATTATTATCAATGATTTGTGAAGGATCGTGTGACACTGGAGACTGGAGTAATGATGATAAATTCAGCTTTGATCATAGGATATAAATTACACTTTACTATATATTCAAATAGAAAACAGTCATTTTACATTTTAATAATATTTCACAATATTACAGCTTTTCTTGTATTTTAATAACATTAGTAGTGCATATCTTCATGCATTTCAAAATGTAGGCCAAGTATTTACATAAAAAAAGAAACATTAGAGCCATAATGACACAAAAAATTATTTACAGGAGAAAGCACCATTTTAAGGACATACAGTAGGCCTACAATGAAATTATAATTGAACACCTTTGCAAATAGTAATAACCTTCTTCATCACAAACCTGATGGTGCAGTACTTGATCCACATGGATCCCCTTTCTGTCCCTCTCTGGCTGTTCCTCTCTCTGTCCCTGTATGTTTTCTTCCTCCTCACCCTCTTCTTCATCCTTCTCTCTCCTTCTGCTCCTCAATTCTCTCAATACCTTGATTTGTTTCTCTCACTTTTTTGTAAAAAAGGACGCTATGTCCCTTCCTCGTTTCATGATAACTATCAGAAGAAAAAAAACGTGCATTACATTTCGCTGCATAACCATCCCACTTTACACGTGCAGATAGCCTGTTGATTACTTTACTCAAATGTATGTTATCGCAATGCAACAGCCAAGACAGATGAAGTTGTGGTTAACATCACAACATTGTGCAAGAGCCATAGACATAATAAAATACATAGACGCCCCATTGGGCGCCTTGGAACGCTGCAGCGATACGTCAACGTGTCCGCCATATTGCTGAGGGCAAGACTGCACCGTAAACAAATGCAAATAAACTGGCGAGCTGCGGTTTCTCTGGATAAAAACGAAAATTATTTACATTTATCAACCGATTTCAGTGGTTTATTGTAATAGATGGGCTGATTTACGTGTATCTTTGGCCACGCCCATTGGTTTGTACGTGAGTTCTGTGTTTTGTTAGAGCACGCAGTAAAAAGGTAACCAGCGAACCAGCAACACGTGTGTCTGTCGTTCCTCTTCCCTAATTCACCCTATCTTAATATATTACAGTGGCGACGAGGATTAAGGGTACTTTAAGAGACTGTTAGTTGCTGAGAAACATTGTTGCACTTGTCGTAAGAGAAATTGGAACGAGGCACGTGTGAAAAGCTGCTAACAACGGGGCTAACATGGCGCTGATGCAGTTTGGCCGAGTGGACGAGTACAAGGAATCGAAGGAGGATTTCGAATCGTACATTGAGCGTTTTGAACAGTGGCTTCTGGCGAATGACATTGCAAGTGAGAAAAAGGTTAGTGTGTTTCTCTCCGTGATCGGGGCTGAGACATATGGACTGTTAAAAAATCTAGTCACGCCGACGAAGCCGAGCGAAATGTCATATAACGAACTGAAAGCTGCGTTGCTAGCGCATTACAGGCCGCAACCGTTAGTGATCGCGGAGCATTTTAAATTCCAGAAACGCAACCAGAAGGAAGGGGAATCGGTGGCGGATTACATCGTGGCTTTGAGACAGCTATCAGTGAGCTGTGAATTCAGACAATATTTGAGTGATGCGCTCAGAGACAGATTTGTAAGTGGACTAAAATCGGAGTCTATGCAACGCAAATTGCTGAGTCAAAAGGATCTGACGTTCAACCAGGCCTGCGAAATTGCGTCATCCATGGAGCTGGCCTCGAGAAACACGCTGGAAATTGCGGGAAAGAGCAAGGATTTACAGTCAGTGAATGAAGTTAAACTTTTTCATAAGAAAGAAAAAGGGAAGTTTAAAGGGAGAGATGTTTCTGAAAAAGGAAAATACCAGAAGAGAGAACAGAGAACAGAAGAAAGCAATAAATGCTACAGATGTGCTGGAAAACACTCAGCTAGAGACTGCAGATTTAAGAATGAGAAGTGTCATGCATGTAACAAAATTGGACACATTGCACGGGCCTGTAGGAATAAGAGAACAGCTGGACAGACACAATATGTGGAGGCAGAGTGTCCTAATGAAAGAAAAGAGGATGAATCCGAGTTGTTGGTGTGTATACAGTGTACACAACCTCAAACGGAAAGAAAGGAATTGTGGTAAATGTGAATTTGGATGGAAAGTGCATGGACATGCAGCTGGACACGGGGGCAGTGGTATCGCTGATGTCAGAACAGTCATACAAGAGTTTCCTGTCACACTTACCGTTAAGCAAAACAAGCATGCAGCTAACTACCTATTCAGGGGAGAGAATTCCATTGCTGGGATCCATAGATGTGCCAGTGAAGTATGAAAAGCAAAACGTGACACTGCCATTGGTCATCGTTAAAGGGGACAGACCAGCCCTGCTGGGCAGAAACTGGTTAGAGAAAATTCAGTTGGATTGGCCAAATATTTTAAATGTGGAAAAAGCTGAAGTGGTCTCTGACCCAGCAGTAAAAGCAGTGTTGAGACGACATTCAGAGGTATTTTCTGACCAAGTGCAATTAAAGATTTCAAAGCTACTATCCGAGTCCGTCCTGATGCAAGTCCGATATTTCAGAAAGCTAGACCTGTTCCTTATGCTTTACGAGAAGCTGTGGAAAAGGAACTGGAAAGATTGGAAAAAACAGGCATAATATCCAAGATTGAAAGAAGTGAATGGGCGGCCCCGATTGTAGTCGTTCCAAAAAGTGATAAGTCCATCCGTATCTGTGGTGACTATAAAGTCACTATAAACCAGAATCTAGAGGAGGAAACGTATCCGCTGCCTAACACAGAAGATTTGTTCGCTAAGTTGGCAGGCGGAACGTTGTTTAGCAAACTGGACTTGGCGCATGCTTATCAGCAATTAAAATTAGACCAACCCTCCGAAAAATACCTCACCATTAATACGCACCGTGGCCTGTACAAGTACCATCGTCTCAGTTATGGAGTGGCCAGTGCTCCTTCTATTTTCCAGGCTGTCATGGATCAAATCCTGCAAGGGCTAGATCATGTCACCTGTTTCCTTGATGACATTCTTATCACAGCCAGTACAAAAGAGGAGCATGTAAGGAGACTGGATGAAGTGCTTTCCAGATTAGAGAGGTATGGACTTAGAGTAAAACTTTCCAAGTGTCAGTTTATGCAAGGCAGCGTTGAGTATTTAGGCCACCGCATCGACAAAGAGGGTCTGCACCCAACTGAGGATAAGGTGGCAGCAATTGTTAACGCCCCAAAACCAAACAATGTCACAGAGCTACGGTCATTTTTGGGCCTCTTAAATTACTATGGTCGGTTTCTGAAAAATCTGTCCAGCCGTCTACAGCCTTTACACAATTTACTAAAACAAAAGCAACCGTGGAGCTGGACTGCAGAGTGTGACACAGCGTTTGAGGAAGCTAAACAGCTGCTGCTCAGTAGTACTGTGCTGGTCCATTATGATGGAACCCGACCCCTGAAATTAGCATGCGATGCCTCACCTTATGGGGTGGGCGCTGTGATCTCGCACATTATGGACAATGGCGAAGAGCGCCCTATAGCGTTTGCATCCCGCACACTGACTGAAACTGAGAGAAAGTATGCCCAGATAGAACGGGAAGCCTTGTCCATCATCTATGGGGTTAAAAAGTTCCATAAATATATCTATGGACGAAAGTTTACACTCATAACTGAACACAAGCCTCTGCTGGCGATACTGGGACCGAAAGCAGCAATACCAACCTTGGCAGTCCTTCGAATGCAGCGCTGGGCTTTAGTGCTGATGGCTTATAATTATGATATTGAGTACCGCAAATCAGCTGAACACATGAATGCTGATGCCATGTCCAGACTGCCAACTGAGGGTAAAGACTGTACCGGGGAAGAAGGAAGTGTGTTCTACTTTTCCCAGGTGGAAGAGCTCCCTGTATCGGCTAAGGACATAGCACAAGCAACACGAAAAGATCCAACATTATGCAAAGTGTGGAATTATACTGTGAATGGCTGGCCAAACTATGTGTCGGAGGAGAGTCTGAAACTGTATTTTTCACGCAGGCTTGAATTGTCAGAGGACCAAGGATGTGTGTTGTGGGGCATGCGTGTCATAATTCCGCCCAAATACAGATCCAGATTACTAGACGAGCTACACCATGAGCATCCAGGAATTTGCCGTATGAAGGCCCTGGCTCGCAGCTACCTGTGGTGGCCAGGATTAGACGGCTGCATTGAAGAAAAGGTGCGGTGCTGTAGCTGTTGCCTGGCAGTTCAAAAAGCACCTGCAGTGGCACCCCTTCACCCGTGGAGATGGCCTGAGTGGCCATGGCAGAGAATCCACATTGATTTCGCAGAAAAAGAAAAGCAGTATTTCCTAGTAGTAATCGACAGCCATTCAAAGTGGTTAGAGGTGGAGCCGATGTCCTCAATAACCTCTTCGCTCACAATTGATGCTCTCCGAGGTTTGTTCGCAGCTTATGGATTACCGGAGGAGGTGGTCTCCGATAACGGGCCGCAGCTGGTGTCTACTGAGTTTGCGGATTTCCTGAAAGGAAACGGAATTAAACATACGCGAGTTCCTGCCTATCATCCAGCCTCAAATGGTGCAGCAGAAAGATCGGTTCAGATACTGAAACAGTCACTCCTGAAAAGTGTGTCTGAGAAAGGGGGTAAACAGATGCCTTCCCTCAAGCACAAACTGGCAAATTTCTTAATCATGTACCGTAGTACACCTCATACAGTCACCGGAAAAACACCAGCGGAGCTGTTTCTTAAGCGTCACATTCGAACACGTTTTTCACTGTTGAAGCCTGATCTGGCTAAGGTTGTTCAGGAAAAACAGCAGGAGGAAAAGAGACAGCATGACCAAGGGAAAAGAGTCCTAAGATCTTTTGTCGAGGAAGAGCCAGTTCGAGTCAGAAATTTCAGAGGAGGGCCAGGGAAATGGTTGAGTGCAACGGTGATTGAGCGGAAGGGTCCTGTAAGTTATCTGGTACAGGAGGGTCAAAGAAGGCGCACTGTGCATGTAGACCATATACTGCCAGGAAATGCTGCAGAAGGATCTCGTTTCCATGAGGAGTTAGAGTTCCCAAATCCAGTTGTCACTGATGACTTCATGGAAGCCATGAACATTCCTTCTGTCAGAGAGAACCCTCTGCCAGCCCTGGTACCAGAGGTCACTGGAAATACAGAGAGTCTGACTGAAAAAAGTCTAGTGAGCTCCCAACCCTCAGAAAAGACTGTTCGTAGATACCCACAGAGGGTTCGTTCTGCTCCAAAAAGGCTAGATTTATAAGTATTTGTTTTCTACCAATACTGGGTTTCAGTGCAATAGTTTTTTAGTTATTAAAGGATGTAAGGTGTAAAATCGTTACCTGGAAATTTCTGTGCACTGGTATAGAGATATAATTAATATAAAAGTTGTTTTCTAAAATGTTCTTTTCTAAAAGGGAGATGTTCAAATCTTAAGGGGAAGGACTGTAATAGATGGGCTGATTTACGTGTATCTTTGGCCACGCCCATTGGTTTGTACGTGAGTTCTGTGTTTTGTTAGAGCACGCAGTAAAAAGGTAACCAGCGAACCAGCAACACGTGTGTCTGTCGTTCCTCTTCCCTAATTCACCCTATCTTAATATATTACATTTATGATGTACAAAAAGTTCCATCTCTAGTTACTTAAAACCTCGATAGTAGACTTAAAAAATATATATTTATTTTAATAGTTAAAGCTCAGACTTGTCCTGTATTTGGCTGCTTTATTCTTGGATAAGAATTGTGAAAACGCCCATAATGAGAGAATTTAAATTTTCACATTAAAAAAAAAAAAGATTTCTTATTGTGGAAAAGGCATTTTCTGTCTTTTAACCCGTTTCAGCTTTTCTTGTGTTTAGAATTGACCACCGTTGTGAAAATGAAGCAAATCGTCAAAAACATATCAAACACGCTGGAAAAACCTTCCCTTACAGCTACTTCCCACCGTCTCCTCAACTCTCTGTCTCTGGGAAACCTTCAATGTGTGAGAAAAGTAAGCTAGTTACAGTAATTCACAAAATGTCAGTCACTTATCCGAAACGAGTGCTTGTCTTAAAAGTCGGTTTTAAGAAAATAAAGATGAGAAGCCCCTCCACCCGGGTCTCATTCTACCTGCTTCGAGCGAGCCGAGAACCAGAGTCTTTGGCGATGGGAGTCGGACGCTCTACCAAGGAAGCTAAAGGCTACTCGCACAGCCACTGCTAGCTGGCCTCTGTTACAGATGAATATTTAAATTTCAGGAAATTTAGTTTATAAAATAAAGTAATGTATGCTAAAACTATAATATAGACCATTTTAACTCATGTCCCAACTTTAACAGCTAATTAGCTATTTTCTGACTGACTCTGGTGACCAACTACTATCGACATATTTATATGACCAAATACAACCAGAAACAAATGTTCAGCCGTACCTGTGAAAGGTTATTCCCCGAGACGTGTATTCAATTGTGTGGCGATTTGTACAGCCCCAAGCAGCACACGAAACAGGCATTTTCCTCAATTCCAGTTATGAGCGTTATGGGAACGTTGACCTGCACAATATGGCGGCGCCGTTGACGTACGAGCCAGAGACCAATGGGGCGTCTATGTATTTTATTATGTCTATGGCAAGAGCAACAAGAGATACGAGTCACGAGATACGCGTCCGGCGCCGCTATAATTTACCCGTGTAGAACGTTCCGTCGCATTAGTTCCGCTTTTGGCGCTCGCGTATAAAATCATAACAAATTCATAATTAATTTTTTTTTGGGGTCAGCACAGGGGTGGCCAGGGACATGTCTACAGAGGCACGTGTAGGCCTCCGTGTAGAACCGCCACTGTTCACAGACATCATCAAACTGCCAAACACGGCTCGCGATCTCTACATGAATGTCTTCCGTGTTTATTTGCTTGTATATTGTAGAATCGCTGGAATATTTTAAATGGTTTATATATATATATATATATATATATATATATATATATATATATATATATATATATATATATATATGACGAAGTGGCCTGAATTGTAAAACGAAAGCAAACTTTCTCTCCGTCTATGACATTAGAGTGGCTGTTTCTGTCAATACTCGCGATCAGTGAATTAATTTTTTTCATTTGTTTCTTACCTTGTATATTATACAATCGCTTGAAAGTTTTAATGAATGAATTGACATGTAAACAAAGACTGTCGTGAGTTGTAAAACGAAAGCGATTGTTCAAAACTCGGGGCTCGTGTGCTTCCTGTGAACAGAAATAATGTGATGCACGTGCAGTGCTATCCACTAGAGGGAGCCACGAGACCGTTTTTCATGAATGATTAACAACTTCCAAATTCCCTTTTTGTTCTTAATTTAAACCTTCGCCACGGCAACACCATTTGAGATACACTATAATCGTTGGCAATTTAGCATCATCAGTATGTTGTCATCATGTGCAGAAGTTCATTATTAGTTATTTGCAGAAGTTTATATTTTAGTTTTATTTTTTAAAATCCCTGCATGGATGTCGTTCTTTGTATAACTGGGCGCGATCATTATTAGGAGACGCTGCGCGTCTCTTTGTGTGACATTAAAAAGCTTCTTTTACAGTTTGGAAGATTTTCTATGTTCTTGTGATCGAATCTTGTCTAATCGCTTGAATGTATTAAAGAATAAGGTTTAAAAACACTTAAAATCAAGTGCCTTTCATGCGGTCACGATCACTGCTTATAGAGATGTACATCACAACATTGTGAAATTAGACATAAATGACTTTTAAAAATCAACATAATGACAAACTCAGGATGACGCATTTATACAACAAAACACACATCCAAAATTATTACCCAGATATAATAATAACAACAGTTTATGACCATCAGGGGACATTAAAAGCAGCTTTCATCGCTTTTTCACTTGGGCAAAGCTCAAATTCACCAACTGAAGGATGATCTACAGCTTTCGGATCAAAGGACATGTAAGAAAATCCCACAGGAAGCAGATGAAACACACACTACACAGAACCAAACTACGCGCGGCTCTTTGTTTAATCCATTAGGAAACGAAGTTTGCACAGATGCCACACAGCGTCAACACATTAACACAGTCATACACATACAAATTCAAACTTCAATTTCAAAGAATTGAAAGGAACATTAAAAAGGCATGACAAGATTCTGAAAGACGCGAGAAAGAACGAGCCTCGGGAAGGTAAGGTTCTCAGACGCGGCGCGTCTATAATTGTCACAGAACACCTTCTAAACTAAAATTAAGCTTTTTATTACATTCTTGTGATTAAATCTTGTGTAATCGCTGGAATAGTTTAACTTAGAAGTTTAAAAAACACAAATGAGTTCGCGATCATTCACAGACATCACCAAACTGTGAAACAAGGGGCGTTGCTTCTCTGAGAGAACCGAAATACGTGCAGTGTCCACTAGAGGGAGACACGAGACCGTGTTTGTTAAGAGCCTCAAAAACACCCAAGAATATTATTAAAGTTTGACGTCTTGCCATGGCAACAATATTTAAGATATCTCAAAGATATTCATATGTCTACATCTGAAATGTTTTGACATTATAATGAAGAAGTTTGAAGCAAATCGGACAAAAATAAGAGGGTGCTCTCAAAGCATTTTGAAAGTGACACATTTCCTGCTGCCAATTGGTGGCGCTATATCTTTGACTCATAATAGTCACATCCATGTACTCGGCCTCCTACAACGAACACACAGGTGAAGTTTCATAAAAATCAATAAATGTATGCAGACGTTATAACACACTTCCTGTTTCTCTTTTCTCGCCATAAATTCGTTGCCTCGCCACGGGCCAACCGTGTGAGATATCAAAAATCCCCTGGCAATTTTGCGTCATCAATGTCTTGACTTCATGCTGACCGAGTTTGGTGGTGATCGGATTAAGCGCCTAGGAGGAGTATATCAAATTCCAGAGCATGCGTTTTTCAAACAACCCATAATAGCTCACTTCCTGTTGAGGCGGCGAACAACTTAGAGCACGAAAGTTGTCAGGCCCGATAAGGTCTATATGTGTACCGAGTTTCATACCAATATGTGCAAGCGTGTTTGATATATGGACCAAGTTTTTATTTTTTAAAATACCTGCATGGATGTCGTTCTTTGTATAACTGGGCGCGATCATTATTAGGAGACGCTGCGCGTCTGTTTGTGTGACATTAAAAAGCTTCTTTTACAGTTTGGAAGATTTTCTATGTTCTTGTGATCGAATCTTGTCTAATCGCTTGAATGATTCAAGGGGGCGTGTTTGATATATGGACCAAATTTTCAAGCGTGTTTGATATATGGACCAAGTTTTCGGACCCCATTCAAGGGGGCGCTGTCGAGCCCCCGTGCCACGCCCGGGTCCCAGCCTATGTCACGTCCTAATGGCCGCAGGTTCCAATGTGTGTGCAAAGTTTCAAGAGTTTTTGAGCATGTTAAGGGCCCCAAAAAGCCCCGAACGGTTGAAAAAAAAAAATAATAATAATAATAATAATAATAATAATCCTTAGAAAAACAATAGGGCCCAAGCCCAGAAGGGCTTGGGCCCTAACTAATTATACTAATGATTTGGGAAAAATGGATAAACCATAGTGGTTGAGACAGCTCTGTGGTGAAGAGAAGACCCTTATCTTTTTCCCTGGAGAAAATCCTGAAGATCTCCCCAAGGAGTACCTTGTGAGTTGAATGTCAGGATATTTAAAAATTGAGCTTCCGTTGATCATAACTGATAAAAAAGTAATCAAGTTGAAAAAAACAATGTTTTTAGATGTTTGAATGAGTTGTTATAAGCTGATCCAGCCGTTTGCTTTTTTACAGTTTTAAGAAACAAATAAATTTTTCTCCTTTGCATTTCATATTTTGTAAATATCTACTGAATATGCATAAACTAGACACCTCTATATAGCAGTTGCATACACTGATCAGGCACAACATTATGACCACCTTCCTAATATTGTGTTTGCTGTCAAAACAGCCCTGACCCGTCGAGGCATGGCCTCCACTAGACCATGTTAGCAGCAGATCCTTTAAGTCCTGTAAGTTGTTTGTCTGGCACATCCCACAGATGCTCGATTGGATTCAGATTGGGGGAATTTGGCGGCCAAGTCAACACCTCAATCTCGTTGTTGTGCACCTCAAACCATTCCTGAACCATTTTTGCTTTGTGTCAGGGCTCATTATCCTGCTGAAAGAGCCACAGCCACCAGGGAATACCGGATGAAAGGATGTACATGGTCTGCAACAATGCTTAGGTAGGTGGTACGTGTCAAAGTGACATCCACATGGATGGCAGGACTCCCAGCAGAACATTGACCAAAGCATCACACTGCCTCCACAGGCTTGCTATCTTCCCATAGTGCATCCTGGAGTCACGTGTTCACCAGGTAAGCGACACACACGCACCGGGCCATCCACACGAAATGATTCTTCAGATTCTTCCATTGCTCCGTGGTCCAGTTCTGATGCTCCCGTGCCCACTGTTGGCGCTTTCGGCGGTGGACAGGGGTCATCATGAATACCCTGACTGGTC
This sequence comes from Opsariichthys bidens, assembly GCA_037194245.1. Lineage (NCBI taxonomy): Eukaryota > Metazoa > Chordata > Actinopteri > Cypriniformes > Xenocyprididae > Opsariichthys > Opsariichthys bidens. Next base: position 4,706,417 of record CM074312.1, on the reverse strand, counting down.
ACACGCAGAAAACCGATGCACTGTGTATCTGACACCTTTCTATCAGTACCAGCATTAACTTCTCGAGCAGTTTGAGCTTCAGAAGCTCGTCTGCTGGATCGAACCACACGGGCCAGCCTTCGCTCCCCGCGTGCATCAATGAGCCTGTCACTGGATCACCGCTGTTCCTTCCTTTGAATCACTTTTGACAGACACTGACCACTGCGGGAACACCCACAAGAGCTGCAGTTTTGGAGAAGTTCAGACCCAGTCCCATCACAATTTGACCCTTGTCAAACTCGCTCAATCCTTACTCTTGCCCATTTTTCCTGCTTCTAACACATCAACTTTGAGGACAAAATGTTCACTTGCTTCCTAATATATCCCACCCACTAACAGGTGCCGTGATGAAGAGCTAATCGGTGTTCTTCACTTCACCTGTCAGTGTCACAATGTTATGCCTGATCGGTGTATAATACAGACAATAGTAACAAATTCAAAATCTCCTGAGAAGCAGCTCTAAAAAGCCAACAGTGGCATTATTCAGCTCAAGTCAGGTCAGTGTTGATTCAGTTCAGTTCAATAACTGGAAAATTCATCAATTGTGCATACACACTGTGTACAGTATACATATTTGTGCACTTCTACTTCTACACCCCACTGCACACTGAACAAGCAAAAGACAAGAGAGTAGTGTTGTACATTTTCCACATCTGTGCGTAATTTGATGTGTTTATGGTCAACCATTTGATGTTTGTAGAGTTACTATACAAAAACAGTTTTTAAGAGTTCAAGTAGTTTTGGGTGAAATGTTTGCTTTTGCAAATGATGTGCATGTTTTGTGGTTTTGTGTGTAGAGTTTCGAGAAATGGAGCCATAGTTTCAGAAATTGTAAGCAAGCGATTTAAAAAAAGAAAAACTGTTATCGTTCTTGCAGATAGCTGACTGTTCTCTGTCTCAGCCATGGCTCCTGTGTCAGACCCCAGCTCATTCTCTTCTATCTCCAAGTGCTCTACCAAGCACTTAAATCTCGTTTACCATGTTGACTTTGACAGGCATGTGCTCAAAGGGAAAGTCGCCCTGACTGTGGAAGTTCTGGAGGATAAATTCTCTTGTCTGGTACAATTTTAATTTGATTAATCAAATCTGTTGTTGTGTTTGCTTGACTTCATCACTACAGGTCACATTCACACATCTGCATGAGGAAGATTCAGTGCTTTTGCGATTGCTTTGATTCATTCTGATTAAGTGGAATATCTAATAGATTACTAGTCAAACTGAAAAAAGATGCTAGTCTCTAGTAGATTTGGATTACAAAATTATGATTAAAATCCCAGTAGCTTTTCTTTAGAATTTTTTTTAGTTATTTTAATTGTTGTTCATGCCATCTCTTGGGTAATTTTTTGTGCTCCATGTACAGTGTAAATATCTGTTTGTCTCTTTGACAGGTGGACATCTTGAATAAAGTGGACTGGAATGCATGGATGCACACTCCAGGAATGCCTCCCGTCAAACCTCAGTGAGCACTGGAGTGTGTGTGTGTGTGTGTGTGTGAGACAGATGTGTGTGTGTGGTTCAGCTATTCCATACGTTGTTAAGACTAAATATCCCCACGTGGATAGGAATACCAGAAATCAGTTTATACAGTATAAAACATTGTCTATGGAAATTCCCCATAAACACAGAAACCCAACATGTTTGTGTGTGCGATTTAAATTGGACTTTGCCTCTGTGCACAGGTATGACACCACTATGGCCGATGCCTGCACTGCTCTGTGCCAGAGATGGGTGAAGGTGAGTCTTTCTCCTGTTAAAGGTAGAGCAAGCTAGCTTTGAAAGCATGAGATCCACTCTAACTTAAGTGTCCTCAAAGCCACGCCTCCTCCAAAACACAAGAACGCGCACAGCCAGAGCAGAGTCTGCAAAGTGTCAGGAGAGATAGATAAGGAGAGACACAAGTGTTTATGAAAAACATTGCCTACCCTTCCTTTAAACTACACAAAGCCTTTCACAGTTCTCAAGCTCCTCTAAATTACAGAGTTTAAGACTAACCCCTCTCTTCCTCTTTATCTGTGTGTTCGTGCATTTTTAGGCAAAAGAAGGGGATCTTACGAGTTTCACTGAGGCAGATGTGAAGCAATTCAACTCTCCTCAGCTCATTGAGTTTATGGCTTTGTTGCTCCAAGAGGTACTAAATAAGTTAAAACAGGGGAAAAAAAATTATATATATATATTAGCACTGCAGATCAAAAGACAGAGAGGAACAGAAAGCAGAAGTAGTCTTGAAATGTGTCTGTTTGTTTCCTCTGTCTGTTTCCTGTATCAGGAGCCTCTTCCTCTGTCCCATGTGAAGAAGATGCAGGAGATCTACCAGCTGAACAGTGTTAGAAATGCAGAGGTTCGCTTCAGGTAAGCAGCAGACATGTTTTTTTGAATGATCTGATTATTACGTACAGTATTTCAGTATTTCATGTCAAATTGTTTGATTGTGCAGGTGGTTGCGTGTCTGTGTGAGGGCACACTGGGAGGAAGCCGTTCCTCTGGCGCTGAAGATGGCTACCGAACAGGGCAGAATGAAATTCACTCGCCCGCTCTTTAAGTAAATTCATTAAAATGTTCTGAGAAGTCCGTGATTGGACCAATAACGGCAATAAATGGGGTCACTTGTTGAAAATGGACCAAAAGTAAAAAAAGGGGATGTTTTGAGTGAATTACAGAGTTTTGTAATTTCCTTGCTGCCTCGAGCAACCAAACATTTCATTGTCTTTGACCCTACAAACCTCTGTTTTGAAATGTCTAAAGCTCTTTAAGACCATTTCAAAGTGTGCTCTTGCTGACCTCATTTTCTCTCTTTTAGAGAAGTTCACAACTTCTCCAAGTACAGCGACGAGGCAGTGAAGACTTTAAGGAGCACCGTGGAGCACTGCACCCTGTCACAGCGATGCTGGTGGCCAAAGATCTGAAAATCGCTGGCTAAAATGCTGCTTTCTGACCTCCTTATGTGCAGCCAGTGTTTCTGTGCTTCAGCGTCAATGCAAACCTGCATCTCTCAACTTCAGAAAATGGATTAATGTGCAGAGCGTTTTACTCATTGGCCAAAGCTTGGCTTTTTAATGTTTTGATGGAGATTTCAGGGCTTAGAACAAAAAAAAAAAGAAAAAAAGAGTTTCGCTATCTTACAGTTTAGTGTTAATAAAAGAGCATATCTTGGAATGAAGGAAATGTCCCTTCATATGATATGTCAAAAGTAATGTTCTTTAATAAACTTATCTGTAAAAGAAATGTCTGCTCTTTCGTTCAATAAAAATTGCCTTGATACAGAATAAAGTGCATGGCATAGCACATAAACGGATTTCATATGTTTGCTCAACATGTGTAGGCCTATGTTTTTCTTTTGAAAAAGTCTTTGAGTTGCACATTTCAGTGGGCAGAAGTCGTTCATAAGGTAGTAGTTCATTCCGTTCACAATGCTGCAGGGAATCCCAGAATCCCACAATTTTTTTATATTAAATTGTTTATTATTATTATTATTATTAATGCTGTAGATAAACAGAAAATCAACCAAACTGAATCAACTCAAATGTCTCTAAGTATGTGACTCAGTGGCTAATCACTTGTTTTTCATATGTGGGGTTTTGGATCAATTCCCACAATTGCAAATATTCTCCCATCACAAAACACAAAGCTCCATCCAAAACACTTCTTTCCTTGTCTGATTCAGCGGCTCAAGTGAGAAAACGCTGAGCTTTAATGATAGAGTCCTGAGTTCAAATCCTACTGTTTCTTATGTTGATTTATTAATTACAGCTGTAGATCAACAGAAAATCAACCGAATTTAACCAACTCACATGTCTCAATGCCTATGGCTCAGTGGCTGATTAGTTCCTTTTCATAGATAGAGTTCTTGGTTCAAATCCCAGATTTACTAAAACAATTTCCATCGTGTAACACAAAGCTCTCAAGAAAAACCCATTCCTTGTCAGATTCAGTGGCTCAAGTGGTAAAGCTTTAGTCAGTCCTGACTTTGAATCCCACAATTACTTACATTAACCTTTTTTATTATTATTATTTAATGCTATAGATAAACTGAAAATCAGTCCAATTGACCCAGCTATAGGACTTCACAAAGTCTTTGGTTCAGTGGTGAATCACTTGTCTTTCGTATGTTGGTTTCTTGGATCAAATCCCACAAATGTGAACATTTTTCCATCATATAGCACAAAGGTATCAATAAAAACCCTTCCAAAACACCCAATTCCTTGTCAGATTGAAAAATGGATTGACACTGCATTTTAAATGATTGACACTTCCAATAAAAGTGAGGGAAATTACTTTAATTGGTTCTGACTATTGATTTATTGATTAATTAAAAAAACTCTAAAAAGAAAAAGGTTGCAAGATGAAGCTCCAGTGGCTCATCAGTCTGAGACTCAAAAAAAAAAGACATGCCCCCAAAAAAAGCAATGAAACAACAGAAGCTCCAGTGGCTCAGTGGTCTAAATATTGCTTCTTCATGCAGAGATTCCTGGTTCAAATCTCACTCTTTGGTTGAATGCTTTAGTTTGAAGGGTTTTTTCCAAATATAAAGGATATGCCCCCAAAAAAAAGAGGGCTCAGTGTGAAAGTGCCAGTGGCTCTAGTGGTTAGAGCATGTGCTCCCTATCAGGAGTATCCGGGTTCAAAACCGGCCTGGTCACTGTAGCATGGTTGCGTTGGAGACCGGTCACCTGATCAGGATCTGTGACAGGCTGTAAGAGCAATCAAATCCTGACAGGGGACTGAGAGAAGGCAGGAAACGAAGGGGGGAGGTAATAACCAAACGCCTCCCCCTGGGGAGTTCTGGGATGATATCCAGCAGCGGTTATGTTTTACACCAATGTGCGACTTTATAATTTATTATCCAGCTGAAAGCTGAACCAAAAACTTTCCAGACTTTTTTTTTTTTCTTTCAAAATAACCTACTACTCTACCATGATCTCAACCAGGACTCTTACTCTTTCTCTTTCTCTTTCTCTTTCTCTTTCTCTTTCTCTTTCTCTTTCCATGGACTCAATCGCTGCATTTCTTGGAGATCTGACCAGGATTCGAACCAGTAACCTCTGAAACCATGAGGCAGTGCTCATACCAGTGAGCCACAGATCTCTTACCTCTAATCGTGCTGGAACTAATACTTCACTGTTGAGAGCTCAGATTGAGATTAGAATCTCTATTCTCTCAGATTCAGGGTTATGATTGGTCACATCGCCTGTCAATCAAACTGTTTGGAAAGGGTCAACTGACATCATGACTCGTCAGTGTTAAGCATCAATCAAATAATCTACTCGGAATGTGAGTTTGACCATCATGTGTTTATTTGAGTTTAAAAACAGTAGTACACGTCACTGAATGCTTCATGATTTGAACAACTTGATTAATGCACTTCATTTGCACAAATGAGATGATACTGTTCGTTCTTATTAAAGGTCAATACAAAAAGATTCCAATATGGAAACACATTCAGTAGAAACGGTGCTAAAAAAATTACATTCTTAAAAAGAAATCCAATGAGGCACGTTTGATTTGCTAAAGGTCCCTGAGAGCGAAATTCATTTCCTAATTCAAATCACCAGAGGGGCGTCGGCCTCATTAGCATATCGATGGAACTTTGGCCCTATTAGCTACTCGCTCAAGTGACTAGGCCCCGCCTCTTTTCGCCACTCAGCTGTGGGATAGACGTACCACATGACCACACCAGACGGGTTGGCGTACACAACAAACTCTGTGCTGTCCTTCAGCTGGGGAAACAGCTTCTCCGAAAACACATCAAACTCCTGTGAGAGAGAGAGTGTAAATGATCATGTAAATGATTCAGTGTGATCTTCATCAGATCAGTGTTTCTGAACACTCACCTCATAGACTCCAAGTCTGTAGTTCAGCATCTTCAGAGACGTCATGTATCGATATGGCATATCTGACCTCCTGCTGAAGAACACCAGAGCACTGGCTCCTTTAGAGAGGCTGCAAGTACGCCTAGAACCCGCTCTTCTCCTGCAGGAACACAAGCATCGCTTTGACAGAGTCCATTCATCAGGAGAGCCATTTACTTCATTCCAATGAATCAGTGTTTTGAAAGAATCAAAAGGGTGAACCAATGATTCAATGATCCATTCATAAAGAGAGCCATTTACTTCATTCCTGAATGAGTCAGTGTTTTCAGTGAATCAATTGAGTGACCCAATGATTCAATGGAATGATTTTTATTCCATTTAGATTAAGTTTTTCAACAAATCTTTTTATTTTATTTCAGCTTTATTTCAATAAAAATCCTACTTATTTAATTCAATTAAACCCTGTTAGAATCAACTGTGAAATATAATAGAATCACACATAATTCACCTTCAGCAGGCGTCTGCCCTGGATACCCAAGTGGTCCTGCTTGATGCCGATCATGACTTTATTCTGCAGGATGGCGCGAACGCCGCTGCGGATCGTGCGCAGATCGTAGGACATGAACAGAGGCGCGGCCATGATCGCCCACAGCGCCATCTGAGCACGCGATTGGTCCATGCTGAGGCCGAAGTCTCCAATGATCAACTGAGGATGATGATGATGATACAAATGTTACAATATGATACAATACATCACAAGCAAACGCTCCTGAGGTTTCTAGTGAATGATGACCTCACCATGTCGGGGTCGTTCCACTGGCCCGGTCCGGCCGCAGGACGTCCTGATGATCAAAGAACCAGTCCACGATGTTCATAGCACTGTTCCACGAGTCCTGGATGTCATCATAGTTTCGCCACAGGTTACAGATCTGACCCAGCAGCGTGTAGTTGACCTGAGGAACAACCGGAGAACGATAAACAAATATAGCTGCTAGCAGCGATGTGCGGGCCCAAGCCGGTGGCACCGCCACCTCGGTGGTTTAAGGACAACTGGGCACGGCGGGCAAAATGAATTTAAACGGTGTCTCCAGTTGGAGACTGACCAGTTAGTTGAGTCAGATTATTCAATATAATACTAACTAAAAGCGATCATATCATAGCAAAGTTATCATTAGCAGTTCAAAGTGTTATATATTCAGCTGAATTTATCTTATTATATTGTTAAACTAATTATATAAAACTAAATAGTCAGTGAAATACAAATGAACTGGTTCTTTGCCTTTATTTCTTTATACAAATTTATAGAAGAGAAGGGCTAAGAGATTTCCTATCCTACAATGCAGACAAAAGGAGACAGCAATGAAAGGGTTAAGCCTGCAAGACCCTGAGAGAGGGGGGGGGGATATTCAGAAGAAATATTTTGAAGAAAAAAGAAAAAAAAGTATATTGATCTGAAATATAGTACATTCATTTTAAATTTAACCAGGTTCCTTTGAATTTATTTTAAGGTATTTTACGTTATTTTTAACCATATTATTAAACTAATTATATAGAACCATATAGTCAGTGCACGACAACTGAATTGGTTCTATGCCTTTATTTTCATGAGATTTCCTATACTATAATGCAGACTAAAGGAGACAGCAATGAAAGGGTTAAACCTGGAAGACCCTGAGAGAGAGAGAGAGAGAGTGAGAGAGAGAGAGATTCAGAAGAAATATTTTGAAGAAAACAAGTATATTGATCTGAAATATAGTACAATCATTTTAAATTCATCCAGGTTCCTTTGAATTTATCTTAAGGTATTTTATGTTATTTTTAACCATATTATTAAACTAATTATATAGAACCATATAGTCAGTGCACGACAACTGAATTGGTTCTATGCCTTCATTTTTTATGAAATTTCCGATCCTATAATTCAGAAAAAAGGAGACAGCAATGAAAGGGTCACTTTTTGGGGTCCCCCTTGAAACATTTCCGTTGTGGTTTGTGCTCTTTGCAGCGCTTTTCGTAAATGTAGCGCTTTTTTGAGTTTGCAAGTGTTGTAAGGATTTGCAGCACATGTGTTGTCAAACTGATGATCACGGTTTTTTTTATTTGCATGTGCTTTTTTTAATTCGCATGCGCTTTTTTCAATTTGCATGTGTTTTTTTTAATTCGCATGCGTTTTTTTTTAATTTGCATGTGTTTTTTTTAATTCGCATGTGTTTTATTATTTGAAGCGTTTTGAGCTCTCTCGGCCACCGTAGAATTGGCTTAACACTTGAAATTTAACACTAATGAATTTGCTGTATAAAGTGGTTATGACACCAATGACTCACTCGCACGTCCCGGATCCTTGGTTAAAATTGCGATTTTCTCCTGATTTGATGATAGTTGGAAACATTCTGTATATTGTAAGTACTCAACTGAACAAAATATATAACGCTGGCCTAGTGGATTTTGGATATTTATTACATGCTGCAGCTTTAATAGAGAATATGAAAACAACAGACTTTTGATAATTTGCTCATTGCGACTCATTTTGCCATGTCTTTCGGATGCCACGTGATCTGGGAAAGTCAAACACTAGTAAGACATTTCTCCTACAAATCTGGCCTACACACGAGATGACTTATTGGCACTACACGATAGATGCTTTCGTTTAGGAAGTTCATTATGATGAACAGAGAAAAAAATACAGAGAAAAGGGATGAGGCTAATTAAATCACAGCCATAATTAAGATTCTCTGAACAGAGATCGATAATGTGCTGCACAGACTAAATCTAGGTCCATACATAATACATCCATTTTACAAGCTATAGCATTTAACGACCTCATTTATCTGACCTGTTTCCATAGTAACTTAACAACGGTGAGCATGTTAGAGAATTCTGCCATATATTTTATTCCTTTGCTTTACGTGCTTCTTTCTTCATGTATAATTGATATGCTAGAAATAAGGCTACTGTAATGTAATATGGCAATGCAAATCATGCTGAGGACAAAAGGTGGTTTTCTTGAACTTTGCCTATTTCCTCGCTTGCATTTTGTGCTTGAACATTAAACGTGTGTGTAAGATTAAGCGTGCCTCTCGATCCGCTCCAGGGCACATTCATTTACACAATATATTGATTTACGAGCGAGGAACTGATTGAGACGCAACTTGTAGGCAGAATTTCAAGGCAGTCTTATTTCAGAGTAGGAAAGCAAATACCTGGCAAAAAGAATAAGACTGGCATAAACTTGCTCATCAGAAATGCATTACATATTGCAGCTTTAATAGAGAATATGAAAATAACAAATTTTTGATAATTTGCTCATTGCGACTCATTTTGCCTGCACGGGTCACATGTCTTTAGGATGCCACGTGATCTGGGAAGGTCAAACACTAGTAACCCAACAAACACATTTACGTTGTGGCAACGTCGCTGCCACGTTCCATTTTTACTGTGGCAACGTTGACTGTCTACGTGCTCGCGACGTTGTAGCAACGTTGAATTGTAAGACGCTGAAGGGCTGCAGCAACGTTGTTGCGCGACATTCAGCAACTGCAAGACGACGTTCCCACATTTATTTTTATACCAGATTATAAATATTATATTACCTTTTCTGCGTCTTATTTTTTTAAGAATTTTTTTTTTTTTGTGGTCAATCTCTTAATAATCATACACAAGATGAACATGGAACACTTTTTTTAAATACTGTTAATCATTAATTGTTATTTTTAATGTAAAAACAGCTCTGAAACTTTAAAGAGGTAAAATGCCATTCAAGTTCATATAATCCAACTTTATTAAAACATTGCATACATATAATTACACTACCAAAACATACATTTGAAGGGAAAAAAACTTTAATATAGAGTATATTAATTATATTAAGCTCAAATATAATAGACTTACTTAACTTAGCATTAACTTACACCAAACCCGATCGCAAACGACTCGGTATGTGAATGATCAGCTGCATTGTTAAAAAATTACTGTAAATTTTACAGTATAATACTGGCAGCAGGGTTGCCAGCCAGTTACTGTAAAATTTACAGTAGTGTTACTGTAATTTAATTTACAGAATTTCCCTGTATTCTCTGATTACAGTAAATAACTGTATTTTTTATATTACGAAGGGTCAATTTACACAATATTCTGTAAATTTGAGTCAAACCAACACGTGACCCCAGAATGCATTGCAGTTTACAGCAATATGCTGTATTATTAAAAAACAGCCAGCGGCTGTAAAATAATGCTGTAATTTTTACAGCAATTCATTACAGTGTATTCTGTCCACTCAGTTTATTAACAGAACAAATAAATCTCACATTAGACATGAAAATTGTCGGTTTTGTTTGGATATTTACATATCTTATTTATCTAAAAGAGAAATCCTAAGCAATACTCACGTATCCTGGCTTGAAGAAGAATAACGGCCCAACAGTGACGAGAACATGTTGTACAATGGTTGTCCAGACAGCCTAAGCACAACCTTCAGCGATGGTCCTGAACCGTGGTTGAATGGCAACATTGTGACAGCACAGTAACAACCTTAACGACACAATGTAGAACCAACAACCTTTTAGCCATGTTGTTACAACGTTGAGGCAACCTTCTGTGTTTGTTGGGAAGACATTTCTCCTACAAATCTGGCCTACGCACAAGATAGGCATTATGACTTATTGGCACTATAGATGCTTTTGTTTAGGAAGTTCATTATGATGAATAGAGAAAAAAATACAGAGAAAAGGGATGAGACATCAGGGAAAAGACAGATGCTTGGGGTTCAAAGATAAAATGAAGTAGGCATCTATTGTGGTCCATCTAATGGGCTCCATGCCTTGTGTACGTCTAATGATGAAAGGTAAAGGAGCAGAGGGCCATCATTCTGCCTTTTATTTCTTGGTTGAAGGTTTAGAGGAGGCAGTAAAACGAAGCGTGCGCCACAATTAAATTCATAATGAGAGAGAAAGGAATAGAGGATGAGATCAAACCAGCCTTGAGGACAATATATAGAGTTTAGATCAAGGATAAGCATCACAAACTGAACAAGAGAGCAAACAGTGATCAAATCGGAAGATAAAGTGTTTATTAAAAAAAAAAAATCTAAAATGGGGAACTGATGACTTGAATGGATTTACGTCTTTGTCAAGTGTTACAGAACAACCAACCAACAAACAAGCACACCTAGAGATACCATTCTGAATGGAAAAAGGTTTAAGCAAAAGCTGAAACTGTCTATTTTTGGAGACCACCATCTTTCCCCTTCTAGCAACTCGTCTGATCAGAAACACTCGACTCGCTCCTTCAAAATCTAAAAAGAACTCAGTTATGCTACATCAAATGTAGTAGTTATTTTAAATCTAAACTTTGTATTATAGCACTCAAATGTAACGGCATTTGTTCGTCATACGTAAGTGATTCATCATGTTGAATGCGCTATAAATGGCATATCTAGACACCTACTGAAGTTTAAATCACCTTAATGGAAACTCATACTGACAGACACACTCACATTCACACTGCTGGAACTAGACCTCACTCTTAGCATCTGTTTGATTACATAATAAGCCAGCTCAGAAAACTGTTTTGATATTTCACACTGATCAGGAGCACATGATCTTCATGCGCTGATGTAAACAAGCTCCACACAGGTTCTTCTGTTCCACCTCTGTTTACCACAAGGGGGCGTCAGCTAGATCACTGTAGGGGAAACGGAGACAGGTGCTGAATTGAGAACCTCATGCTAGCATATTACTCTTACTATTTGTGCCATGAAGGATATGGTAAAGATAATATATTAGTATGCAGTTCCGATTTCAACAAGGGATAGCTACAAAGAAATGAGCGTGATGAAAGGTAAGGGTGTGCCAAGTTACACAATGCTATTACAAGTACTAACCCCTAACCAGGGTTGGGGAGTAACGAAATACAAGTAACTTAGTTACGTATTTAAAATACAAAATTTGAGTAACTGTATTTCATTTTAAATGGGTGGTAATCAGATTACAGTTACATCTGAAAAGTGTTTTAGATCACCAAAGTGATTACTTTGAGTTTTAATGTCATTTAAACAGCGATTGGTGATTCTCTGACTCTGACAGACTGAAAAAGCCGAGTTAAGTTTCATGTTTTCGACTGTTTTCATGTTTTGTGATACATTTTATAATTGTAAAAAAGGTCAGTGCATCTTTTTCTCACAATTGTGAGTTTGCTTTTCACAATTCTGACTTCTGTTTCTCAGAATTGCAAGATTTAAACTCTCAATTACAATTTATAATAAACTTGCAATACTGACTTTTTTCTTGCAATTGTTAATTTAGTATGTGAGTTAAATGTCATAATTCTGACTTTGCTCAATATTGTCAGTTTATGTCTCATAATTCTGACTTTTCTCAAAATTGTGAGTTTATCATAATTTTGATTTTTCTCAATATTGCGAGTTTATATCTCATAACTCTGACTTTATAACTCACAATTGCCACTTTATATCACACAATTCTGAGGGAAAAAGTCAGGATTGTGAGATTAAAAAAAATCACAATATTGAGAAAGTCAAAAATATGAGATATAAACTCACAATATTGAGAAAAGTCAGAATTATGACATTTAACTCACAAACTACATTCACAATTGAAAGAAAAAAAGTCAGTATTGCAAGTCAGCAATGACCTTTGTTGTGTTTGTTCCACACTTATTATTATTCCAAAGTATTTTAAAGTATTTAGTTTAGAAGTTTTCGATACAGCCTCTTCCTTTCAGCATGCCCATCACTCCGACCAGCAGAGGACCCTGTCCCAAATGGCACACTTCATGTTGCACTTGTGGACTTACAATGGCTGATGTATATTCGTTAAGTCTCTTATGTTTCAGAAGGGTGCTCATGAGCGCCACCTTTGTGCACCCTCGATGCTCACTTTTGCAGAGTCTGCACTGAAACAAGCAATCAAAGTGGCGTTACGTCACGAAAGAGTGGATTCAGAGGACGATTTGGGACAGGGCCTTGCTTTTTATTGGGCTTGTCTGAGGTAAATGTGCTGTATGGCTCATCCTAACACATTCTACATGGATGAAACTTAATCAAAACGCAACATGACACAAGAGTAAACCCTAATAATCAACATAATTCATTGGTTTGAGTTGGGCAAACTTGAATTAAACAAATTAGTTAAATCATGTTAACTTTTATGAGTATTTAGATCTTTCTTTTTCTTTTGAGTTTGCGAAACTGACACATTTCAAGTCATCTGAATTGTTGTATTGTTTTGAGTTTTATGAACTTGTTTCTTTTAGTTTTGACAAACTTAAATTTACCTGAAACTGGGCTGGGATTTCTATTTCCCATGCTTGGGAGCTTAGTTTGAGAAAAGGCATATCAAAAAATTCTATATTGATATTCCTTTTCAGCAATTGCTATGTTTTCACCAATTAGCATTTGCTGAATTAGCTAGTTATAGCTAGCTAAAGTTCCACTGCTAAAATATAAGTTGAAATTACATGATACTTTTAAATTAAATGCATGAACTTAATCCAAAATTTCACGATGAGAGCAATTATAGAACTGATAGTTCTACTTAAACTTTTAATTTCTTAACTTAAAAAATTGATGTTACTGATAAGTTTTGTCAACTTATTCAGGTTTACAGTGTAATGATAGCCAATAATAACAAAAAAAATCATTTCTCAGTTAAAAATGTGAAATTATAGTCAATTGGGAACATTCTAGCACTGAGTAGTGACAATTTATGGAGCCGATAGTGTGAGATGTTTCTGCTTGTGTCTATTTAAAAAAGCTGGTTAGTAATAACATGACAACAGTAAATTAGAAAGAATGGAATGAATCACATTACAGATGTAAATAACTTCCAAACACTTATTGTTCATAAGGAACACATGAGCACAGGAACTAATGCTCCTGAAGTATTAAGATGTAGCAGGCTTGAATTTTACAACAGAAAAGCTCCAGTTCACTGAATCTGTGCTTCATAATCACCTGAAGACATCGTCTTTGCGTTCAGAAAGCAGGAAAGGTTTGTCAGCAATGGCACTGGAATAAAGCTCCACCTCTAGATCCTCTTGCTTTTTTATAAAGATGTTTGGTACAGAAAAAAGAAAAAGTTAATCACTTTTTTTCATGTATTTACAGTAGTACCTGTATAAAATCCATAATATATGATGAAAGTTTCACTATTTTATGAAGATATCAAACCGAGTAGTATTTATTTTAAAGTAACACAGCATAAAAGTGCTCTATTCAATGAAAAAATGTTAGGTTTCAAAATATGAAGCAATAGATACTATTATTCAAAAATATATCGCTGTAAAAAAAAAGTGCCACACATCATGTTCTCACACAGTGAAAAATACATCGAGGAGCAAAGAGGACACTGAACATGCGTTGACAGACATATGAAAGAGTTTCATATTTAAAATATTGTAATTTCTTAAAGAAGTTTAATCAATAAATAGCGTCTAGTGTCTCTTTAATGTGTCGTGACAGATCGCTGTAGCTCCTCGTGAAGCGATCATCTCTTCATACTAGCTCATTTATAGCATCAAATAAACATGAATGAACATCAGAAGGAATGTTGTTTCAAGCGCAGAAAGACGTGAGTACACACAATATTTCAAGTTCACCAATATTAATCTACTAACTCCCCAGACTGCTTTGTCAGACAAAACGGCGGATTCGGGGTTATGATTGGTCAGATCGCCTGTCAATCAAATTGTATGCGAAGGATCAATTACAACAAAACCTCCAGCATCAGTTGTTTTCAATTGTCACTTGGTTCGACATTTTTTTTTTATCTAATTCAGTGAAAAGCAGACATTTTTAAACACTATATTAAAGTTTTACGTGTCCAAAATTATTCAAATACTTTTTGAGGCCACTGTATGTTTTGAAATTGTGACAAATTATAGTTATAATACGCTATTACAAAGAAAGCAAATAAATGGTTTGTAAAATACTTCTAATAGATTGAGGTTTGGCATCACATCATTAACTTATTGGAATTCCATATTCATTTGAGGCGATAGTTCCTTTTGCAAAGGGAACATCATTCTTACTTTGTCGACACACAATGCAATAGTGTTTTTGGAAGTCATGCTTCAAATGCTTTAGTAAATTTTGGCGAATATTAAATCGACCATATTTCATTTTTGTGGTACTTGCCATCACATTGCTCTCATTATCCTTTAGGCTTTGCTCTGTCGACCCATCAGAGCTGAACTGCTCACTGTCTAGCACACTTAAAGACAGCTCGGGTGAAGACTCTTGTGGTGGCGTGTTTTCAACGGATGGAGGACTATCGATGCAAGCTGCAAGAAATAAGACAATCATTTACTGTCATGTCATCATTTTATGCATGTCTGCAGAAAGTATGAGAGGAAATGATGAACTGACGTGTTGCTGTAGCCGCCGCCTCAACCCACTTAGCATCCGTGTCGGTGTCTAGCCTCAGCTCCATCACATGGATATGATCTAAGAGCTCCTGTTTGTGAATAAAACACTAGTCAGCATGACATCAGATAGGATCAGAGCATTCAGAGAAATATAAGGTTTGACCTGCTTCTCCAGCTGATGCTGCTCTTGTTCCTTCTGCAGGGCTCTCAGACTGGCTCTCAGCTCCTGAAGGTTGTGAACACACATGACAGAAAACTTCATACAGAGTGAGAGAAGGGACTGTTCACTACACTGTTAAAAAATTTCCCGTTAAAAAACAGTAAAGTACTGGCAGCACGGTTCCCAGTAAGATACTGTAAGATAACAGTATCTTACTGTTGGTGAAGTTTACTATTGGCTACTGTTTTTGCAAATACAGCATAAAGTTGGCTACTGTTTATTAAAAAACAGTAAAGAACTGGCAGCATGGTTGCCAGTAAGATACTGTAAAATAACAGTATCTTACTGTTGGTGAAGTTTATAATTGGCTACTGTTTTTGCAAATACAGCATACAGTTGGCTACTGTTTATTAAAAAACAGTAAAGAACTGGCAGCACGGTTGCCAGTAAGATACTGTAAAATAAAAGTATCTTACTGTTGGTGAAGTTTACAATTGGCTGCTGTTTTTGCAAATACAGCATACAGTTGGCTACTGTTTATTAAAAAACAGTAAAGAACTGGCAGCACGGTTGCCAGCAAGTTACTGTTAAATTAACGGTGTCTTACTGTTGGTGAAGTTTACAATTGGCTACTGTTTTTGCAAATACAGCATACAGTTGGCTACTGTTTATTAAAAAACAGTAAAGAACTGGCAGCACGGTTGCCAGTAAGATACTGTAAAATAAAAGTATCTTACTGTTGGTGAAGTTTACAATTGGCTGCTGTTTTTGCAAATACAGCATACAGTTGGCTACTGTTTATTAAAAAACAGTAAAGAACTGGCAGCACGGTTGCCAGCAAGTTACTGTTAAATTAACGGTGTCTTACTGTTGGTGAAGTTTACAATTGGCTACTGTTTTTGCAAATACAGCATACAGTTGGCTACTGTTTATTAAAAAACAGTAAAGAACTGGCAGCACGGTTGCCAGTAAGATACTGTAAAATAAAAGTATCTTACTGTTGGTGAAGTTTACAATTGGCTGCTGTTTTTGCAAATACAGCATACAGTTGGCTACTGTTTATTAAAAAACAGTAAATAAGATACTGTAAAATAAAAGTATCTTACTGTTTGTGAAGTTTACAATTGGCTACTGTTTTTGCAAATACAGCATACAGTTGGCTACTGTTTATTAAAAAACAGTAAAGAACTGGCAGCACGGTTGCCAGCAAGTTACTGTTAAATTAACGGTGTCTTACTGTTGGTGAAGTTTACAATTGGCTACTGTTTTTGCAAATACAGCATACAGTTGGCTACTGTTTATTAAAAAACAGTAAAGAACTGGCAGCACGGTTGCCAGTAAGATACTGTAAAATAAAAGTATCTTACTGTTGGTGAAGTTTACAATTGGCTGCTGTTTTTGCAAATACAGCATACAGTTGGCTACTGTATATTAAAAAACAGTAAATAAGATACTGTAAAATAAAAGTATCTTACTGTTGGTGAAGTTTACAATTGGCTACTGTTTTTGCAAATACAGCATACAGTTGGCTACTGTTTATTAAAAAACAGTAAAGAACTGGCAGCACGGTTGCCAGTAAGATACTGTAAAATAAAAGTATCTTACTGTTGGTGAAGTTTACAATTGGCTACTGTTTTTGCAAATACAGCATACAGTTGGCTACTGTTTATTAAAAAACAGTAAAGAACTGGCAGCACGGTTGCCAGCAAGTTACTGTTAAATTAACGGTGTCTTACTGTTGGTGAAATTTACAATTGGCTACTGTTTTTGCAAGTACAGCATAATACTGTTTCTACATTTTACAGTAAAATTCTGAGAAACGCATTTATAGTTTGTGGATGTTTATTTTCAGCATATGGTATTGTATAAGCTATTGAGTAGTGCACTGCTAGCAAAAAGGATTCAGTGTAGATGTAGCCAAAAAATGGACCCAAAAAAAATATATCAGAAGAAAAACAGTTGAAAATCCATGCGTGCTAACTGCAGTCTTCTGTTCTGAAAATACTGTAAACTACTGATTTATTTCCTTCGAGCAGTAAATATGGTAAAATGCTGTTATATTTTGTCTATGTATTTCACCAAAAAAATAATAAAACCGGTAATGTACTGCTTTTGAACAGAACAGGATTATACTGTTGAAAATTTGCCATAAATTAACAGCAATTTCTAACAGTGTACTTAATCTCAAACAGCTTGCTTGCAAACTCCATCACTTATTGGATTCGTGCCTGTCTTTGCCTAAGCGAAAGCCTGTTGATCATTATTGCTTTTTGAATTATAATTCAGTCTTCTCTGACGTAATCTCCAGCATCATATTGATATCCGGCACACTGACACATCACTGCTATCGGGGAGAGCGTTTCATACAAGAGTAAATTATGAACAGACTCCTGAAGTGAGTGTTCCTTTATTCAGAGAAAGAAATTGTGAACGTTGGAATTGTACATTGTGTGTGTGTGTGTAATGTTAATTAACTTACATGTGTTTAATACATGGCTAACTGAGTTTATAAATCTAATGTCTGCCTGACTGATTATGGAGGTCTGTATTTAGTGACTTCAATACATTTGAACTTAAATGTGTGTTCATCTGAATATCAGCCAATGTTATCCTTTCATTGCAATTGCATATGATATACAGAATATTGTGCTTTTATTTGAAATTAACATATGTTTCCACACTCAATATTACGAGATCAAGTGTCAGATTTTTTATCCGCTGAGTTAACTAGTGTCCCACGGCATCTATTTACATGAATAATTAGGGGGAAAACACTTCTGTAAACATAGACATGTGCGATTTATAGTTGTGTTTTAAATCTATTTTAGTCAGCTTATTTACAGGTTTTTTTAAAGCAACTCTTGCCTCATACTGGCGTTACTCCGAGACCAGTAACCTGACCCACATATGTGCCGGGTATACAGAAGGCTCCGAATGAGGTGAAAGTTTAATTATAGGCCACGTCCGTGTCATGGAATATTTACCCGGTTACAATCCTTCTCGTTCCCCAGCTCCACTTCCAGTTTCTCTCTCTCCGTTCTCTCTTCCTGAAGCCACTCTTCCTTCTTCTGAAGCTCACGGCTCAGTTTCTGGACACGATCCTTATCCAACTTTAACAAGAGTCAAAGAGTTTGAGCCACACACTTACTAGCAGTGTTATGGATGGACTGATAAAAGTGGTAGTAACGTAATAACCTCTGCACTCTGTCTCAGAGTCTCCCTCTCCTGTGCCCAGGTGGCTTGTCCCTCACGCAGTGCCAGGTTAGCCTGGGACAGTTGTAAATTCATCTGTGCAGACTGCAGTCTGACCTGATGCAGCTCTGCATGGCTGTGACTCTGCATGGAGCCCAGTTCACTCAGGTCCCTGCGGAGGGCGTCAGTGCTGCGCTCGCTGGCCTCCAGACGCTCCAGCAGGGTCCGCAGCTCAGCGTGTGCCTGCTCGTTCTCAATCTGCAGAGGAAATACTCATTCTCAAATAATGCTGCATTCACGTCATGTCGTAATTACTGTTAATAAAGTTCTGTATGCTATCGAACCGCTCTCGCGGTACTTTCATGTCATACATCTGCACAGCACCGCTTTAAGTCGAACACACCGCGATTTTGGCGGGAAATTGTGTTCATATTTCACTCGCCCGTGCGTTTCTAGTCATATCCATAAATAGAGTAAAAAAATAAGTTGCTCCGGCTACTAGAGAAAAGTTACTCCGGAGAAGCTTCAGGGAATAACCCATTTTATTAAAGTGAAAGTGAAAGTCGTGACGTATCCAGCTTTCATCGGCCAAGGACCGCCCAAAACGACGTTTGACTGACATGTAACGCAACCAATCACAGGTCGTTTTGTTCCGCGTCATGTTTAGGGACGTGAAAATGAAAATCGACGTCCCTACAATAACACACCGCCGTGCATCTACTAAAGTATTCGTTCAAGAACGTTGTACAAGTCTACTGCAACAATGGAGCCGCGAACTTCACATATTTTTGAAAATCTTAGCATTTATTTGATTCTGGTAACTAAGCGCTCATTGTCACAGTTGTAAACACGACTGCGTTCTTCTTCCATGAGGGGGTTTGGCTTCACGGCATTTGTTTCCAGGTGGACCCTTAAAGAACGCAACACACGTGTCTCCCGGACATCGTTTAGAATCCAGCCAACCACATGACGACTTCGAAATTCCTGAAGTGTTTCCAGATAATGTTCCAAATGCATGCGTCTGTGGGCGAGACGTCTGAGGCTGAAACTACTCAAGATATTATATTGAACAGATAAATTGCTCTCTAACAGAGTTCACTATAAAGTGAAGTTCATGTTATTCTGGTTGTAGCTGTGCTAGAAATTATTTTCAAGGAAGTTGCATGTCTATTAATGGGTAAAGCTATAGTAACGTCTTCAGCTAGTCAGCTTGAGATCATTTCCATCTAAACTAAAAAATTCACAGCATGCAGAAAATATTACAATGTACACTGTTAAAAAATTACTGTAAATTTTACAGTATAATACTGGCAGCAGGGTTGCCAGCCAGTTACTGTAAAATTTTCAGTAGTGTTACTGTAATTTAATTTACAGAATTTCCCTGTATTCTCTGATTACAGTAAATAACTGTATTTTTTTTTTAAATGACGAAGGGTCAATTTACAGCAATATTCTGTAAATTTGAGTCAAACCAACATGTGACCCCAGAATGCATTGCAGTTTACAGCAATGCAAGATGCCATTTAAATGAAGGTGCAAAATTCACCTGCAAATCTTTCTTCTCATTTTCTTCATCTCGCCTTTGTATGGTCATCTTTTTAACTCTTTCCTTCATTCTGCAGAGAAAAAGGGCATGTTTCTATTTTAATGTGTTTTCATAATGCGCTATTTGACTTAATCAGTTGGTTATATCACAGAAATTAACATTCATAAACAAATATGTGATTGGGAAGCATGAGACCCACATCACCTGTCCAGCTCGGCCTCTATGTCCTGTTTTTGTTGAGTCAGAGTGGCAACATCCTGTTCCAGTTCTTTGATTCGCTGATGGTTTTCAGCTCTCTCTGCTAGTAGTCCACTGTGTTCAGCAGACAAGTTTTCATGGGTGCTCTGCACATCCTGATGGTAAAGATACCTGAGTTTAGGGTTTCATTTACCGTAGGTCTCTGCGTTTTTGTTTTTACTTTTCTGATTACCTGTTTGTGAAGCCCCAAAAGTTGGAGTGGGTAACACTTTATTGTAAAGTTCCATAGTTAACATGAACTACAGTCTACCACTTTTATGCCCTAGAAAGGTAGTAAAGACATCATTAAAATCCATGTGCACTTGCTCACTACTCACTACTGTGTGTGTGTACACTTGGATGGGTTAAATGCAGATCACCATACTTGACAATACGTCACGACTTTCACTTTCTTTAACTTTCATTGGTTTGAGCAAAAACATAATGTCCCAATTTATTAACAAAAGTAATAAATTATTTGGTGCATTAATCTCCAATGGACATTCAGGCATCAGGACGCATGCGTGTTGTGTGTGTAAATGATAGATGGAGATTATTTTTTTTAAATAAAGAGCTAAACGTAGGCTATCAATGAAGGAACAGAAAGCTTTCAGATTTGTCAAAAATATCTTCATATGTGTTACAAAGACGAACAAAAGACTTTGAAGGTTTGGAACGACGCGAGGGTGAATAATCAATGACAGAATTTTCATTATTTTTAAACATTTACAAGTGCATTATTAAAATCAAAAGTTAATATTATTCAACAAATCTACTCTAAAATGCAATGAACGGTTGTATTTTTATTAATTAAGTACACAGAGATGAATAAATACTGTAATAAATGCATTGACCAACATTAAAGGCCCATGTATACTTCATTTGTTGCGTTTCGCTCCGTCTCCTTTCAAAGTATACTTCTTTGGCCTTCAGACGTGTTTGGCGCGTGTGGTTTTTGCAGATAGTGGATTTTGTTTTCGAGCGCTCAAGTCATTCGCACATGCACTATTGTCCGCGAACCATCTTGAGGATGAAAATTACGTCATGCGGACGCTGTGCAGACTAACTTATGGAACCACTTAGCCTTTGATTGTACCTTTTGTTTTTGCTCCAGTTCCTCAATTTTTTCAGTGCTTTGCCTCAGGTTGTCTTTTAGCTCATCAATCTGACTCCTCATTTCATTTCGCACTCTTTCAAACTCATCTCTGTCCGTCTTCCATCTCTCCCTCTCTCTCTCCACCTCATCATCTGTCACCTCGAGCCTCTTATGCAACTCATGTAACTCACGCTGGCATCCTTCTAAGAGACTCTGTAAAAATATTTCAAAGCATAGGAAGAGAATGAGCAAAATAGTATGGCAGAAACAGTGACCTGGACACTAAATTCACACTTAAAAAGTCTGAAAAACTTCATGATTTATCTGTACGTTTCACTTGAAAACACTTTTTACTTTAAAATAATGCATTGATATTTTGTCATATGATACAATAACAGATATTTTTTTTACATGACTTGTTAGGTGTCCAAAAATTCATTGGGGTGTTTGAAAAGCTCAGATATGTTCTCTGATCAGAAGGAAACATCACCTGCAGGATCAGAGCCTTCGGCACCACGAGCAGCAGGTCGTCTCCCTCCTCTTCCTCGCCGTTTTTCTCCTGCTCGAGCGTAACAAGTTCATCCAGAGGTCTTGGAGCGCAGAAGTTAAACGGAGAACTGACTGCAGATATCTCGCCATTTTCATCCACATACACAAACTGATACGCCTCCCCGTCGGGTTTTGGTAGATAAGATGCTGAAAGATGGCAGAAAAAGTGGAACAAAAGTCAAGTATTCCACAATACCCCTCACCAAATGAGCACAGACTGGTGACAAAACCTATGCAACATATTAAGAATATTTAATAGTTTCTCTATCAACACCCAATCAAATTACAAATACAAAACAGCGTGTTCAAAGATTGAGGATCGTAAAGATTCCCTCCAAAGGAACATCTTCTTATTGGCTAACTCGCCTCTCACTCGTGACATCTTCATGTTTTAAAGGATCGCTGATCACAAGATCCCTGCTGATTCTGAGAAATTGAAGATGAGCAAGAAGTCTTCTAAGGAGCCCTAAGTTTGTGCCAGGCTGATGTCTTTCCATTCATCAAAGATTCTTTGACTCCAACTAGGTCTCTCTCATCAACACAACTTCAGCAAAGATCAACTGGAGCCTCAACAAATTGCATCTAGGCAGTTTAATTCAAATGGGCAAGAAATGCAAGCATCAAACTTGGTCTCATTATTTTAATGAAGCGTACGTTAAAACTAAGAATCTACTGAAGTTCATTTAGTTTATAAAGTCTTGTTCTTGTCACACGTAAACTTGTTTGTGGTTACAATGTAAAAAACACCAGCTGTGGTTGCCAGAACTTTACCATAAAAAATACGGTAGCAACATAAAAAAAAAAATCTGTTAAATTTACGGTAAAAAAAAAAAAATGTTAATTTACGCACCTTATGAAGTATATCTGTTTTGTACCTTTTGTAATACATTGAGTCACATAATGATCATTACAAGTAGCTTTTCTGCAAGATGAGAATGATAATACGAATAAATAGAAGGTGTCATTCCCACAAACACTACACACCATCATGAAATTAAAAAAAAAAATGCAATAAACATTAATTTAACAACAGATTTATCATAAAACCCTAATGTCCAAAACTGATAAAAAAACTAAGAAGAAATAGAGTTATTTCAATGAAAACACAACAAATGTGACGTGTCACGCAGGGGGAATGTCAATTTATGTTTTTTCACTCCCGAAAACTGTAAATTTAATGGTATTTCATGTGAAATTACATTAAATGTTCCGTTATTCACCATATACAGTACGGAAATCACTGTTTTCACTATTGCATTTTTACAGTCTTTTACCGTTAAAATCACGGTTATTTTTACAGTGTAGTCCCAAATCATGTAGATTTTGGCAACATGCCCTGAATGGTACTGTAAAGTAAGAAAGTCATTTCAGTCACAAACCGAACATTATTTACTCCATTTTTACCTCTAATCCACTGCCTTGACAAACGGTCCTAAAGCGAATTCACGACAGGTTGGAGCTTCCTGACACATTGCATTCGTCGTCATAATCGTACTTACTTGTGCTTATTTGCTGTATGCAGCGACCTATATATGCATGGTCTCAATTGGGAAGATTGACTTTTACTCTCAATGTTTGAGCTTCTGCTCATACTTCATTACTTCATGCTTCTTAAGACCTCAATGTATGGCCAGGAGCCGTGGGTATTAATTTGTTTTGCCTGCATATGTTTTTTTGAATCTCAAAGTGACGGCACCCATTGAAATCCAATATTTGAATCATCGAGGACCAGTTTCAGCTAAAAATCTTCTACTGTTCGACTGGCCTGAGGGTGTGTGAATTAACAGCAAATTTTCATTTTTGGGTGAACTATCACTTCTGTTACTTCAAGTTAATCTAAATATTCATTATAACCAGTTATGATTAATTCACATTTCCTTCTGAGCTACAGCCTCAAACATGTCAGGCACTTGCTAAAGTGTTGCAATAAAGTATCAGATGGCAACTTGAGTGGTCTTGTTCTACCAAGAACTGCAGTTGTTATTTCACTTGCTGTCTCTTCTGGTGTAAGACATGTGACTGCATGCCTGATCTGCAAATGTAGGCAACTTTATGTAAACAAACATAAATAAAATAGTGTTATAGAGCAAATGTAAACATACAGTAGAAGGCCACACTACAGTTTGCATCTGTTCCCGCTTGGTACCCTTCCGGCGCCAAGGCCCAGGCAAAAGTGTAGTAATCTTTCACTGTCAGCCATCCCACCTGTGAAACAAGACGAGTTATAAAAAATGCATTCACTTTGCATCCTATCCACACATAGTGCATGGTTGAATGCACAACAACAATGCGAAGAAGGCTGTACCAATTCGAAGGCTCCTTCGATTGCAGTTTGAAATGGAAGTATTAGATTTCAACTTACTAAAGCTGTTCAAATGTTGACATACCTTACTAAGATGCTATTTTATACTCTTTACTATGTACATAGGCTAAATGAACCAAGGTGAATATATTTAAATGAACCCTCTTTTGATTTCAGAGGTTGATTGTGACTCCAGTACATACGTTGATGGGGCAATAGCAAGAGGAATACTCTGTAGCATTTTAACAACGATTGGTTCGAACGTTGAAGGATGCGGGCTCTGAATTGGGACACAACATATGTGTTTTACCTTAAATAGACCTATCCAGTCATGACTGCTCCAATTGTGTTGACCGCTTATAGTGTAGCGACAGTCCACCCTCGTCTGTGAGAAATAGTTCTCTGCAACATCTCTGAATCTCACCATTCTGTTTTCCTCCATAGTTATAAATCAGGTCAGATTTCTGCGCTGAGAAAGAAATCAGTCAAGTAGTGGTGTGACAAAAACCTACTTGCTTTGTAACTTGTGACTGTGTGTGCAGTTCAAATGGATCAGATGTGATTACTGAACTTTTTCAGGCCTTCGGAATAACTGGAAATGTACAATCCTGTTTGTGTGCTATATTTAGTGTCTTTCCATTAAACTACAAACTACAGGAATGCTTGACACTGCAGACGACTATATTAGATTTCCATGTGTTGTGAAACTGCATGAGAGATGGGGTAACAGCGTTCTTTCTGTGAATGTTTACACAGCAGTCAAGTCCAATAGAGTGTAATCATTCTCATTTCACGACCTTCAACATTTCTAATCATTGTATGTGTAAATACAACCACTGCGGCCCTTCTGTAAAAATCCATTACAGTTCTCAAATATAAAGTCTTGTGTAGACAGAGCTGAATGGTCTCACAGTCAGCAGAGAGCTTTTTGAATTAGTAAAATGTGACTAATTTACATTTATGAATTTGGTAGACAAAGTGAGAATCAAGCCATACATTTTATCACTATGTGTGCTGCCTAGGAATTAAACTCATGACCTTATGTTTGGATGCGCAACAAGTTCAGCTACAAGTGAAGGACACCAGAAAATGAGTGTTCAAATGAACAACAACAAATACTACGAGGAAGTATTTCAAGGTCTAAATCTGCATAGAAACACTATTGCTACAATAACAGAGTAGATTTTGCTCTTACCTTAATACAAAGATGGGTTTTTTGCAGAATCAGATCACCTGAGAGCTTTCATGTCCTTGTACGTGTGCCTATGATCTTGATGAGACTTAAACTGACTGTGTGAGTGCAACAAACAATAACAAATGCACATGTTGATGAACTGCCCCCTCTGTTGCACTCTGGGAAATGAAGTCCAAAACATCACCAATCACTGAGTAAGGTCACACTTTGCAAGGATTGCAATGGTCGCAAAGAAGATTACATTGCATACAAGTGTGTGTGAATGAGTTTGCTTTTGAGGGCCAAACGTCCTCATTTATATAGTGAAATAGTATAAGAACCGACTAGTGAGGACATTTGTCCTCACTGGATAAAAAGGCTTATATATCAGCCAAAAGGAGTTTTTATTTAAATCTAGTGATCACATGTTTCTGTGATGGGTAGGTTTAGGAGTAGAGGTTTGGTTAGGTGCAGGGCTGGGTAAGTTACTTTTAAAATGTATTTCACTACAGATTACATAAAAGTCATTTGTAACGTATTTCGTTACATTACTCAAGTTTAGTAACTTAATTTAAATACTTTAGAATACTTTGGAATACTAATAAGTGTGAAACAAACACACAAAAAAAAATTTTATCTCACAATTCTGACTTTTTTTCTCAGAATTACATGATGTAAAGTTGCAATTGTGAGTTATAAACGCTCAATTTTGAGACAAAATGTCAGAATTGAAAGAAAAGTCAGAATTCTGAGATATAAACTCGTAATTTTTCAGAAAAAAAAGTCTGAATTGTGAGAAAATGCCAGAATTGTGAAATATAAACTCACGATTTCAAGAAAAAAAAAATCTCAATATCAAGATATCATCACGCAATTCTGACTTTATAACTTGCAATTGTGAGTTTATATCTTGCAGTTGCAGGGGAAAAAGTCAGAATTGTGCGATAAAAATTCACAATTATCTTTTCTTTTTATTCTTTTTTTTCTTATTTTACCTTTTTCACTGTATCGAAAACATGAAAACAGCCGTGGATCATCCAGGTCATGACATGTCAGTTGAGATTCAGGATATGCAAACTTTTGAATGGGGCAATTTTTATAATTTATATAATTTTTATGATCCCTCTTATTTTGTTAAAATTATTCAAATGCTGCAAATTCTGCAAGGGGTATGAAACTTATGAGCAGAAATGTTGCGTAGGATGCTTTTTCAGATGGTCAGAGTCAGAGAATCATTAATCGCTGTTTAAATTTATTGCCCATCACAGTTTACATTCAAAGTAATCACTTTGGTAATCTAAAACACTTTTCAGATGTAACTGTAATCTGATTACCACCCATTTAAAATGTAACTGTAATGAAATACACTTACTCAAATTTTGTATTTTAAATACGTTACTAAGTTACTTGTATTTCGTTACTCCCAAACCCTGGTTAGGTGATAGAAAATATCATTGACCTGATATAAAATCAATGGAAGTCTATGCAATTTCCTCTCTAAGATAGCAAAACAAATCAGTGTGTGTGTGTGCGCATGTGAGTGAGTGATTGAGTGAGAGAGAGAGAGAGAGAGAGAGAGAGAGAGAGAGAGAGAGAGAGAGAGAGAGATTCCCTACATTGTGGAGAAAAATGAAATTTTCAATCTTGTTGGACTGTAGGAATGGGCTGAAACAGTGATAATGGCGACTGCAGAAAATTTTTAGATAATGCATAAGACAAATCACTCATATTAAGTGGCAGGAGAGTGAGAGGAACAGGAGCAGTAAGAGAAAATGAGGAAGGAGTGTGTGAGATATGTGTGTGACAATATCTTTGATGAATGCCATAATGATGAATTGGTGAAAATGTTGTATGAGCAGTAGAAAGGAATTCTCCCTATCTGACAAGAATGAAACCGTAGAGAAGATAAAGAGCGAAAGATAGATTGGCTGAGGAGGGAGTGGTGGGTTAGAAGGAGGGTTGAAGGTAGTTAGTATGCAAAGCCAAGCTGCAGCATCTGCTAGTGCATCAGTCCCCGTCATATAACTGTCACTGGGCTGCAAGCCACATAAAGAATGTTCTGGGTTTCATGTTATTACACAAAATTAATGACAGCTGTATGCTTGGCGGGCCAAAAGGGAATGAAAAATAGTGAGGAAAATAGAATAATGTCTGATTGTGCATATGATCAAATTCCCTGTTTTTTTTTTTTAAGGAATTCTTGTCAAGAATGTCAGTTTATCTTTGTTTTTTCTCAAGCCACACCAATCCTTATTAAAGACACACAGAGCTTCTAATTCTATTCTAATTTAAATTGACACTTACACTGTTATTGTCATGTTTAACACTGTAAAGCTTCTTCTTTTATAAAGTGCTACATAAATAAACGTTACGTGACTTGACTGGAGTATCAAATTGTATCCACATTGCTATGAACAGATGTTTTTTATTTACTGTTTTCTCAACTCTGTCATTTTTGTTATTAAGAGGAAAAAGCACAGGACATATTTACATATTGAGTGTGCTACTGGAGAAAATATGTGAAATAGACCTCTCTTATACACACCTCTTACTTTGATTTAACCCTTGTGTTTAATCCTTCTATGGAAATAAGCGTTTTTGGTGAGCATGAGGCGTAAAGTGGCCGCCGCAGCAGATCGGCTGTAAATCTTGCCATAAAAATGCTGCACAGCCAGTGCCATCAGCCATCAATTACCTTTTTTGCTGCTTTGATTAAGGAGAAATAGACAGTAAAAAAGCAGCATTTTAGGGAAATTACACTGCAGTAGTATGCCACTAGAATATTAATTATGGACAAGTGCAAAAAGAGAAAGAAATGGAGCTGAGTTGGAGAAAGAGTAGTTATTTTTGTACAGTATTTTGTACATTTTGTACATTTTTGTATTTTTCTCCCTTTAAGGAGATTAAGAAGGACACTTGAGAGTGTCTAAGGGTATGTTTACTTAAATGACAACATTGTAGCAAATAAAAACTGAAATGTTTTTCTTGTGTGTTTTTTACGGTGGCCTAGTAGTGCACTACACAACAAAATTTAAAAAGCAAACATAAGTTCACAACACAACGGAAACGAGCCGCAACACAAGGAAATAAAGCCACAACACAACGGAAATGAGCCGCAACACAAGGAAATAAAGCCGCAACACAACGAAATAAAGCCGCAACACAACGAAATAAAACCACAACACAACGGAAACAAGCGCAACACAACGAAATAAAGCCACAACACAACGAAATAAAGCCACAACACAATGAAATAAAGCCACAACACAACGAAATAAAGCCACAACACAACGAAATAAAGCCACAACACAACGAAATAAAACCACAACACAACGAAATAAAGCCACAACACAACGTAAATGAGCCACAACACAAGGAAATAAAGCCGCAACACAATGGAAATGAGCCACAACACAAGGAAATAAAGCCACAACACAACGGAAATGAGCCACAACACAACGGAAATGAGCCACAACACAAGGAAATAAAGCCGCAACACAATGGAAATGAGCCACAACACAAGGAAATAAAGCCGCAACACAACGGAAATGAGCCACAACACAAGGAAATAAAGCCGCAACACAACGAAATAAAGCCACAACACAACGAAATAAAGCCACAACACAACGAAATAAAGCCACAACACAACGAAATAAAGCCACAACACAACGAAATAAAACCACAACACAACGAAATAAAGCCACAACACAACGGAAATGAGCCACAACACAAGGAAATAAAGCCGCAACACAATGGAAATGAGCCACAACACAAGGAAATAAAGCCACAACACAACGGAAATGAGCCACAACACAACGAAATAAAGCCACAACACAACGGAAATGAGCCACAACACAAGGAAATAAAGCCGCAACACAATGGAAATGAGCCACAACACAAGGAAATAAAGCCGCAACACAACGGAAATGAGCCACAACACAAGGAAATAAAGCCGCAACACAACGGAAATGAGCCACAACACAAGGAAATAAAGCCACAACACAACGGAAATGAGCCACAACACAAGGAAATAAAGCCGCAACACAACGAAATAAAGCCACAACACAACGAAATAAAGCCACAACACAACGAAATAAAGCCACAACACAACGAAATAAAGCCACAACACAACGAAATAAAGCCACAACACAACGAAAATGAGCCGCAACACAAGGAAATAAAGCCACAACACAACGAAATAAAACCACAACACAATGAAATAAAACCACAACACAACAGAAACAAGCGCAACACAACGAAATAAAGCCACAACACAACGAAATAAAGCAACAACACAACGAAATAAAGCCACAACACAACGGAAACGAGCCGCAACACAACAAAATAAAGCCACAACACAATGTAAACGAGCCGCAACACAACAAAAAGCCACAACACAACGGAAACGAGCTGCAACACAACAAAATAAAGCCACAACACAACGGAAACAAGCTGCAACACAACAAAATAAAGCCACAACACAAAGAAATAAAGCCACAACACAACGGAAACAAGCTGCAACACAACAAAATAAAGCCACAACACAATGGAAACGAGCCACAATACAACGGAAACAAGCCCTCAGGTGACAGTTATGTATCATACTTATGATACATAAGATTATCATACTTATGTTCACCTGCAGGGGTTCAGGCTGCAGGGTTGCCGAATGACTGAAGAAACGTTATTAGCAAGATGGGAGAAAACTGTACATTTCTTGTCTATTACCACCCACTGCAACTTATTCCAACACTCAAAAAAATATTTCAGTCAAAACACAAGTTTTATGTAATTTAATTACATAGCAATTTTCCATCCATTTGGATTACATAGTTTTAACATAAACAAACTAATAAACATAATGTGATTCATATTTGTCAGTCATACGTAAATGAAATAGGTAAGATTTATACAGAGATTTTGGGGGTCTTTGCTGCCACCTACAGCATTCTGGCTTTCCATCTGCATTGTCATAACACTAACCAACAAGGCTGCTCTCCTATGTATGTCAAATTGACAAGTTCAACCATTTTAGGGCTTAGCAAAGGAGCATAATTATATATTATTCTTGTAATTTCAGATCAGAATCTTTGTTTAGTCATCATGCAGAAACCATGCATTCTCCCCAGTGCTGCTCACTGCAGCACAAGTGTATTGTGCTCATGCATGACTTGTGCAGCACAGCAATAAAAAAAAAAAAAAACCCAAGGGCACACCGCTCAACAGCCACTCTATAAAATGGCGTTCCAAGCAGTGTATGGTGTAAAAAGCGACAATTCTACTTGTAAATAAACGAAAAACCGTTCTGTGTTCTTCACTGTGATTTCTTCAGGTTGCTTCAGAATCAGATGTGCATGCCTTGTTGTCCAGTTTCTTTCAGCCACCTAAGCTCATGACCGCTGTGCTATGTTAATGGTTTGATGAATAAACAGCTATGGTAATAGTGGGGGATGGTAGAGGAAAACAAGACAATTTTATTGAAGTTATTTTTTGCCTGTGAGGTGGCACTACTGCGCACATGGTGGCGTTGGTTAGACTTACATAAAAAGGAGGTGGGGGAGGTTGCAGAGACAGAGAAAATAATGTGGAATGCAGACTTCTGACTCACAACAACAGTAAATCTAGTTGTCATTGATAACATCGAAATTGGAATGGTCGCCAAGTTGTAAACAATGAGTTCTCTCTTTAAAGTTACCATACATAACTACTAGACCACAGATGGAAGCGTTTCTGTATAGAGACATTATAAGATATTTTGTGCATGATAAAGTCACTTTTCAAAATCACTGTTTTTATTGCCCTACATTTCCAAGAACACTAAGAGGATTGTGTTGTTAGACATCCATATGGAACACTGCCTCTTTATCCTCCAAGAAAATGCACATAAATATACAAAGACCCTTGCTTCTGGTGTTTGAATACATACTGCTAAATTTCGACTTTTATTTCAAAGGCAAGTGCTAAAGAAACATTCAGAGTAACTTCAGTAATTATATTTTGAGGAGATGTGCTTTCTCATTCTTGGATAGACTTGGGTCGGCTGGATATGTTTTCTCTTCGTCTCACTGAGTGTCTCTCTTTGTCTCAGTGCAAGGTCATAAAAGTCTTTTTGAACTACTGTGTAAAAAAGAGCACCTGCATGCGAACACAGAGTGAGCTGCTCTCTAATGCTACTGGCATGTTTATGATGGCATGGTCCAACTCAAATGCTTGCGAACGCTTTCTATCGCAAACGTAAGCATGGGATAAGTTCTGTCAGGACCACTTCTGTTAAATTTTCGTAAAAAACATCACAGCATAGCAACTTCAAAGAAGAGACACAAGTAGATTAAGTCAAACATGAGGTATAAAAACACATTTGTATAAAAAGCACAAAAACAAATCTGGTTGCCAGTCTGGAATTCCTAAGAGCAACACAAGAGGTGGAAGATCTGAGATGAATGGAGAACCTCAATAGAACCACTCTCAAGTGTCCGACATCTTCATCAGCTGAGCGTCAGATGACTGTGAGCTTTATTAATGTTATCTGATAGAATTGAAAAATCTACAGCAGTTCATTGACTGATGGTGCTCCATGGCACTGAGCAGATATGACACACACACACACAAAATGCAGTTGGCTTTGGATACACTGTAATGAATTGCTGTAAAAATTACAGCAATATTTTACAGCAGATGGCTGTATTCTTAATAATACAGCATATTGCTGTAAACTGCAATGCATTCTGGGGGGCGTGGCGGTTTGACTCAAAATTACAGGATATTACTGTAAATTTCAAGCAAGAAGAGGCATTGTAGGATTTTCAACGGTTGAGATTCTGGTAGCAGCAAGAGAGAGAGTGTCTACAACAGTGTTAAGTGACTTATTTAATTAAAAACAATACAGCAAATTAAAAAAAATTGTTAATCAAAGAATACAGTAAAATTCTGTAAATTACATTATAGTAATTGTACTGTAAAAATTACAGTAACTTGCTGGCAACCCTGCTGCCAGTATTATACTGTAAAATTTACAGGTAATTTTTAACAGTGTACAAAGTCCTGAAGAGGTAAGAGAGACTTTGTGTGTCACAAGGGAAGCCAAAAGACTGGTGGTGGTACCTGTTCTTGTTCCTCCTCCGACTACAGAGGAAGAAAATGTTTTGGCCATCCTGGGACCTGAGGTATTGGAAGGCAAGGCACACCAAATATGCATGCTGTTTTACTTTTTTACAGTGATGCCATAAAATAACCATTTTATGGTTTTGGTTATAGTTAAGGAACCATTGAGTAAACAGTCCTTTATGGAACCAATTTATTTTTCTTGGTGTGCGCCATTTGGCTGATAAAGCAGTAAGGGGAGTTAGCAGATTAACGTTGGTGAACTTGAACTTGAAAAAATGTGTGTACTCACGTCTTTCCTCTTGAAACAACATTCCTTCTGATGTTCATTCATGTTTATTTGATGCTATAAAAGAACTAGAATGAAGAGATGATCGGTTCATGGGTCGCTTGAAGGAGCTAAAGCGATCTGTCACGACACAGTAAAGACACACTATATGGTATTTATTGTTTAAACTTCTTTAAGAAATTACGATATATTAAATATGAAATTCCTTCATATGTCTGTCGAAGTGCTGTCAGTGTCCTCTTTTCTCCGGGATGTATTTTTCACTCCGTGAGAACATGATGTGTGGCGTGAGAGTGCATGGCTTGTCAGACATAGAAACAGTAACTAAAGGAGGCGGGTCTTCGCGAAGGGTTAATTTCAGGTTTCGAACAGAAATAGTGACTGCAGCTTTAAGAGTGTAGGCTTAAACCTCTTCCTCCTTTTTTTTTTCTTTCGGCCACTTTGGCTCCCAAAATCATGGGAGGTGGAAATAGACTGGGTCTGGTAAATGGAGCTCTGGTGATGCTGTGTGGTACATGGGATTCAATTTCCTGTTCAACGAGAGAGAATTTAAAAATCAATATCAGTTGAATTGAAGAAATGTTTAAAAAATCTATAAGCAATTGGTAAGTAATTTTGAAGCATGCCTACATGAACTGTCATGCCTGATTAAATACCTGAAATAATGTGACTAATAAGTTAATTATGGAGCATATTTATGGAATATAAACTTTATTTCATATTGGTGAGGCACTCTCACATACATTAAAACACTGAAGTTGGCTAAGTGAGGATTTTGTCAATACGTATCACTGACAAAATATCAATATCAATTTATTTTAACTGTCATCATAAAAACAGTATGTGTATTTCAAATACTGAACAATGACGGCTTTTATAAACAATCCTGTAGCTTCACAGAATGTGACACAGAATCGTTCTACATATATGCATATCTCTGATAACATTATTGTAAGAAAATTCTGGCTTCCAAGGACCAAGATCTTTGAATTGCTGCTTGTTGTTAAACCACACCTTCAGAGGGCCAATTATTCCTTAAGTCCAGCAGTGCAGTTCTTAGCTGTACTGCTTTATTACACTTTTTGGTGATGGCCTGGGCTCAGCAAGTCTTCAGTCAGCAAGGCTGTCACAGTAACACTCTTTCTGTACATCTTTTGAAGAACATTCTGAAATGACCCAAAACTCCTCAAGAAATTCAGCTGGTGAATTAATAACCTCACAATATTGTCAATATATTCTTCCAAACAACAATATATTCATCCAAACAAACTGTTGCAAACTGTTGCGTGTTCTTGTTTAGCTATAGACCTTATAAACAAGTACGCGGCCATCCTTTTTAGAATTTTGTGTTTGAACTTCTGTTTTTGCGGTTGCTCTGTATATTTCTATGGCATCGCTGTCGAAGGGTTGTGGAAGCTTGTTTCCACCACTAAATAAAAAGGTTAAATAAAAAAATGTAATTGCGAATTTTTATCTCTCAATTGTGACTTTTTTCTCAGAATTGCGATATTTAAACTAGCAATTATGAGTTATAAAGTCAGAATTGTGAGTTACAACGTCAGAGTTTGCAATTATGACTTTAAAATTCGCAATTCTGACTTTATATCTCGCAAATCCGACTTTATATACTTTATATACACAATTCTGACTATATCTCACAATTCTGAATTTATATCACGCAATTCAACTCTGACTTTATCTCACAATTCTGAATTTATATCACGCAATTCAATTCTGACATTATAACTCGCAATTCTGACTTTATCTCGCAATTATGACTTTATATCACGCAATTCAATTCTGACTTTATAACTCGCAATTATGACTTTATTTCTCGCAATTATGACTTTATATCTCGCAATTCTGACTTTATATCACGCAAATAAACTCTGACTTTATCTCACAATTCTGAATTTATATCACGCAATTCAATTCTGACATTATAACTCGCAATTCTGACTTTATCTCGCAATTCTGACTTTATATCTCGCAATTATGACTTTATATCACACAAATAAACTCTGACTTTATCTCACAATTCTGAATTTATATCACGCAATTAAATTCTGACTTTACAGCATGCAGTTCAATTCTGACTTTATATCACGCAATTCTGACTTTATATCTCGCAATTCTGACTTTATATCACGCAATTCTGACTTTATATCACGCAATTCAATTCTGACTTTATATCTCGCAATTCTGACTTTATATCACGCAATTCAATTCTGACTTTATCTCGCAATTCTGACTTTATATCACGCAATTCAATTCTGACTTTATATCTCGCAATTCTGACTTTATATCACGCAAATAAAGTCTGACTTTATCTCACAATTCTGAATTTATATCACGCAATTCAATTCTGACTTTACAGCATGCAATTCAATTCTGACTTTATATCACGCAATTCTGACTTTATCTCGCAATTCTGACTTTATATCACGCAATTCAATTCTGAGTTTATATCTCGCAATTCAATTCTGAGTTTATATCTCGCAATTATGACTTTATATCTCGCAATTCAGTCTGACTTTATATCTCACAATTCTGACTTTATATCTCACAATTCTGACTTTATATCCCACAATTCTGACTTTATATCACGCAATTCAATTCTGACTTTATATCTCCCAATTCTGACTTTATATCACGCAGTTCAGTCTGACTTTATATCTCGCAATTCTGACTTTATATCTCCCAATTATGACTTTATATCACGCAATTCAATTCTGAGTTTATATCTCGCAATTCAATTCTGAGTTTATATCTCGCAATTCAGTCTGACTTTATATCTCACAATTCTGACTTTATATCTCACAATTCTGACTTCATAATTTGTATTTGTAACTTTATATCTCGGAATTATGACTTTATATCTTGCAATTCTGACTTCATATCACACAATTCTGACTTTGTAATTCGCAATTCTGATTTTTTCACACAATTCTGAATTTATACCATGTCTTAGCTTGCCATTGAGTTTATATCTCACAATTCTATGGTGAAAAAAGTCGCAATTACCTTTTTTGTTCTTTATCTCCTGGCGGAAACAAAAAGCTGCTGAACTGGATTTACTTCTTGTAGAGTTATCATGAGCATTGTAATGATTGAAGCGGATGTCATATCAAATGTCAGTAGACCTGGAAGGTTTTAAAGAGCGGTTCATTCATAAATTTCATGCTGTGGAAATACAAACTGGAAGACAGAAAACTGAAAAGGGGCAGGCCTACATAAAGACTTACTTTTCAGGGCCAAATGTCCTCATTTACTATATCAACCGAAATTTACGTGTCCTTACTAAATTAAACGGCTTATAAATTCTACAGATCAGATGAATATCTAATGTAGTTTTTTTTCCCCTCAGATTTCTGTGAGAGTTATGTTTTTATTTCATTAATATTAGTATTATGAAAATTCCTTTAATATGTCAAACAAACGTCCCAACAAACTTTAGTCCGACTGCAACGTCGTGTCCCATGGCCAAAAATAGTCGCGGTAGAACGACATAAATAGTAAAAATATGCAAAGCAGAACATTTCCTAAATATGCTTTCAGATACCTTTGTACATGTCTACAACACTCCGGAGTTGCATACTTTGACTTTTAACTACGTGTAGTTAAATATATATTAATTAATTTATAAGATATTATTATAATAAGATATTAATTTCATTTTGGACTTATTTTCAACCTTGACTGGGGGACGTATTTTCAACGGTAATTAAAGGTCCAAATTTTTGCTGGCATTTGCTGAAACAAGAAAAATGGCGCACAAAACCGTGTAAATAAAAATATACATAGGCTTCAGGTTTCATTCACTGCACTAAGTCTTTAAACAAATTTGTTATTTTAAACTGCTAGAGATTTGCTGGATATGAGTAACAAGTACATAGAGTTATTGCCTTGCATATCATATGTTTAATTTTATATATTTATCAAAGATAATGTGTTCAGACGTGTAAAGTGTAATGGCATGTGACTTCGGAGAGCTGATTGAGACAACATGGGCGAAATATTTAGACTTCGTGAGATGTCTTGTTTTGCCTTTGTGATGATTTTGAGTTGTTTTCTGAATGTTGGCTAGTTTTTTGTACAATGTCAGTGTAACAGAGAGGTTGATCGGTGTTTAATGAGGATGAAACATTTTCGTATCCCAATACACTCATGATAATATGAAAGTATTACGTTTTGGGAATTGGTGATGAATATGTTTGGGTTTTTTTGGGGTTTTTTTAAACATTTTTAACCTCTGGTGTATTTTTTACATTGCAAACTGTTGCACAATAGTATTCTGCTTATTTCTGCCTTGGCCATGGAAATGTTTTTAATGAAATGAATCATTTAAACCACGAATGCACTTTGCAAATCTTTCTCATTGCAGACCACCTCTGCAAGAATCTGTCCCATTCGACTTTTTTGTTATTATGTCAGCCATCTTACGGTGCCTTCCTCTGAAGATCCCAATGAGTTAAAAACACCCAGCTTCATCATGAGAGTCATTGTGTGGGCAAGACAGAGATCCCTTTTAACTTGAACTTGGACTTCTGCGGAAGCTCCAGACTTATGATGGTCTGAGCAAAGGGCGAAGGGCTGTTTTAGTGACTAATCTAGCTGTTTAGTTCATGACATCATTTAAAGAATGGTTATATAATTGGGATTAAAGATCTAAAGCTTGTGTAATTATGGAATGCTTAGTGCAAATGTTGCTGAATCATTACGGAAAACATTTCACTCTGCATGGCTTCAGTAAATGAATTATAATTAGGAATTATAAATGCATATACAGTAGTTTGTAAGATAAACGTGAATTATCGATGTACAGATTTTAGGATAGAAGATAGAAACGCACAAATGTACAAATCAGCTAGCTTCGACTTTTCCAGTTGGCCTCATTGGATTTTAAAGAAGTGTTAGACTGTGCAAGAATTATACTTGCAGCTGAATCTTCAGAGATTTGAGAAAATCCTTATTTTGTCTGTCATTTGCATCAAATTGATAATTAAACAAATGTCTGAGCGGGCTTAAGAACTGATCAAGATGGTCAAAAATGATATATTTGCTAAATTACATACAATAACCTTTATAAGGAGGGACGAGTCTCATTCACAAACAAACAACTACAATTAAGTTAACCTTTCGCTATAGAATTTTCTTATAAGTTTCCGTTTTCTTGTTTACTATACCAAGCATCAATCGCATAATGATTGAGCTGTTTTTGCTTGACTTTGCCTTTTTTTCCCCCTTTTATTTGCCTATTTATTGCTGATATTGGAAAATATTTTAACGATCTCGCTTCTAACTAAAATATTGTAGTTTAAGAGAGAGTTCGCAAAATAAACCATGGTCACGTGCGGGGAAAAAGTCGTTTCTGTAGAGAATTCGCAAGATTTACTCGAACTTCTTTGTGACTTTATCCCAGTCATGCTCAGAGGTGAGATTAAGAATGCTGCTTCATGCTAAGTTTTATTTTATTTTATGTCGATTGTATTGCAAATCATGTTTTTCTTAAAAAAAAAAAAGTGTCTTTTTGTCGTGAGATCGGGTTGTCATTGATTTAATAGCGCAATGATATTAAAAGGTAGGACTATATTTGTTGTTATAGTTCTTGTTATATTTCTGCAAAATTATTTTACCTTTTCAGGGCAAATTAACGCAACTCTGTATCAGAGCACCATTGTCATATGGTTTAAAATGTTTCAATTATATCATTTTAAGTTTTAAAATTATTTAGGCTAACTTTGCATTCGTGGATGCATTATGCGCAAACATGAATTATCAATGAATAATGGTATATTTATAAATTAACCAAGTGTTGTTCAACATACCTAATGATTTAACTTATGTTAACGAACTTGAATTCAAAAGTGTTGCCTCACAAATTATTCCTATTTGGACACTTTTAACAAGGCAAATCCTAGGAATTCAGAGAATTTTTTAGGGCAGCATTAAACTCTACATATGTTTTGGCCCATGTTTCTTCTGATCGATTTAGTGATGAGAAGGAACAATTGAGCATGAGAGTCTGTAGAAAAAAGAAAAAAAAAGTCTACCTCTATTGTCCACGTGAACTCGACAATGTAAGTGTGAAGTTCGTTCCGGTCTGTCTAGACGAGTTAAGACAGTCTTTGTCTACGTTTCCACCTTGACCTTGGATTTCCTTACAGCTGATGGTATTTGGACGAATAGCCAGTATTTAGGCTACTTGCGCTTCCGGAGTAACCTATATAGGCTCTTCTTAATTGAATTAAATGAGTTAAGTTACTCAATTTTTAAAGTTAAGTATTACCAAATGTGAGTTGTTGTTTTGTTTTTTTTTACTTCTGCTTAATTATTAGTAGTTTGCATATTCATAGAAAAAAATTGTGAATGTGTATTCGATTTAGTTGATAACTTTCAGTGGTCCTAAGCTTCCGTCGTAGTATTTTGTAATTGAGTACAATGTTATGGATGTGTGTGTATGTGCCTTGCATGAATGTGGGTCAAAGACGAAAACGGCTTTTTTAGCATCAAAAGAATAAGTCTAATACAGCTTTGTATTGTTGTTGTTGTTGTTGTTGTTCAATACATCAGAATGGGTCCTGCTTTATTTGTTCGTTTGTTTTTCGGGGCAAAAATTAAATATAATTTTTTACCATGATTTACTGAAGATGCACACTAAAATATCATTTAGTGAAACAATCTTGTCAAGGACTAACTAACTGTTTTTATACCCCAAATGCTAATTAATGGTAATTTTACATTTTTACATTTTGTCACTATAGGTTTTGCCCATTTGTCAGAAAGAATTTTTTACTCATTTAAAACGTGATAAAATTTTGTATGCTCACTCATTCTTTTATATATTTTAATATGTACAAGTCAGAATAAGTATGTTATTTCAATTTCTACATAGATATAAGTGTTACAATGAATGATAATAAACATTATTTCACCCACATTTTGACATTTTATTCCGCCAAAACGTATTTGGAATTTTAAAAGTAGACGTTTTACTCGAATTCAATGTGCTAAAATCACTTTTTAAATTTCTATTGATGCGGACGTCTAAATGTCTTTGACCCATGTCTGCGTTTATATATGAAGCGAACTATTCTTACATCGTCCTCTATTCTCTGTCATTTTATGACTTTTTTCTCAGTTAACAACCTAAAACACTATCTAATTCCCACCTGTGCAGATAATCACCTTATAGCGCGTTTTAAATTATGATATTTGAAACCGATTTGACTTTTGTGTGTGTATGCATGTAGAACAAACTTTCATGCATTGTGTGTTTTTAAAAAAAAAAAAAAGAATAAAAAATATCAAAAACTATTAAGAAACTTCCCAAATCCACTTGTTTTCCACTGCTACGAAAAATAAAAAATATCATACAGGCCTACGTTCACTGTGAACAAAAACTTTAGGTTCAATTTATCTGATTTATCTTAATGCTTCACTATTACCTCTCCAATAAACAATAATATTTTTTTGTTCTTGGAATAATTCAGAAAAAATCATCAGTTTGCCTGATATACATTTACAAGCCATTGAACTTTTTTTTTTTTTTGATAACTGTTTTGTAGTCAGTGATAATGAAAGAGACATACATCTTCCCCAGGAAGAAATTCTTTTACTCGCTTCGTCTTGACAGCATATGTCAGTAGCCTAACCTGTTATTCTTAACAGTGAAGCAGAGCGACGCGCATGCGTGCACGGAGAAAATTAGCTTGGAATCGAGGTGTCAGTCTAGTTTTAAAAAGCATCTACAACCAATGACGATTTCGCTGATTCTATATGGATACTGGGCGGACACATTGTTTTACGTGTAATGAAGAAAAAAAAAACTCGAATGAAAGTAATTCTCATAAAAGCAAAACCATGGAGGGACTGAGTGGGAGCTGTCCTGCGTCTCGTTGCAGTGATTTTATCTCGCACCCTGCACTGGGACATCATTCTGGGAACCTCGCGAATCACCAGTATACAGTGTACCCGGATATCACTGCACAAGATGCCGGCAGGCAATGCCCTGCGCCGCAGACCTCATCGGGCACATCACTGAGCTACGGATACCCATTTGGGAATCCATATTATGGATGTCGTCTTTCGTACTCTCACAACTTGCAGCAGAATCCAGAAAAATACCTGGAACCAAGCGGTGTGCTACCATCTGAAGAGCTTTCCTGTAGATCCAAAGAATTTGCTATTTACTCAAGTTTAGCCAGCTCTTACAAGACTGTCTCCGGCTACTTGGACGTCCCGCTTGTACCAGGAATCAGCGCGCACCCAGAGTCACGGCATGAAACTTTATTTCCTATGGACAGTTATCAGCAGTGGGCACTCTGTCGAACGGCTGGGATGAGCAGCTATATTGTTCTAAGGAGCAAACACATTTTAACCACCTATGGAATTCACAGTTTTCGGGTAAAATGAAAAATCAGAAAATACGATAAAGCTTGGCATTGAATTACTTTATACTAATTTATACTTGCAGGATTGGCTTTGAGATGTAGTGACTTCAAAAAAAAATTAGGCTTTACTTAATCAGGCTATAATTTATATTTATATGTTCATGGAGGCCTCATTGTTGTACCCGATAGTGGTTTTCAGTGATAGTTCTTAGATGCATTGTTAATCGAGACGTTGATTGGCAGGTGTAAGTTTAAAATTAGACTTATATAAACTTATAAGTTGCTGGGTTTTTTTTTTTCTTTTGATACATTTTGCTTAAATAGTAGGCATAGTATCACGTAATCAATCAGGGTTGCGTTTCCCAAAGCCAACTATGGTCGCAAGTTCCATTTAACTATATTGGTAATGATGGAACTTGCGACCATATTGGCTTTGGGAAACGCAGCAGGACTCCATAAGCCTAATATAGCTTCTTTCCCCCCTCTCAAACTTGTATATTGTATTAACAAAAACAGTCCAAATAAATCCGCACTGGTTTATTTGGGTTGTGTTATTGTT
Source organism: Opsariichthys bidens (assembly GCA_037194245.1). Taxonomy (NCBI): domain Eukaryota; kingdom Metazoa; phylum Chordata; class Actinopteri; order Cypriniformes; family Xenocyprididae; genus Opsariichthys; species Opsariichthys bidens. Next base: position 4,664,592 of record CM074312.1, on the reverse strand, counting down.
AAAGTAAGACAAATTTGTCTGCAAATGTACAATATTTAGACAAGTAACCATTCTAAATGTCGTCTCATATTCATACTCATTTTAACACTGTTTGTGACAGATTGTCCGATTTACTCAATAATATTATTTGTGATCTATGCATTACAATTAAATTGGGTGTTCTCTTCTAACTTGGATTTTTTGCTTTAGAATTTAATTCCTTCATGCTGTTTACAATCTACTAGATCAAATTAAGTAGGGCGAATATGAAACTGTAGTTCCCAGCGTGCTTTGCTTAGGACTAATGTGGAGAGTAAATGAAGTTTGTGTTTTGATACGGAAAATAGTGTTTAATGTTCAATAATAATTTTGCAATAAAACCATTGAAGCTTTTGCTTACCGAGGACCGGTATAAAGTTGTGTATGCTGGTTTACTTTAGCGTTAATCTCATTTATGTGTGCTATTGCGCCATAATAGTTCGTTAACTAATTGTATAATTCAGTGAAGTGGATATATAGTAGACAATACAAAAATAAATCGCGAGTCGCGTCTAACGATATTCAGGTTTAATAGGCCTTTCTTTTGGGATTCACTAATGTCTCAGACAGTTTAAGTGAGTGTTGGAGTCACAATTCCTCACTTAAATCACTTGTTTGTATGAAAAGGTTCATTTAAAACAACAAATTTTCTTATAGGCTACCAACGACGATCAAATCATAGATTAGATGACTCACAGACAATAAATGCATTGAATCCTTAACTCTTGGATTTTGTTAGTGCAAAATTAAACTCTTGGTCAGAATTGTGGTCACAGTTTCATTTTACTCGCCATATTGACAGTCACGAGTCAAAGTTGGCATTAGCAAATCCAATGATTTCTGAGATGTTCTTCCGTCTTACACCATTTTTGCAGATGTGGCGCCTCACCAGACCGAGATTAATGGGTATCGTCGCGGTCGTAAGAAGAGGGTACCTTACACTAAAATTCAATTAAAGGAGCTGGAGAAAGAGTATGCAGCCAGCAAGTTCATCACCAAAGACAGAAGAAGGCGTATCTCCGCCACAACCGATCTCTCCGAACGCCAGGTGACCATCTGGTTCCAGAACCGCCGTGTCAAAGAAAAGAAGTTCGTGTGTAAATCAAAGCCAAGCAAAGTCATGCATGTTATTTGAATTGCGTCCAGTTGTTTGCGCGAACAATTTCATCATGCAAGCAAAAAAAAAGTCATTCCACATTCAAAGGATCTGACATCTGGACATATGGCAAAAAAGATGGCATATATTACAGATGCAGTGATAGATAGGTTTCCAGAGAGGAGTCAAAACATCATTCATCTGTTTTTAAAGAATGAGTTAACTTAACATATTCTGGAATGCTTAGGAGGTCTGATGATTGATTTTTCTGAAGAACACCCCATAATATTCATTCACGGTGTCAATCAGCCTATTAGGTTCGTTGGTTTTGCATTTGATTTTAATATGTTGCAAACAAGACTGTTGTTGATAAATTAATCACTGCTATTTATAATTTAAGAATTTGGTGTGACAAATTTGAACTGACTGAAATTAAATGAATTTTTTGAAAAACAACTGAAATGGTAATTATTAATATGTGTACGGCTATATCAAAACGAAAAGTCATACTCGAATTGTTAATTGTCAGCTTTGCAGCAATGTGTACTTTTCTCCCTATAGCGCTTTTGTTCCATTTTATATCAAGTGTATGTCAATGTTCTTGTGTTTTAGAAACGTATTGAATTGAAGTTAATGCGTTGTTTATAGTGAAGTACTGAACGCCTTTCTCTTTTCAACATTTGTGTTCCCCAATAATGTCATGCAATTTCAGTGTACGTGAAGTATCTCTCTTAAAAGTGGAGATCAAATCAGAACTTTATTAATTAAAAAAAAAACACATACTGCATTTAAATGAAAATTTGTTCAGTTACAAAGCTGAACTTGGGTCAAATTTTCGCACACGTCTTGACGTTTGTCATCTCATTCTGCACTGTGGTTGACTGAAATGTAACAAACCTGAAGTTATGATATGCAGCCCATAGATGCATATGACTGCCCCATGGACAACATATTTATTATGCACTTATTGCTGCAATGTGAACATCCAAATAAGTTCCGCTAAATGTAAAATGTTTTACTCTGTCGTTGTACTTTTGAATAGATGTGTATACATTAAATGTACAGGTTTCATATCCATAGTCTTTCCTCATTTCAATAAATACTTGACCTTGTGGGGACGTTTTTTTGGTCCCCATCCGGAAAACAGCTTAAAAATCAAGTAATGTTTTTAGCAGAAAGATGGGGAGAGAATATAGAGTTTGTACAGTATAAAAATCATTATGTCTATATGGAATTTGGAAGTGGGATGGGGGGGGGGGCGTATATATATATATGTGTGTGTGTGTGTGTGTGTGTGTGTGTGTGTGTGTGTACTTGTTTTCCTTACATTGTGGGGACCAAATGTCCCCACAACGTAAGTAAAACCAGTAAATCTTGACATTGTGGGGACCTTTTGTTGGTCCCCACTAGGAAACAAACTTATAAATCATACAGAATTATCTTTTTTGAAAATCTAAATTAGCAGAACATTTTCTGTGAGGGTTAAGTTGGGGAGGGGGGCAGAATGTACAGTTTGTACAGTATAAAAACCATTACGCCTATGGAAAGTCCCCACAAAACACAAAAACACAACGTGTGTGTGTGTGTGTGTGTGTGTGTGTGTGTGTGTGTGTGTGTGTGTGTGCATGCATGTTAGCATGTTAGCACACGCTACACTAATAAGAAACATAGAATATGGATAGAATATAGAATAGAAGAATATGCTTCTACCCACAGGTCAAGAGCTGTAGTTCCAACTAGTTTGCAAGACAGTTTGCGAATTCTCTTTGGAACTCCGGTATTGGGAAAGGCTAAATCTTTGAACACTTGCTAACGAAGGAACTTGTGACCATATTTGGCAGACGAAGCTTTTGAGAAACTCACTTTTGTTATTATATTATATTATATTATATTATATTATATTATATTATATTATATTATATTATATTATTATTTGTAATTCATTGAATTTTTGAGCTAGAGTGCTCCCTTTTTATACAATGTACACACATTTCTATACTACAAAAGGCAAACTTTTTTCTGTTTCTATTTAGCGTGCTATTTATACGCAGAAATTACAATTGGCTTGACTATGATAGGCACGTGTTTGACGTGCATACAATACACACTTTTCACATGCATATGATAAGCAACTCCCCTACCCCACACCATTGCGTAACATGTGTACTCAAAAAGTAATTTCAGCGTAATAGCACGCCAAATACAAACGTAAACTCGTGCAATAGATACGCAGTAGGAGATCGTGTTGGTGCATCACATCCATGAGTTGATGTCATATACATGGTGTGCCTTTGTTACAATCCACCTCATACCGGGGTAGGTTGTAAAACATGCTGTGATAAGTTAATAAACAAAAGAAGCAAAAACAGAGGCCACAATAGAAATGTACACTGTTAAAAAATTACTGTAAATTTTACAGTATAATACTGGCAGCAGGGTTGCCAGCCAATTACTGTAAAATTTACAGTAGTGTTGCTGTAATTTAATTTACAGAATTTCCCTGTATTCTCTGATTACAGTAAATAACTGTATTTTTTTAATTACGAAGGGTCAATTTACAGCAATATTCTGTAAATTTGAGTCAAACCAACACGTGACCCCAGAATGCATTGCAGTTTACAGCAATGTGCTGTATTGTTAAAAAACAGCCAGCGGCTGTAAAATAATGCTGTAATTTTTACAGTAATTCATTACAGTGTAAGAACAATCCAAAACAATGCATCTCTCTCTCTCTCTCTATGACTGACCATAACTCATACATTTTGAGTTTGACTCAGGAGTGTTTTACAAAAACTAACTTCCTTAACTATATTTCTGTTTAATAGCCACTCGACTCCAGCGTACCTGTGTAAAGAACATATAGGTCTAACAAAAAAAAACTGCAATATGTGTGAGTTTGCGTGTCTGTGTGTGAATATTGTGAGTCACAACGGTGACAAATGAATGTTGTTAACCCTATAGAGTGCAGGCGTGGTGGGTCCAGAGGGATTTTAGTTGCCAAATGGCTCCATAAAACAACACAATAGTTTTCTGAGGTCTGGCTTTCAACATTTTCTTCTCAACTGATCTGACTTCCCTGCCCTTCTCTGAAACCTCATCACATTTGGCAGACACACCTCTATCTGACTTTTTTTCATTGTTCAGGCATTCTGTAAAATTATTAAAAATAAACTTAGTTCTATGTAAGGGGATGGTTGTAAAACTTTTTAAAGAAGTGTTCCATTCTACCCTGTCAGTCAATGTTTGATATTAGCAGGTTAAAAATACATCACATTTTGGCTAAGAAACGACAATTTAATCTAGCATGAGTTAAATGATGTTATCTGCCAAAGTTTGATAAGATTTTTTTTAAAACACACATTCTTAGCTCAAAATCAGTTTTTTCTTTATAAAACTTTCTTGTGCCTATTTACATCCTTGACAATCATATGAGATCTGGGAGGAACGAGGGTAAACCGCAGTGATCAGGACTCCTATTTGGAGGTGTTACAACTCTCCCCATTCATGTTACAACCATACCCGGTCTCCCATATTTTTTTATTATATTATATTATATCATATTCCGGTATCACAGACAAGGCTTAAGATAGTCCATGTTTGAGCTATTTTAACTGAAAGCAATTTGTAATGAAATATCTTAAAATATGTCACTACAATTGTTTTGTCTCTCAAGGTGCACACCAGTGATGTTTTTTTCCAGTGTACGTTTACAAAAGCTACTTAAATATCCTATTTGACCCTTCGCTGGCAGTTTGATTGACAGGCGATCTGACCAATCATATCCCCGAATCCGCAATTTTGTCTGACGAAGCAGTCAGGGGAGTTAGTAGATTAACATTGGTGAACTTGAACTTGAAATATTGTGTGTACTCACGTCTTTCCGCTCTTGAAGCAACATTCCATCTGATGTTCATTCATGTTTATTTGATGCTATAAATATGAAGAGATGATTGGTTCACGAGCCGCTTGAAGGAGCTACAGCGATCTGTCACGAAACATTAAAGAGAAACTATATGTTATTTATTGTTTAAACTTCTTTAAAAAAAAATTACAATATTTTACGTATGAAACTGTTTCATATCAAAAGTAACCTGCTCTGTCTTGTCTGTCGTCCCGTTGTCAGTGTCCTCTTTGCTCCGCAATGTATTTTTGACTCCGTGAGAACATGATGTGTGGCGGGAGAGCGCATGACTTGTCAGACATAGCAACAGTAGCTAAAGGGGGCGGAGCTTTAAGAAGGGTCAATTGAAGCAAGGCCTAATCATGGCTAAGCATAGTTTCTAGGCTAAGCCCTGTCTGTGAAACCAGCCCTATATCATATTATATTATATTATAAATAGCTAAAAACAGGGAAGTTGACAAAAATATTACTTAATAATTGATAGTTTAGATTCAAACAGCCATTATTATCCTATATTTCTCCCCTTTTTCTGATATCTCATCAAGATTGTGTGCCATTGTGCCACATAAATGAGGACTGTGTGGTTGTCCAGACAAGAATTAGACCATTGCAGCCTTCTGATGTCTAGCTTAAGATATCATTGACATGTTTAATTTAAAACTATGGACTCTTTTCACATTTGCCTCAAGGCTGCAAAATGACAAAACAATTTTGTGCTACTAAAGCATTTCCATGAATCTTTTTTTATGTTGTGAAGTTAGGCCTATTCCACGACTACATATCCTCATAGTTGCATGACAATTGTTCATACTAATACAATTATCCATCAACAGAAACATTTGGCTTCTGAATGTATGTTTTTTTTTTTATTATTGAATGACAATGTATGTGATTCTCTTCTGGATAAATGTCTCAGTGCACTTCACTGTTTTTAAAACACGTTCGATTATTTAATCTCCTTAATTATCCGTAATTCTAGTATTGCAATTAACATAGGCCTATGAGCTATTTTGAGTGAACTTTCGCAAAGCATAAATTAGAAAAGAACACCTAGAATATGGTCTATGACTGCCTCTAGTGGGGAAAGAGAGTAAATACATACTTATATACAACACAATCTGTAAAAGTGGCTTGTAACTCATTAATTTACACTCAGGAGAACAAACAGATATACTCAATTTAAAATATTGCAAATTTGGCCTTTTGCTTTTGTAATTAAATAACCTTTACCTCCCTGTCATAGGCCTATTCTCCCTCAAAGCATAAATATTTTCTGTCTCTGCCCTCTTTTTCTCGCTCTCTCTCTCACACACACACACACACACACACACACGTTCGTTTTTCTATCAAAGTGAGGACATTCCATAGGCGTAATGGTTTTTATACTGTACAAACTGTACATCCCCCCCCCCCCACACACACACACACCACCCCTAAACTTAACCCTCACAGAAAACATTCTGCATTTTTACATTTTTAATAAAACATTGTTTAGTATGTTTTTAAAGCTGTTTGAAAAGTGGGGACATATGAAATGTCCTCATATTTCACGTTGAAGTTGTAATATCAGTGTCATACCCATGTCATTATACACGTTTGTGTCCTGATATGTCACAAAAACGCACACACACACACACACACACACACACACACACACAATGTCTTAAATGGTCTCAAAGTCGATGTTAATTTGGGTAATATTTTAGAAGTGTTCAATGGTCTATATCATTGCATTAACGCATTAACTTTATATATTTTTTACATTTAGCTTTATATCCTTATACAACTTGTGGTTTAGATAATCATGTAACATCGCCAACAGTTTCAAGAGTGTATTATCGTTACATGTTTTTTTAGTTTTTTTTTTAGGGCGACTGTGGTGTTGGAGAAGGCCATAGAAGGAATGCTATGGTGTGATTCCAAGTCCACAGAATCCGAGGCTGTTGTTAAAATGTACGTGACAGTGACCTTGAACCGACACAGGCAGTGGGAAGCTGAAGGGCAGCAAAGCTCTGCAGAGAGGAACCGCAGTCCGTTAGAGGTTTGTTAAGATAAACCGGTTAAGACAGGCCTACTGTAGACAAACAATTTTGTAAATATATTATGGGAAGACATTTAATAATTCCCACACTCACGTTTATTTCTAGTTAATTAGTTGCAAGTCCATAAGATGTGTGAGCGGCACACAAACTGCGCCATTCAAAAAGCAAATAAACGATCAGAAATCTTGGATTAAAACAATCGATTCACGGATTACGTTTGAATTGTATTTTTTGTTTTGCATGTTTTTGTTGCACAACGATGATGATGAGATATTAAAATATCTTCATTTGTGTTCCAAAGATGAACGAAAGGTTTATAGGCTTGACATAATTTTTGCATGTTAATTTTTGACTTTTTTTTTTTTTTGGAATTTCAAATGTTTACGCTTTAGGCGGAGAGAAAAATATTACCGTGCTATTACACCGTGAGGAGGAAGATGGAGTGAACCATTTACGTACGAATTTATACGTATTAGCCATATAGTAAAATACGTACCGATTGCCATGAGATCAGTTGGTGCCATACTCGATTTAATTTGTTTTCAATTTAATTTCTGGGCTTCGCACTTAAGATGGACTTCAATGGTGAAGATGGCTCGATGGCACAGTAATAGGGGAAGCTCTCTGCCTTATATTGGCTATAACAGTCAGCAGACGCAAAACAACACTAGTTAAAACCACTGAATGGAAACCCATATTTGGTTTGGAATGATATCATTTGAGAGAGAAGTGTTTAATGTACAATTTTATATATGTATTTGTGTGTGGTAGCATGGTTAATGCATTACAAAGTAATTAATTAGAGCAATTCAATCACTTTTCTCTTGGAAAAAGTAAAAGGATTACTTTTATTTTTTCTGAAATTGTGCAATTCTGAAAATATAGTTATTTATGATGTAATTGCATTAAATACTGTACAGGCTACAGAACAATGCTTTAACATTAGAATTTAACGTGTAAAGTTAAGAAATATGTTTTAATGTAACCTTCTCCCTGTAAATACTTTGGTCAGTTAAAGAATAATTCATACAATTGTCTATTTATTTGAAATAATTCAGAAGTATTGTTCAGTTGGTTGAGATTAAGGGATTAATAAAGTAATAAGTAATTTTTTAGAGAGAGTAATAAATACAGTAATCTAATTACACTGTTGAAGATGTAGTAGCAAGTAATTTTTTTTTTAGTGTAACTAACCCACACATGTTATTTTAAATCACATATAATATGTCTACAATTCTTTTTAAAATAAGTACATTTAAAATAATTTTAGTCACGTAATATAGGGTACCACGATATCAGTATGAGTGAAGAAAAAAAACCTCTTTTGGAACAATATACAGGCATTACAGTATATGTATGTGTATATATATATATATATATATATATATATATATATATATATATATATATTCAGACACGAAACCCAGTGGGTGGCACCTTCTGCAACTCACTTGCAACCAGTGTCATGTGACCACTATATACAGCCAATAGGGAGCAGCCTGGTTTCCCTATACGTTAAATCTCAGATTTTCTATAAACTATAAACTCTTAGTCTGGCCCGCCAAAATGGGCGAGCATAATCTCCTTAATCCCGGTTTTTTGGACAATTGGTTAACATTCATACAAGAGATGCGCGCTATCTCTCCAATGTTCGTTCGGGGGGGCCGTTAGCGGGGATAGGACATACCCCCCGCTTCTCAAGAAGGGACAATGTCTGCTCTTTGCCTTGGAACCCATCGGAACCATGCACTGGATACCCACAATCTTATGTTTCCATAAACTCCACATACAATCAATCATGCGACATTCCTCTGCAGGAGGACAACAAATGTTTTTATAGTGAGAGTGCACGCGCCACCAGCGGTGGTGGTGACAATAACAGTACCATCCTGAAATCAAACGAGAAAGCACGGGAAAACTCATCAGTATCCACTTCTGCAGAGAACGGACTGAAGAATCTGAACGGAATGGACAACAGAGGAAGTTATTCCAAATATGACTACTTAACAACTGCCGAATATTTAACCCCAGATCCTCCATCGTGTCGGTCCCTTGAATCAGATTCTGGTTCTTCACTCCTTAAAGAGGGGGCCAAGACCCCATCAGGCATCACGCATTCACTAACATCTCCTGACATCCACGCAAGTGATGCAGCCCTAAACGGAGGTGAGTCTTTAGAAAGTCTTGTCTTTATGTATCAATGTGAAGACGAGGATCTTGAAGAGAAATCATGCATGTTCTCTAAAAAGAGTTCCAAGCCCTTGGGCATTGTGCACTTTCTAATAGCCTATAAAGTGAATTCCGTACCTTGCCTTTTAAGCAAACATGAACAAAAATCACAGAATTTTCTTCTTTTTTGTTTCTAAGATGCGCTGTGGTACCCAATTCTCACACGCACCCGAAAGAAGCGTAAACCTTACTCAAAACTCCAACTGAACGAATTAGAGAGTGAGTTTATCCTCAATGAGTTCATCACTAGACAGCGGAGGAGGGAACTGTCTGACCAGCTAAAGCTCACGGACCAACAGGTGAAAATCTGGTTCCAGAATCGTCGCATGAAGAAGAAAAGGCTCTTGATGAGGGAACGGGCATTGTATTACCTTTAGATCCAAGCTGATCCCGACTGAGATGATTCACTGAACATCTGAATAAATTGCTGTTACTCATTTGGGATAGAGTATATCTCTTCGCGGTTTCCAAATAATTCTCATTGAAGCTTGAATGACCGCACAGTATAACGCCTGGCCTAACACAAAACACCCTGCAGCCGTGCGCATGCACCAGACGTGAACCTTGAATGGTTTACCACACAACAACAGTGGTAGGAATATCATAATAATCATGCAACTTTCAATTATTCCGGTTTAACGAAACGTCCTCTTTACCAAGCGGACATGGACAACAGCAAAGCCATAAATGTCGAATCATTCAGTCTCATGACATTTTCTAACTATTTCATGTTTCTGCAAATTGGTGAAATTTGTTCGTGTGATCTTACTGGTATTCTCTAAGTTTGTTAGAGGTGAAGCTTCACGCTTTCTTTTTATTCAAACCATACGTTTCGTATAAGCACATCTTACACATTCGTAAAATAGTAAAGACCAGACCATATCTCACGATAAAATATATATATTTAATTTTCAACTGCAATATAAGCATGGTATTGCACCCCAAATCCACTCCTTAACATATAACTGTCATGTACAAAAAATGCTCGTCAGATCTGTTAACTAATGAACGAAGGCTTTATTAACGAGCCTCCTGACGGTATTGAGGCTAATTGTAGTTTGTATTTCAAGATGAAATTATGATCTGCGTTTTTTGTTGCTTCAGACCAAAGTGCAGAACATGGATGGTGTCAAGCTTTAAGTACTATTGTTGTGATTTGCATGTAACAAATGTTTACAATGCTCGTTTTTTGAACATTCACTGCCATCTTTCTTAGCGCTGGCATTTGTCTTTTTCGTCTTTCTGTTTTATAATCAGTGCAATGTCTTGTTGTTGTCTCGGTTTCGTGTAACATTGGATGGCAAATGTTTGTTAAATGATTGTATCCGTGTAAGTGTTCAATTAATTTCCAGTAAAATGTGATTATACCTAATAAGTGTTGTTTGTTCTCTGTTATTGTCTGACATCAAATTTTTATTTTAATACAAAGAAAAAGAATAAGAATATATTTTTTTAAAAATACCGTATCTATAGTTTAGCAGTGATATGCTTCTAAATGATAGGTTCGTGAAATAGCCCAATTTACTTAAAATATGAACATTTTGGAAGTTTGTTTTTAACACGTTCAAAATTAATGTTTCACTCCAAAATCTATTCAGACTTTCTTTTTCATGCACACCCCCAATCCCGTGATGAGGTTATTTAAAAAGGATGCTTTTCCACCTCAAAGTGTACAAACGTTTTTGAACGCCAGCATGCATGATAACACCTCTCATTTCCCCCCACAATAAAGCCCCTTGTTATAAAGGTTCAGGACACCCGCGGATTCGACTCTGAGACAGACTCGGCGTCTTTACAGCATCTGTCTGTCTGTGGCGTTGACACAGACCTTGAATGTGGCAGTGGGGGTGGGGGGGTAGCGAGACATAGAGCTTCAGTGAGAGAAAATGAAGTAAATATTGCAGATTTTTTCTAAACATTTTAATTTAATTTACATATAAATGTAGATAGATAGATAGATAGATGATAGATAGATAGATAGATAGATAGATAGATAGATAGATAGATAGATAGATAGATAGATAGATAGATAGATAGATAGATAGATAGATAGATAGATAGATAGATAGATAGATAGATAGATAGATAGACAGATAGATAGATAGATAGATAGATAGATAGATAGATAGATAGATAGATAGATAGATAGATAGATAGATAGATAGATAGATAGATAGATAGACAATAATCTATTTTTAATTTAAGAGAAATCAAGAAACGCAGCCAATAGCAACAAAAATAATTAGGCCAATTATATTGAAGTCAAAAATAGTATAGCATCACCAAATCAACCTAAATATATTAGCTTGCACCAACAAAACAAAACTTTAGGGTATAGGATTATACCCCTATAACTTTTTACAGGGATTGCGATAATTATTAGTAGAAATGAAATGCATTTTTTTTTTTTTTTAAATCGTTCCAAACTGGAGGGGAAAAAAGACTATTTGAGTTCGGCCATCGTTACAAGCGCACAATTAATTGTCCATCTTCATTATAATCTGATGATTAAAACAAGTAGGCTGTTTAAATTTTATCTAACAAGGTTCGTCAGATAAACACATATATCTATAAGCTGAGGGTTTGTGTTTGTATTTGGCGTGCTATTTAAAGCTGAAAGGAATTTAAGAGACCTTCTGAGATATAATCTTTTATGTTTCTAGTATCATTTCCTCTCATTATCACTCGCTTTAGCGTGTCGAGCTGAAACTAAAAGCACTGGGGGGATTCCTGTGGTTTATTATGAGTATCTGCAGTGTGCCGCTGTTATTAAAGGTCTGTCAGTCCGTATTAAACGGTTTTACTGAACGTAAACATGGCTATATTATTTTAATAGGAGGACTGGGCATTCTGAGATGTTTTAAAGTCAACCCACGCCTCTTACAAATCTCTTCATTGGCCGTTGTTTTCCAATGATGAAATATAAAGCGAAGCGTCGGCTTCAAGCGACAAATTGTTTTCATAGTTTGAGAGGAAGAATTAAAGTTAAAAGGAGCTCGAGCTCGCTTGGATAACACGCTGGACTTTGCCACATTTATTTTTTATGTCATTTGCCGTTTTTCTGAATGCATTTTTACTTCATCTCCAACCAAAATTGCTTTTTGTAACTTAATTTTACGGGTTGATTTAATCAAATCAAATGTAAGTTCTGACTTGAATGTGAAGAATTAGCTGTTTTCTCAATTATTAATCAATAAAATATTTATATTTGATCATCTTGAGGATTTTAAATTAAGTAAAAGTAAAGTAAAGTAAAACCACTAGATCAAACCAAAAGAACTGCTTATGTCCTGTTGAGCTTTTTGATTTGTTTTGTCAGTTTAGAGAAGGAAGACAATAAAATTATACTTACAACAATTTAGTGCGACAAGAAAAGGACTTTAGAGGAATATTTGAAAGAACGAAACTATTTTGCAATAAGAACAGGACATATAGCTAATATATCTGAAGTGATTGGAAATGCAACTTCAAACACCGACACTGTGTTTTCTCTGAATTTAAAACGGTAGGAAGTAGAGAAGGAAATTAAACATCATAAAGCGAGAGACTGAGGGGTGCCACGGCTTCCTGCAACCGAATACTGTTGGAAGTAAAGTCTCGTTTAGGAAATACACATGCTATAACTTCATTTTTAGCGTAGAAAGGAATAAAGCGCATTTCCCGCCTATAAAGAATTATTGTTAGGCTGTTTAATTTGAATATTCGCCAATTGTACCCATTGAAACCTTACGTTTCTATTTCGGAAATGTATAGCACGTCACTCATTTGCATTTTTTTGTATATTTTCATTTCTGTGATGACACAACGAATGCGACCAGTTTCATGAATTAAAATAAACATTTCGTATATTCAACTTCACTGGCTCTGCGAGGTTTTTTGTCTCTGTCTCTGTCTCTCTCTCTCTCTCTCTGTGTGTGTGTGCGTGTGTGTGTGTTTGTGTGTGTGTGTGGTTAAATTACAAATAGTAAAAATAATAAAATCAATCCAAATTGCTGTTAAAGTATTCCCAAAACAGGTATCAAATATGTTAAGAAGATTTGATTTCCACAAACATGTTAAGAAGCACAACTGTTTTCAACATTAATAAGAAATGTTTCTTAAGCAACAAATCAAATCAAAACCCCATTTCTAGAAGTAGACTGGAGAAACGGCTGCATGAATGTATTACATTTAACACTCTAGAAATCAATATTTCACCTTTTTACTGTATTTTTGATCACGTAAAATTATCCTTGGTGAGCCAGAGATATATATTATGGATATCAAAAACATTAATTATAGAATCGTTTTTATTTCACGTGGCACAAATATTGTTGCAAAAACATTACCAACCTATAGGATATTTACTTGAAGCAGGAGAGACTTACACAGAAACCACAAGCATGATCTGATAAGTACAAGTATTAAACCAGCGAAGTTTAAAATGGACGTAGTGAATGATTTAAAGCTGTTGCGTTCTCCAAAATGGTTACTGAAGGGAAAAATGCTCTTGTCAATCATTTAACAACAACCTGTGTTGAAAATCGAGAGCATGTTGAAGTGGCTTTTATGTTCATTTACAACAACAACAACAAAAAAACACTTCCGATGACTTAGACACAAACACAGAATTGTCTGTGCACCTATAGTTTATGGTGATCAATTTGTTGTCGAAATAGCCAAAAAATGATAGCAAAAATCATGCGAGGAATGATCGAAAGATCTAAATAATCTTCCAGATCAGTTGAGATTTCCCCACACACACCTCAATCACGCATCACGCTGTAAGAAGCTCATATTCTAATGCTGGAATCCTATTTTATCAGTTGCCATGTAGCCTATTTTCATATTTTAAAATGGTTCTAAATTCGCAACTCTATAAAATTCTATTGTGAGCACATCAGGACCTTGTTCTGTTTCCCAACCCCGTCCTTGGAGGCACACAAATAGTAGGCTACACGTTTTAGACGGCAGACAGGATTTAGAATAGCAGAAATAGTACGGTATTCTTTATATAGTCCGTGATCTATTCAGGTATTGTAGGCTGTAATAACGAGTTTAATCACGTGTGTCTGATAAGCCAGACATCCAACATGTGAACTGCCATTGTGCCTCGAGCAACAGTGAAATTGTGTATCGAATGTCCCCATGAAACATGAAAACCCAGCGAGTGCGTTGGCATTTTTTTTAAAAATATGTGCTGTACAAATAATTCATGCTTTTTAAATTAATTTACTCGCTCTCAAGTTGTTCCAAAGCTGTATGCATTTCTTTGTTCTGCTGAACACAAAGGAGGAGATTTTGAAGAAACTCTGTTAACTGTTCAGTTTCCTACATTCTCCATATCATTTCTCTCTCTTCCTTTTAAAGGTTGTTGCCGATTGCTGCTGCTCACTTGATTTCACTTGGTTATGCACGGCCCTACAACTATTTACAGCATGTTGAAAAGTTTGGCTATCATCCAATTACAATTACTCTAGAAGGGACAATAGCATGATTTCACACGCCTGCCATGTGCAGTGCTTGTTTCGTCATTGAGGAGTTCTGAGACAGACACATCTTGTAAAGGCAGCTTTCTAAGAAAGTTGTTTTTTTTGGAAATGAAAGACTTTTACAATGGTATTCTCATGCATTTCCCCTGTCGATACATCACTGCATATTTTTTGAACTGCACAGTTCATAAAGGTCTTTGCAAATGAGCTGATGATTTCAGTCAGGTGTGTTACATAAGTGGATTGAAAAACCCAAATTCCAACCCTAAATTAACAAGACCTTCAAACTATTTATTTGTCTTCGTCATAGATAAAAATGCACAAATGTACGTATTGTGTATATATTGTGTATATATATATATATATATCCCCATTGCATTATGACATAATTGCGGACATTTAATTTTTGTTGTTAGGGACTGAGGCTAATTCCACATTCCTCACAATGTTATCGAATTCTACAGGATTCAAATGTTATGCACTGAAAAGAAATACTGCCAAAGTCACCGTGTTCTCGTCGTTTTTCAGTCATATCTACCGCCTGTACCTTGAGTGAACCACTCCTATGCAACGTTTCCAAATTGATATACGAGAATATCTACTTTCGATCACGTGTCTTCGGGGCGAGTTAGTGGGATAGCGCGTCATCTCGCCTTCCCAAATTTTTCTTCTGTTCGGATCCAAAGCATTCATTTTGATCCAACGGAGAACTGAAGGGAATAATGTTTAACTCTTTCAATCTAGGCAACTTCTGCACCCAGTCTCGTAAACAAAGGACTTCCGAGTTTGGAGAGCGGGCGGGCTGCGCCTCAAATCTCTACCTCCCCAGCACCTATTACGCCCCAGAATTTTCTGCCGTTTCCTCGTTTTTACCACAGGCCCAGTCACGGCAAATCACTTATTCCTATTCCACTAACTTCACGCAAGTTCCGCCAGTCAGGGATTTATCATACGAGTTGAATCCGCCGGGTAAGTGGCACCACAGAGGGAACTATTCATCTTGTTTTGCGGAGGAGGACAGAGATTGCCTTCCGCCGTCAGCCACCATGACGGAAATGTTTATGAAGAATGAAAATGTCTACAGTCACCACCACTATCACCACCACCCGGGTAACCATTCCAGCACTGGCTTTTACTCCAGCATCGGAAAGACCAACGTTTTTCCGCAAAGTTTTGGTCGCTTTTTTGACTGTTCCCATAGCGGACCAGATGGTGGATTTGAAGATAACTGTTTGCAGAAAGGCTCTGGAAAGCCTGAGTCGGCTCAAGTGTCGTCGGTCCTCCGCAGTGCTGTAGAGGAGAAAGAGCACGAGAGTGAGAAAAACACAACCTCGGGTTCTTTTGAAACCTCTTCGGGGACAAAAAACGACAACCAAACCAAATCCGGTTAGTAAGTGTTCATCGCTGTAAAAGAGAGAGAGAAAGAGAGGGTAGAGCGGTGTTTCGTATATTAGATTTTATGTGGGGTTTTATAAGCATTCAAGGGATTTTATTATAACCTACAAAGGTTTTTCTTTGAACGGGAAGAATTTTTACAACGGGGAAGGTCTTTGAAAAACATCATGTTTCACACAATCTGTTAGTCTGTGAAATCGTGAGAGGGACATATAGTAACTTTGATCATGAACTTGCATGAACTTTTAAGGGATGTTACTTTTAGCAGCCAATAATAAAAAGCAATTGAGCAGAACATTGCTTTCAGCATCTGAGCAGAGAGAAGCCAGTGTAAGTAAAGCCCACCACAGAGAAAACCTTTCAAAAATATATTTGTATAATTTAGAAGAATGTTTTAATGCGTTTTTGTGAATATATACTTTAGGCAAAGCAAATCCATTATTAGTGTATCCTTTTTAAAATATGTATCTCCATTTATTCTATAAGTTTAAATAACAAAGTTATGTTTTAAGCATGCTTTTTAATATAATTAGTAACACATTTATAGATTAATTAGTATATATAGATTACATTCTACATCAAAGTATGTTCATTAAAGTTGCTGGTAATATCCATTCTGAAATATACATATAGCACGGGTGTGGCGGTTTTTGACCTCGCTCTTGTTTTGTTTAATTGCTCTTATAGCCACCCTACGAATGAGGAAGAAGCGATGTCCCTACACCAAGTTTCAGATCCGAGAACTCGAGCGAGAATTCTTCTTTAACGTTTACATCAACAAAGAGAAACGGCTTCAGCTCTCCAGAATGTTAAACCTGACTGACCGACAGGTCAAAATTTGGTTCCAGAACAGAAGGATGAAGGAAAAGAAGTTAAGCCGAGATCACCTGCAGTATTTCTCTGGAAACCCCCTATTGTGAACTTTTCTTCGAGGGACAAAATGTGACTTTTGAAAGGAAACATTACTCTTTCTTATGTTTAGTCCACTACAGTGAATGTTTCTCCGAGATAGACTGGAGCAAATAGAAACGAACATTTGCATTAAGAAAAAGCATGTTTCGTTATTTTGTATATTTCAATGGGATTGTAAGATCACACACGAAATAGCAACAGTACTTAACCTCTATTATTATAATTATTATTATTATTATATTATAAAGTTGCTGCTGTCGGCTCTGTTTCATTAGGATGTTGAACAACTGCAGTGTTTAATGTCTCATAAAACCATTGTATTGTTTGCGTTTCCCAAGCTATGAAAGGAAAAAGCATATATACAATTATATACGCATAAATATTTGAACGAAAATAAATAATCTCTAGTACTCGCATAGTTCACAGTCGTGTGTTAAAAAATCCAGTACATTACAATCAATCAGATATGAATATGAATGACCAAGAGTGTTGTTTTTCGATAAGTCAAGGTAAGAATAATCAGACTATCCTATTTAAACAATATATAAACAATAATTTGTCATATTTGTTGATAATTCTTGTGAAAAAGAAATCCGCTTAATTACATTGAATGTGCATTTGTAGTTTACTTCAAAAATTCCACTTTAAAAAAATGCAAAATTACAAATAATATAATATAATATTAAATAAATGGTGACTGAAAAGAGAGATTTTAAAAGTGCACTCATAATAACGTCAAATTGAACGTTTTACTTGAAAGTACATTTTCAATCAAATGTTGAATAATCTTGAGTCATCATGCTATAAAAAAGAAAAAAGTGCACTTATTTTGATGTGTTGCCATAGTAAAGCACATACTTGATTGTTATATTTGTTGGGTCTATTTAATATAGACTTGAAGTGAACACACAATGAAGTATGTACTAAATCACAATTTCATCAATACAAATGCGTAATTCCATTTATATATTTATATGACATAAAAGCATTCATATAAATGGCATTCAAGTATTTTATTTTACCACAAATCAGCATTCAACACTTTAACCATCAAATACAATAGAATTATGAAATTACATATAAAGCAGAGGCTAATTTTATACATATTTATATAATAACATGAATATACTCAAGTCAGCTAATTGCATATTAATTTAAACTATAACACATTGTAATCTAATAACATGCAATAAGTCTCCGAAAGCATTCAATTTCCACTTATATAATTTTAAATCTCTTCTCTCTTTTTTAAAAGTATGGTAAAGTGTACTTATTTTTCACAAGGGAAAGGGTCGTCTGCGCTTCGTCGAAAAATACTTTGAAGGAATTCATCCAGGGTAAGTTGGTTTATGTCAGGTGTGTGCTTTTTGCAGCCTAGAAAATCCACAAATTCTCTCGGGAGTGTCCTAGATTTGTAAATGTGTAATGCAGAGCGTGAAGTGGGAAGTGAGCACTAAAATAACTTTTCAATAGTCCTTTGAAAACTCATCCAGTCTAGACACTGTCGTAAAGGCATTATTTTTCCGCCTAATTGTACCTTAAACCGAAATTCTTTCTGCCGTCATAAAGAGAAAGGCACATTTTATATTAGTCGGTGTTTCAACAAACTAAAAAAACATGTTTGTTTTATGGCCTACATCAAACTGGCAAAACCTAACATAGACTTTAAAAAAATTATGTTTGATAATAGTGCAGTGAATGCAAACAACAATATGAAATCTTCTTTTAAGAAAGGTAAAGCACTGTCTACCTTTAAAAAACAGAGGCCATTCTGTTATGACTTGTCTGGACAAGGAGAAGCTCCTCAGAAAGCAGCTCTACAGGCGCGAAAACAGGGCTTTTGGAACACAAATTATGGCACCGTGGAAAAATGGAGACGACGGCTCTCAAAGTTGCTGCTCCTTCTTTCTTTCTTTCCTCCCCAAAACTATGGCGCAAGACCTGTTGTTACTAGTTAGAAGCATAGTTTCTTGTTAGCATGATCATGCTCTTGGGGCATAATATTTTCAACAATCCGTTTTTGAAGAGTGCGCATATGCGTAAACGCTAACCCTGGAGTAAGAAGGAACCAATCAAACGTCAAATAAAGCAAAAGGACAATGAAGTTGTGTTCAGATGCCATGTTCGTTACAGCAGCATTTCAGAAAAATGATGTAGCTGCGTTATAGTAAATAGCACAGAGCACTATATCTGTCTCTTTCTATATCCCTAAGCACATCATCACAAGTCAATATTAGTCTGTTTTTACCCTAAACTCTTCGATTCTCATCACTATAAAATGGATGTTTGAGCTGTTTTAGCTGATAATATTGATAATACTGCCATATTGTTTTGTCTCAAGATGAACTGCAATGATGTTTTTTTTTCAAAGCCATGTTTGTGAAAGCTACTTAAATATCCTAACTGAACTAATGCTTAACCTTTGCTTAATCTAAGCCCTGTCTGTCAAACCAGGCCTCAGTGTTTTTGGCTGCTTGACCTGTGACTTTGGACTTGGCCCCTGAGTCCAAGTCACACCTCTGTTTCTTGACTCACTGTTTTCTCTCACTACACTAGCTACCAGTTGCTGATCTCATCAAGTTCACGTCTACATCCCCTCCAGAAGCATGTGGTCAGCAAGTATGCGCTGTCTCGTGGTACCATCACAGAGAGGCACAAAACAACTTTCCAGAACGTTTTCTTTACTGGTGAAATGATCTTCGTTGATGATCAAAACCCTTACAATATTCAAGAAACAGCTGGAAGCTCATCTCTTCCATGAGCACTGCATCCTGCCGACATGAAACAATGTCTTTTTCTATGCTTTCGCTATTTCTTATATCCTTCGTTTTATCTTGTACTATTCTGGGGTGGGTTTCCGAAGAACGACAGAACTTGTAACTTAACTAAAATAGTACAATCCATTGTTGAAAAAACTAATAACTACTCACGGCCGTTTCCTGAAAGTTTGAACCTTAGTGACGCCACACAGTTGGTGATATGACTTCTGATAATTCATCAGTTTAAGATTGAATAATGTCAGATTATTGCTGTAAATAAATACATATAGCCTAAATGAGGAATAAGCCCACTTCACTATTTTGTTCCATTGTTTGCTTTAGTGATGTTTGATTCAATTGCAGGTTTTCTCTTATGTCAAACTTGCATGCTTTCACTGCCAATGGGTTATAAAATGTCCCTGGCATGTGAATGAATGAGGCTATGTTTATTTATATACATTTATTTTAATGTCTTATGGCTAGTAACTGTTATTGATATTTGGTAAAAAGTTCTGCAATATGATATTGTAGATTTAATTTCCAATGATAACTGCAAAATTAGAATTTCTGGAGAACATTCAAAATTATAAATTAAATTGTTTATGAGCCTGTATTACTAACACTCAACATTCAATCTTCATTCATGATGTTTTACATTGAACAGTGAATTAAACTTAGGTACAGTGTTTTTTAATAATAAAATAAAGATTCTATATGACAACAAGTCTAAAGGTGATGATACACAGGGCAACTTTTTGTGCAATGTTGCCATGCGATTGTAACACTGTCTAGTCTTGTTCCACGTGTTCTTTGTTTTTGTTTGCTCCCGCCACTCGTTTACACTAATTATGTTCTTATGTGCTTTGTATTCCCTTCACCTGTTCTTGTCATTACTTCCTGTATTTAAGTTCCTGTGTCTACCCTGTTCAGTTGTCGGTTATTGTTTGTGCAATGCACTCTGTCTCGTGTCTGAGCCTGTTCTTTGTAAATAAACCTGTCTGTTCATCGTATCCCGCGTCTCCTGTCCTTCCGTGCGTGACAGAATAACCGACCAAACAAAGAGAAACTTTTTTTCTTACGAAGATGGACTTACCCACGGCAGCTCTACTTCTAAGCCCGGAAGCCAGGCCCTACCTGGGGGGCTTCTTCTGGACGCTACGGAAGGATTACCGCTCCGTCCCAGCCTGGAAGCCCGGGGTGCGCACGGAAGTCGAGGGGGGAGTCGACGAGTTCGGGGGACAGTCCATCGCAGAGCCAGGAGCGGCCCGGAACTTTATCGATCCGTGGTCCGCGGATCCTATCCCCACCCAAATCCCCGCCCGTAAAACCTCGTCTGCCCCGTTCCAGTTTGGAAGCCTGTTT
This sequence comes from Opsariichthys bidens, assembly GCA_037194245.1. Classification (NCBI taxonomy): domain Eukaryota; kingdom Metazoa; phylum Chordata; class Actinopteri; order Cypriniformes; family Xenocyprididae; genus Opsariichthys; species Opsariichthys bidens. Next base: position 4,643,407 of record CM074312.1, on the reverse strand, counting down.
GGTTACAACCAGGCCCTTGGATCCGTGGCCACCGTTGCTGTCGGCCAGCTTCTCGGCTCTGTCCCCGTCACCCACTCCGTGCGGCTCCTCACCAGCGCCTCGGGCTACCCTGCCACCAACCCAGGTTGAGGCGGAGCCCCCAGCATCACACCGAGCCTCCAGACCCACGTCACCACCGCGACCCATCAGCCCGCCACCATCGCCTGGGCCTGCGCCTCCCTCACCTGCTCCTCAGCCTGTCTGCCCGGAGGCTCTGCCAGGGCCCCTCGTCTCGCCTGGTCAGCCTGCGGGGGTCGACGCCCAGCCGCCGCCACGGACTTCCGGGATGGCGGCTACGTCACCACCCGTCACCCCTACGGCGTCAGCAGGCTCCTCCCTCCCTTCAACTTCCCAGTCAGCCTCGGTCACCCCAGCATCACCCCGGTCTGTCAGAGCCTCGTCGTCGCCTCGGTCCCGCAAGCCGGCAGCTCTGGGTCGTACTTCCGGGTCGGCGGAGTCGCCCAGGGCTGTCGGCCAAGAAGTTCCGCCGGGTTCTCCACCATCCGCCATGGCTCCTCCGCCGTCGTTCGGCCCCAGGAAGCCATCCCACAGGACTCGCTGGTCGCCTTCCTGGTTCCGCCCACCGTCAACGTCACCATGCCGTCCGTGGCCATCGGCTCCAGTCGGCTGCCTACCACCAGCTCCACGCCCTCCACCGAAGCCTCCGCCCTCTTGTACCCTCGCCACAAGCTCTGTTACGGCGCGAGGACGCGCCTTTTTTGAGGGGGGCGTACTGTAACACTGTCTAGTCTTGTTCCACGTGTTCTTTGTTTTTGTTTGCTCCCGCCACTCGTTTACACTAATTATGTTCAGACGTGCTTTGTATTCCCTTCACCTGTTCTTGTCATTACTTCCTGTATTTAAGTTCCTGTGTCTACCCTGTTCAGTTGTCGGTTATTGTTTGTGCGATGCACTCTGTCTCGTGTCTGAGCCTGTTCTTTGTAAATAAACCTGTCTGTTCATCGTATCCCGCGTCTCCTGTCCTTCCGTGCGTGACAGCGATGTTGCTTGGACACTTTGCCATTGAGAATGGGCTACATATTTCTATCTGGACACTTTAGATCAAAATGTGTTGCCCATTCTCAATAAGTAAGTGCCTTAGCAACATTACCTGGCAACATGTTGCCCCATGTATCATCACCTTAAAGGCCTCGCCTACTCATAGCAAAAGTTCTTTTTCGTTCTTCACTTAGGGGTAAAAAGAAGTTCTAAACATCTTTGCAGCTTTTACTGTTAGCAAACATCCTGACATCAACCACCAAGCTTGATTCACGTGCACATTTCTCAAATGTTTATGTACTTATAACATAAGCTACTTCGTTTACAAGGATACTCACAATGACAGTTATTTTGACAGATACCAGTGTGTATTTGACTGTTCAAGCCCAGTAAGGTGCCAAAAACGAAGCAAGACTCACGCACTGTATGAGCAGTGGCTTCATGCGTGGGTGTCTCTCACAGAGCTCAGACACAGTCTCTTAGACAGCACAAGCATATAACAAAATCAGTCCTCTTTCGCTGCTTTTTGAGATTGAACGATTTAAGAGTGTAACCGTGATAGAGACGATAGTGCAAAATCTCCAACAGGTCAAAGTGCAAGAGGTAGCTGTTTGTCCACAATCATAACAGTTTAACTTACTGACATCCATTTCTGTCTGTTTTGGAGGTTAGGTATGTAGTTATGGATAATTTTTTTCCAAAAGTGATCAGCTAGCAGCTGACTTCTCAGTCAGCTCAGAAGTTCAGGATCCTGGTGTGTTACTTGTTGAAGTGAGGCATCTTGCGGCCCCATTAACAGGATGTTGGGTGTAACTGGATCTGGGTCAGCAATGTCTGAAGACATGTAGTCAATGGGCTTGGCATTAAGGAAGCCCTCGATTTCAATAAAAACAGTTCGCAATACTTCTTCAGGGACTGTCTGTTTTCAAAGATTGAACTTCCCACTCCCAACACCCACCAAAAAGTGGTGCAATTGGTGGATTGAACAGGAATCTAATCTGCTGTCTTGCAAGTTGAACCTGGAGCTCAGGCTGAAGAGCTGCAAAGGCATCTCGAAGTTCTTTATCCCTACCTTTAAAATATCAAAGGGTTTCCCTCACCAAGCAATGAAGCCACGATCAGTACGCTCTGCATGGGAAGTCTTACATTTGAAAATGTTCCTTCATCTTTATGCATTTCTGCATCCAAACTTTATGAGATAAGGACTGAAGAAATATATCCCAGTTGAGTAGAAAACTGGCTGAATTCTCAACCTGGCAGATGGGAGGTCTGCCATTCTGGAGGGATGCGGTTTGGCCTGCCATTTTTGGCATTCGGTGCATTGGAGCTGATGATGATATCGTTCAAGGACAATGGAATGAATTGCATCTTCTAGTTGACTGATCTGTCAGAGATGACCACCAACTCGTATGAGATTTGTACTGTTCGGGGACTAGGCACAGCATTTGACTATTGCTTAACAGAGATTCAAGAGGGTGCCTTTTTGGCAATTCCAATGTAAGCTGTCCAGCTGTTGTATACGTAACCTGGCAAAATGATTGAATTTCCTTTGCAGGACACTGACTGGGTATGTATGTTTTGCATGTTCTGTTGATGAGCCCCAGGTCCACTGTGTACTTTGAAGTAAGCTGGATGGTTAACTCGTCTCCTTGGTCACACAGCAGGGGCTTCTCTTTCTGGGTCAGACATGTCTGTAGCAGTCCACTCCTCCAGTTTGAAGGACCATGTAAATGCTGGTTAATCTACTAATTAACTCAGGTTCGGATTAATTCAATGGCTGCAGGATGTCATGATAGAACATCAGGTCTCACACCATCATCTACCTTGATGACAATGTCGTGCACAGGCCCACAATGCACACTCATGATGAGTGCCTCAACAGGGTTTTTGATGCATTCAGCAAGCACAGGCTAACTTGAAATGGTGGATAATGTCTCTTTGTTCAAGCTGGGTTCAAGTTGTCCCCACTCCAGTCTAACATGGAGGCCATTCAGTCCATCCCCAAACTAACCTCACCTGCCCAAGATTCAGCCACCACTGCCCCACTGTGGCAATTAAACCAGAGAGATGAGCCCTGGGTGTGGATGCTGGTATATAGGGAGACTGTGCCCCACAACCAGCGATACCTGTTGGTAGCATATGATTTGCACTCCAAATGGCCAAAACTAACCACCACCGGCTCTGTCACCACTCAAGTCATTGTGAACTCTCTGGACTTTCTGTTCTCCCGTTGGGGCCTTCCACAAACTTTTACGTTTGATAACAGCCCTCAGTTTGTCTCAGTGGACTTCTCATCTTAACTAGAGAATAAGGGTATCCAACACATCCTCACCACCCTTTACCACCCCAATTGGGGGTGTGGAATGTTTCCACCAGTCTTTGAAAAATGGCCTTAGAGCACACCCGGCACAAAGGTGCTCTTTCAACCAAGCCATTTGTCTGACTTTGGTACACTACCGGGCCTCGCAGCATAGCTCCACCTAATGTCGGACAGGGACCTCACTTTAGCACTGGACAGATTCCATTCCTCCTCACCCAAGAGACTCCCCCTGGGGGTTAGAAATTACATCACTCACCAGCAGTGCTGGATGAAACAGATATTTGACAGACTTAGATGTGCCAAAGAGCCAGATATCACAGTTCAGGATTGGGTGACCACACAGGAGCAATAAACTGTATGTTTTACCCCCTTGTTGGCTACTCGTCAGATAGGCAGGGCATCTTATCTCCTGGAGGATGGTACCTGATGACACACTGGTCATCTTTGTAAAGTAGCTGCATCTACCCCAGTCTTCCCACAAAGCAGTGGGAATCTGCCACATACCTTTCTCCCCACTGGAACGGGAAACTGCAACACCTCAGGTTGGCAGGCAAGACTTAGACCCCTCTTTGCCCCCACCCCCTGTTTCCCTTACCGAACCCATAATTTTACACGCACCACAGTCTCTGGGCCCTTCAGGCCTATGTCAGGACTTTTCCTTCCCACGACCAGTGTGTACCAGATCCCAGCCAGATCACTTGAAAGACTTTGTCTTAGGTTTTTCCAACAAGAAAGATTTCTGCATTGAACACCCCGTTGAATCCTTCTACGTAGCAACTGATTGTACATGCCTTACTTCAAATAATTTCTTTATTTTGCTATCTCAAGGGAACCCTGTGCTTATGCTCTTTAAATATTCATCCAAAAAAAAAAAAAAACTCTGGAATCTTCGTCCCTCCTTGTTCCTGGCCTCCTTGTGGTGCAATTAGAGAAATGAGATGTCCTACAAGATGGCTGAGTTTGATTGGTTTCGGGTCACAGGCTGGAGGAACTAGGAAATGAAAAAGCATCAATTGGAGTAATGAGAATCACCCAGGGAGGAAAGGAAAGGTGGAAATGAATGAATAATGCAGGGAAAGTGGAAGGACTGCAGTTACATCTTCCAGCCTCAATGGTGGCACCCTTACTCTATAAAAGAGCTTGACTGTTTCAGTTCCACTTTCAACACAGATCTTAATTCTCACCAGGATGTTTAAAACGTGCATAAAATACTTGTTGCAGTTATACCAGACACAATGGCTTCCACCAGGTTGTCACAATACGTTGGCTATGGAACCACTTTTATTAAATCTGCAGTATGCTAAAATGATAAGAATTAATTGATTGATTTGCTTTTACATTACAGAAGATAACTTTTTACACTATGCATTATTAAATGTAGATCTCAAATAACATCCATCAAATTAGTTTCTGTTATTTTATTTTTTTAGTAAAAACACGGTTTTCCTTAAGGATCGCCATCTTTTTATGTAGCGATTTTTGAAACATCCAAAGTGTTTCTCTACCGCATTTACAGTTCAATTAAATTTATTATTTATATTATTTAAAAACACACATATACGATTTCTGTGTATAGGCTTGATGCATATTAATTGAGTGGGGGGGGGGGGTAATTATAATACATTTTCTTTAACCAATACCTTAAAATATGTTGTATGCCTATTCTAAAATATCCTATTAAAATAACCTATTTTAGAACCTCGTATAAGACTTTGATAAAAATTATAAATTAATAATTACTATTAATAAAGATAGAGCGCTGTAAGAGTGAGTGTTGCACCTTTTTTCAGTTCATGTGCATTTTGATTTTTTGGTTACACCTCCTCTTATATTGCACCTCTTTTTATCTATATATATATATTTCAAATATATATTGCATGTATGAAACGTATGACGTAAAAATGAAATGAATTTATGAACATCATCCTGTTATTTCTCTTCGTCCTTCTTATTCAAAATGCACTTGCGTGTACAATTTAGCCTGAAGTTAGCAATGTAACTGATATTGCATTCAAAAGGACTACGCTGCACTTAGGCGAAGAGTCACATCAAAGATGCGTTTTAATGTGAAGAGTAGGACGGACTTGTGTTTCTTATTTCACATGGTGCACAAAGGCGCTTCGCTGCTGTTACAACAGGGATTGTTTCATAATATAGGTGAAAAAATGGAAGGACGGAGGAGCAGAAGCGTGGTGGTTGGGGAATTAATATATGGAAGTAGAAAAATGAGGTAAGCCTAGACTTATGCTTTAATATGATTTAAACTAAGCAGCACGGACACTACGGATTATGTTTTTATATTTCAGGAAATGCCGTGGAGGTCCTTAAAATTGTAACATTTCTTATTCTTGCTGAGGTGGTGTGATCTAACCCTATAGGAAATACGAAAGTCGTTGTTTTCTATCTCTTTTTTACCATTTAAAACAATACATTTATATTAGGTAAATATTAAGTAAAGGATCGTGCTCACGTTTTGTTTGAATAGAGGATATAATGCACCCTTTGTTAATGCGGCATGTTTAGCAGAATTAATTGATGATGAATTTGTGCTGCTGTTTTATTTTAAGTGTATTCTGCTCTCATGAAAGGGAATATACATGCTCAGTCTCTTTGGAGAGCTTTCAGATTTTTTAACAGCGTTCATGTGCGTTCTTTGTGTAGGTATGCCATATTTTATTATGAAGGCATATCCAACTTTAAACATATTAAAGGAACGCCTATAGTGTAGTCTAGGCTGTTCAGCTGATGCGTGGTTTAGGTAGTTTGATGTTGTTGTGGTTGACTTCCTGGCTCGACAACAAGAAACTGCCTTGATTACGTCAGTTGGCCTTCATCAAGGCCGTTCATTACCTTTGGAGACTCCGCAAATGGCATTGTAAATGAACCACCGCCGCCTTCTCTACAATACACACTATCATTTCCATCCTTTCAACATCTTTGTCGGTTTTATATGGTGGCCAGTAAAAAGTCTATGGCTTCTGTGGGTGAATTGGGGTTATAAAGCTCGCAGCTTTGTTGGTAAGATAGACATGCGTTGACAAAGCCTAGCTTGTTGGTGGACAGGGGGATTTCGTGTTTTCAAAATACTTATTTAACTGTTACTTGATTTTGATAGTATGTTTTGAATGCCTTATGATCAGCATAAATTATTTGGTTCCATTTGATAAGCAAACTGACTCATCATGTGGCTGTATACACAATCCTATTGGCGTTTATTGTAAGTAAAAAGTGTACCGAAAAAATTACAGAAAGAGCAATCTTTCAATTTGCATAATGACATGAATGCAATATTTACACGCAAAGGCAAAGTACAATAACATAAAATGGACAAAGGTCGTACCTATCCTATCGCAATATCTAGAGTAAGTGAATGAATCGCAATTATTCAAAAGAAGTTAAAAGTGGCTTTTTGTCACATTATTTTAATACATTTGTTCACCGTTATATTAACTCCAATATGCTACTTCTGTTTAGCCACCGTTTTAATAGATGCATTGTGTATTGTTTACAGATTCATTTACTTGTGTACGCACAGAGCATAAGGATGCAGGATTGTCTATAGTTTTCTTCTAGGCTACAGCCTACATTAAAAACTGCATCTGCTCAGCTCATTTTAAAAACTGCCATGCCATCTTATTAACATAACTGACAAGTCATCTTCTGTTAACTTGCACAGAGCATAGTCTTGACATGCAGAACATAATTATAGGGTGTATGGAATGAAAGATTTACAAAAACTGTATGTTCAGATAAACCAATACGGTAACGATTAATTTGATTATTTGAGAATGACTGAAAGGTTTGCGAATTGCACTTAAGTGATAATTCTTAGTTCCGTGAATTTTGCGCGTAATAAGTCGTTTTGTTTGGCATAAATAACAAAATATTGTACACTTTACAGTTTAAGTCACAAACGTTAAATTCATTTGACAAGTTTGGAGACGGTTGAACATGACACCTAACAAAACAATAATTGGTCTTTAAAAGACCCTTTCATGTATGTGCATGCGCTGAATGTTATGTAGGCTAATATTTAATCATTTAGACTGTAAATGTTAAGATAGTTTATAGGCTACATGCTTAATTAAATGATCAACTCCCCCAAAAACTCAATATGGAGTTCTTATAACTATCAAAATTAATAAATACATTGACAGAAAATAACAAATAGACAAGCTATCTAGAAGAAGTTTGCAATACTGTTTTAATGTTTTTGAAATTTGATCAAAAACACAGTAAAAACAATAATATTGTGTGAAATATTGTTAGATTTTATATTTATTTATTTCAATGTATATTGAATTGAATTTTCTGTTTTTGTAATTTATTCCAGTGATGCAATGCATCATTAGGCTACTCCGTCCTCAATGTTTCACGAACCTTCAGAAATCATTCAATTTGTTGACTTGGTGCTCAGTTATTTTTAATTAATATTAGTGTTCATTTTTCGTTTATCAGTAATGGTTCTTATTAGCCTGATGATTTCTGAAGGATCGTGTGAGTCTGATGTTGTTTTTTCATCGCAGTAATAAATTACATTTTAAAATATATTGTATATTATAGTAATATTTCCCATTATTACTGTTTTTAATGTATTTTTATCAAATAAATGCTTCCTTGGTGAGCAGAAGAGCTTCGAAAAACTTAAAAATCTTGACTGATATTGTTGGATTTTAAGCATTTGATCTGTCTCATTTTGCTCATGCACAATCAGGAAACGCTGAATTTGCAGTCGCGTTTCAAACGCATTAGATTTGAGTGAAATGCGCACTGGTTTCTCTCCGCGTTCCGAGCTGCTCTGTGAGTCACGCGCCTCCGTGTCTCTTAGTCTTATCAGATGTGTTGAAGATGCGGTTTCTGGTCACGGTGTGCCAAGACATTTTAGAAATTCCGACCGGACGATTTTTTTTTTTTACAGCCATGTTCGGGATAAAAACCATGTATACATACATATACATACAGGTATGGTGATATTAAATGACTTAAACCGATTTTGGCCATATTGCCTATCTCTAAGTCTCTAAATTAATTCCATGCAAAGCCACGTCCTCAACTCTCTCGTATTTCGTTTGGACACACCACAAGGTGTCACTGTGGCCTCAAAGCTTTTCCCTGGCCTGTGCCAGCACTCTGAGCTCTATTGCTAAGCCTGAGATAAACACGCCCCCCTCATTACCATACGGACAAAGAAATGTAGAACTAAATAGGCCAAAAGTGAAAATAAATAAATGTGGTAATAAATAAATGTAGACATAAATATGGAAATAAGTAAAAGTGGAAATAAATAAATTATACATAAATACGGAAATAAAAGTATACATATTTATTTATTTATTTATTGTTATCATCACATTATTTATTTATTATTTTGGCAGCTTTGGAATAATATAGCACTGTCGCGACAGACGCAAACTCGCTCATCGGCACTGAATAAGTCTATTTGTGTAGAGTATATTATCCATGCTCATATCTATAGCCCACTGTATTTTCTCTATTTTCTCTATTCTTCTACTTCTATTCTCTATTGTTAGTTACACGGTAACATTAATCGGTCGTGTTTCCCAACCCAGTTGGAGTGCAACACAGCGCAGTTCATGTATTCCTAATCAGACTTGATTTAACTTGGGTACACACTTCAAGGCCTGAAATGGCTGTGTCAGATAAAGGAGACATCCAAAATGTGTACTGGACCATGGTTAGGCAACTGATGTCAGTGAATGAATTTGCAACTACTCACCAGCAGGGAGCAGTGTTCTTTCTCTGAGATGCGAGCTGTTTTAACCAGGTAGGGGAGACCGTAAAATGGGTAGAGTTGTAACACCCCCAATTCCACCAATCAGGGGTAAGAGCAGTTTCTATTGAATAACTTTACAGAATGACAACTATGATGGGGATAGCGTGGAATCAGCCAGTGGATTCTGAGACCTCAGAAAACGTTTGTGTTGTTTGTATGGAGCCATTTGGCAACTAAAAGCCAGAGAAAGTGTGGTTTAAAAAATGCCCAATGTACAAAAAATGCATCCCATCCTCCAAAAACCAGTTTGACAAATACATTTAATATGCGCAAACATTTTGTGTGAACATTACTGAATCAAGTTTTCAGAATCAAGTTGTTTTATTTTAGCAAAAATTTTAGCAAAATTATTTAGCAATAATGTGATATTAACAATTTTTACTCATTTTGTTGCTATTCATATTTCCATTAAAGGTTTGTGCAATATGGCAATTTTATGGCCTTATTAAAGCTTATGTGATTTTCGTAACTTCCTGTTTAATGCCCACCTGTTATAGCGACTGAAGCTTTAAAGTTAATTATTCTTTATATGTTTAATTAAACATTTTTTGTTCGGGCATTTGTTTAATGAAAAACTACTTCAATTAGGTGGTTATTATAGAAACTTTCTGGCAAAAGTACCAGTCATTTGAGGAGATGGAAACATCTCTCATTATAGGACGTTTTTTTTTTTTTTTTTTTTAAAAAAGATATAGTCCTATCCGATTTTAACTTGTGCTGAATTCTGATAGGACTGAAAATACAATTACAGATATCAAGAATTGTTGTTTTTACTAGTGGAAATCTACTTCCAGATATCAAGAATTAACATTTTAACTAGTGAAATCTCACCTTAGGCCTCCGTTCAAACTCTATTGTTGATATCAAAAATTAATGTCGTTACTTGTGGAAAAATGTAATTCCTGATATCAAGAATTAACATTTTAACTAGTGAAAATATAATTGTTGATATCACAAATTCACATCCTGAGAATGAATAAAAGTCAAAACGGCTTGCCATACGCGTGTTAACATGATTTTAGCGTGGAAATATCGTTTCGCTTACTAACCTTTTCTGTGTAATTGGGGGGACGAATTGCAGGCCTGTGTGATTTTACAGTTTTGTCGCTATTACAACACCTTCTGTTGCTTAAATGATACACTCGCTTTAACATGAGACTTGATGTAAGTCATTTACTGAAATGCGAAGCTTCACATTTCTGCTTTTATATCCTCCAAAATACAACGTCGACTTTTACACCCCCTTTTTTAAGGAAATGAGACGCGAGTCCAATTTGAGGTATCAACATTATCCCACATATGCTGTGAACTGAACTTAACTTGTGTTGAACACTGAATATTCATTCAACGGGCCCATTCCTTTAACCCGATATCGGAGTACACCAATAGTGTCTGCTTTATCTGACACTGTTTCAGGTTTTGGGGTCTCTTTAAAGAGCTGATATTAGGCATAACCAGGGTCCGAAAACAACTGTGTAAAACAGACTAGTATATGCATGGACAAATCTCCCAATGCTGTAACATATTATTTATAAAAGACTATATTTGTATTTTTGATTCCACAGTTTTGGGTTTTTATTGTTCTTATTATATAGCCTAAAAGCTAAAAAGTGTGTGTCCATGCTAAACATTTTTGTAAGTTAGTCTTATATATATATATATATATATATATATATATATATATATATATATATATATATATATATATATATATATATATATTAAAATGCTGCATGACAATAACTTACTTCAGCATGAAGGCTGTTTGATGGCTACTTTTATGAAGGTGATGTTATATATATTCTTAACTGTTTTCTGAATTATAACCCTAGTAAAAACTTAAAAGCTGATAATACACGTGCAATGATTATAAATCTATTTATGTAATTATAAATTAATTTCTATAAATAAGTACTTAAATGAAAGAATGCAGGTCTGAGGACTACAGTACGCGAATTTAAGACTGTATTATGAAGAAAAGTGCAGGATGGAAAGAAGCCGCAACATTCTTGGTTGTTTGGTGAAAAATTTACAGCTCTGTAATAAAAGTTTACGACTTAGCCAAGGAATGGATTGGCTGTGCTAAGTCACATGGTGTCCTCTCAATGATAATGAACTTTATACAGTTGTCTCTGCCCCTATCATATTCGTTCCCCATCAGGGTGAACACGGAGCATTTATTTTTTAGTCTTACAACTGCAACAACAACCTTAATAATTGACGTGACAGTCGTTTCTTATCCCTTCCTCTCTCACTGCGTTTGGTCTTAGTCTAAATAGTTTTAGTTTTGAAAGAAAGAAGACTTCACCAGTCGAGAGCGTTGTCTTTGCACTAAAGGAAACAGGAATGGATTATCACCAAATGTGGATTACCTAATTTGAGAACATTCTTGTTAATTCTCGAGCGCTCGCGATCCTCCCCCGCCCTCTGGTCAAGAGCTCTGCAGTCGGATCTGTCATTGTGCGTCACGAGAAAAGCGTCGGTAAGTTCGTGCTTCTGCGCTTTGGATAACTTGTCAGTCAGTTTATTAACACCCTCGTAAGAGAAGTAAACGCCGTTTTAAATTCATAGGCCTATGTCTCTTCGAAGAGATTAGATAGATAGATAGATAGATAGATAGATAGATAGATAGATAGATAGATAGATAGATAGATAGATAGATAGATAGATAGATAGATGTAGATAGAAATGATAGATAGATAGATAGATAGATAGATAGATAGATAGATAGATAGATAGATAGATAGATAGATAGATAGATAGATAGATAGATAGATAGATAGATAAAAAAGCTGTATTTTAAATATATTTTAGTTATAAAATAGATACCAGTGAACACCAAAAGACAATCGAATAAGTAAACTAAACCCTAATATAACTTCTCTTAGTTGACATTTATGGAGGCAGCACTGCCATCTAGTGTTCATTTCACTAATGATTCGTCCTCAGCGTTTCTCTCCATTAATTTATTGGCAATGTCCTTTGAGTGGCATACTGTAGCAAAAAAAAAAAAAAAAACATTGGGAAAAATGTTGGCCGAAGAAAACAAATTGGGTCATTCAATAAAGCGGAAAGCTGCCAATAAAATTGGTTAAGACGACATAATATGAAAAAAATATTACCATATTACCATGAATTGTCTAAAAAAAAAAAAAGAAAAAAAAAAAAAAAAAGAAGCTAAAGTAAGAGGACTTTATGGCATTATCAAGCACACAACTCTTGCAAATAAATAAATGCATCACGCATTTCCAACCAAAAGCTATAGAACTCTAAGGATGTCAACAAAAACACACACACATATTATAAATGGAATGTACATAAAATTATACGTTTAAATATTATAACGTTTAAAAACTAATCTATTGGTAGCAGTTAGTTGGGAGCATGTGTGAATGACAACACGTGTACACAACAGTATTATTTACATAAGGTCAAAAGGTCACCTGAAAGAGCAGGATGGGAGAAAATCATTGTACATCCAAAATATTTCAATAGCTCTTTACAATATTCAGGAGTTAACATGACATTAGTTAATAATGAACTGCACTTACCTTTGTTATTTTACTCAAATTTAAAATTAAATTTTAGTAAATGTAAGCATATAATCTAACTTTATTTTCCTACCACTTTAATGTCTTATTTTTAGTAATAGTATTGTTGTTGTTTACTTCATTCATGTCGACTTGCAAATAGCATTATGCCGTTTTTTCCTTTTTAAAAAAGTATATATATATATATACAGTACTGTGCAAAAGTTTTAGGCAGGTGTGAAAAAATGCTGTAAAGTAAGAATGCTTTCAAAAATAGACATGTTAATAGTTTATATTTATCAATTAACAAAATGCAAAGTGAGTGAACAGAAGAAAAATCTACATCAAATCAATATTTGGTGTGACCACCCTTTGCCTTCAAAACAGCATCAATTCTTCTAGGTACACTTGCACACAGTTTTTGAAGGAACTCGGCAGGTAGGTTGGCCCAAACATCTTGGAGAACTAACCACAGTTCCTCTGTGGATTTAGGCAGCCTCAGTTGCTTCTCTCTCTTCATGTAATCCCAGACAGACTCGATGATGTTGAGATCAGGGCTCTGTGGGGGCCATACCATCACTTCCAGGACTCCTTGTTCTTCTTTACACTGAAGATAGTTCTTAATGACTTTCGCTGTATGTTTGGGGTCGTTGTCATGCTGCAGAATAAATTTGGGGCCAATCAGATGCCTCCCTGATGGTATTGCATGATGGATAAGTATCTGCCTGTACTTCTCAGCATTGAGGATACCATTAATTCTGACCAAATCCCCAACTCCATTTGCAGAAATGCAGCCCCAAACTTGCAAGGAACCTCCACCATGCTTCACTGTTGCCTGCAGACACTCATTCGTGTACCGCTCTCCAGCCCTTCGGCGAACAAACTGCCTTCTGCTACAGCCAAATATTTCAAATTTTGACTCATCAGTCCAGAGCACCTGCTGCCATTTTTCTGCACCCCAGTTCCTGTGTTTTCGTGCATAGTTGAGTCGCTTGGCCTTGTTTCCACGTCGGAGGTATGGCTTTTTGGCCGCAAGTCTTCCATGAAGGCCACTTCTGACCAGACTTCTCCGGACAGTAGATGGGTGTACCAGGGTCCCACTGTTTTCTGCCAATTGTGAGCTAATGGCACTGCTCGACATCTTCCGATTGCGAAGGGAAGTAAGCATGATGTGTCTTTCATCTGCTGCAGTAAGTTTCCTTGGCCGACCACTGCGTCTACGGTCCTCAACGTTGCCTGTTTCTTTGTGCTTCTTCAAAAGAGCTTGGACAGCACATCTGGAAACCCCTGTCTGCCTTGAAATTTCTGCCTGGGAGAGACCTTGCTGATGCAGTATAACTACCTTGTGTCTTGTTGCTGTGCTCAGTCTTGCCATGGTGTATGACTTTTGACAGTAAACTGTCTTCAGCAACCTCACCTTGTTAGCTGAGTTTGGCTGTTCCTCACCCAGTTTTATTCCTCCTACACAGCTGTTTCTGTTTCAGTTAATGATTGTGTTTCAACCTACATATTGAATTGATGATTATTAGCACCTGTTTGGTATAATTGTTTAATCATACACCTAACTATATGCCTACAAAATCCCTGACTTTGTGCAAGTGTACCTTGACGAATTGATGCTGTTTTTGAAGGTAAAGGGTGGTCACACCAAATATGGATTTGATTTAGATTTTTCTTCTGTTCACTCACTTTGCATTTTGTTAATTGATAAATATAATCTATTACCAAGTTTATTTTTGAAAGCATTCTTACTTTACAGCATTTTTTCACACCTGCCTAAAACTTTTGCACAGTACTGTATATATATATATATATATATATATATATATATATATATATAAACACTTCCCTGCACAAATCCGCTCCACCTATCAACACGACTTTCTTTCTTTAATTCCAATTTACTTTGCACACTGAGACCCAGATAGAAATGTTGTGAAATATTGTTTTACACGTTGCCACAAGTTCAATTTCAATCACTATGCAATATATTTAAAATGAATGCACTCATTAATCAGCGGTGACATGAAGTCATTGTGAAAAAGGCTTTGATTATAGCCAAAAGAGAGACTGTGGCGGCACACATTCAACAGTAACATTCACATGAACATCAACGAAAATCAACCATGTTCGCGTTTCGCAAAAGCATCGAGAGCCTGAGCAGCTCGTCCAGTGATAAACTTGGCACGATGCTTTTGGGAAACGCAGCCCTGACAGATTATGACTGGCTGCAATGCGGAAACGGCACAGAATTGCTGCAACAGGTTTAAAATCTTGATTGTGTTTTATAATGCTTATTTATGTATATTTGTATTTCTTATTAGATTTGCTTACGTCATGTTGTATTTCCTAAATATTACAGAAAAATATCAATAATTAGTCCGCTTCTTCCCTATCCATTTGTTTAACATAACATAATGTAATGCATACGCTATGAGAATATCGCGGTAATTACAAAGTAGTTACAGTTGTTAATTTAAAAGCATGTAAAATCTGAATTACAATAGGGCTGGATCTTATTCAAGACTTAGTTGCACCGTACTACTGTCATATTTACTGTAAAACTGAACAATTTGGTTTCATTTCATTTAGCACATGCTGCTAAAGCCAGTGAAGCAGGCGCTAGATGTCATTTGTCTGCTTTTACGACTTTCAGTTTGCACAGGCGTTAAGGAATTCCTCTGCAGTAAAACCATAAAGCACCCCCTCTTCTAAACATCCTTCTCAGCAACGGGTAAAACAGCCTCATTAAAGCGAAAATATAATGTGCATCTTCACCTGATAGTGGATTCATATCTAATATGGATATATTGGTGCACTTAAAATGGTCATTTGTGTTAAGTAGCTACTTTTTAAGTTTTAAGCCGACTTAAAACGATGAAATCTTAAATTTGTTTATTTAGCCCTATTTGTTTAATTAATATAATAATCCATCTTATTACCATTATATTTGGCATGTAAGATATGTCAAAGTTTTCAATAGCTGCTTATAAATTTTCCTAACGGATCACTGAAAAAAATGACATTTTGATAGATTTAAAAACAGTTCAAAGGTAAATGTGGCTAAATCACACTGGTTTCAAACGAATACATTTCAGTGGTGATGTATATGTGAAAACACCTTTCTTTCTGTTCCCTAACCTTCACTTTTTCAAATGTTATACTTTATCATTTAAACAGCCTAATTAAAAATAAATACATAGAAAGCCAATAAAATGAATAACAATCACAGCTCGCAATCCTTACGTCGTTAAGCGTCTGGGGGAAATAATGCTAATCGATTTTTTAACCAAACCAGTGAAGCGAGGGCTATTCACTAATTACATAATTTTATTACTAAACCTTAATCTCATTTACATTTGGGCTGAGGATTGTGGACATAATTCTGTATTACGGGACATTACTTTGACGAACCAGAAAAAGGTATTTATACAGCTAAGGCACTCTCAAACTATACTTTAGAAATGTTTGGAAAATATATATTAATTTTATTATTATTATTGTTATTTCGCTCAACCTTTGTGTGTGTGTGTGTGTGTGTGTGTGTGTGAGAGAGAGAGAGAGTGTGTGTGAGTGTGTGTGTGAGAGAGAGAGAGAGAGAGAGAGAGAGAGAGAGAGAGAGAGAGAGAGAGAGAGAGAGAGAGAGAGAGAGAGAGGAAAGAGAGAATCAATAATCAAATATCTCAATATAAGGGGTTGTGCGTGCTTTATGTTCCCTTCCCTACGCTGTTGTAACAGGGCAAAGAAAAGATCATATTATATTCGTACTTTTATTGCTGCTTCCCGTTTTTTTTTTACCGGAGTGATCAGCTGACATTGCCATCTTGTCAATCTTACAGCGAAGATTTGCA
The DNA here is from genome assembly GCA_037194245.1 of Opsariichthys bidens. NCBI lineage: Eukaryota > Metazoa > Chordata > Actinopteri > Cypriniformes > Xenocyprididae > Opsariichthys > Opsariichthys bidens. The sequence goes on along the minus strand of CM074312.1, from coordinate 4,626,874 downwards.
AACATTAGGCTGAGTGCACATTCGGTTCTGAGATTAATGAAAAAGTATTTATAAAAGATTTGAAATAAGAAATAGGTTGATAAGGATAAAGAGTGTGTGTGAGAGAGAAAGAAAGGGAGTGTGTAGATTAAGGGAGGGAGTGAGAGAAAAAGTGGCGTTTAAAGGAAAGAAGGAATGAATTCCTATTTTACGAACCCGTCGCTCTCATGCCATTTAAACGGCGGTCAAGAAGTTCTGTCCAATGTTACCCTCAGCTCGACAAACTATGACCCGGTGCGACACTTTTCGCCATATGGGGCAGCCGTGGCCCAAAACCGGATATACTCCAATCCGTTCTATTCGCCACAAGAAAACGTTATGTTCGGGTCAAGCCGAGGACCGTACGAGTACGGATCAAATGTGTTCTACCAGGACAAGGATGTGCTTCCCAGTTGCAGGCAAAGCCTTGGGCAAACACAGGGTTCACTGACCCAGGATTATGCTTCAGACCAAGGCAAGCCTGCGTCTCAGGAACCGAAAGGGAGTATTCAAATATATCCGTGGATGCAGAGGATGAACTCGCACAGTGGTGAGTACAGACTCAAAAGAGATATAGTACAGGACCGACCTGTTTTTACGACTGTGGTTTTATGACCGCAATAAAGCACTGATGAAACTCATTGTTGCTCTGCACTAAACGCGTTTTGTCGTCAAAGAAAATCCATTTGGCTGGAACACACGCTTTGTCACCAAGCAAACCCATTCTAGTCTACTCTTTAAAAAAAAGAATAAATAAACGTTAAGAACTATTGTCCGAGAAGGTATATCTAATTAAGGGACAGTGAACTGATCTTTAGCTTTATATCTACATTAGCCAAGCTATTTTTGAATATAGGAGGCTTAATTTGGAGGCTTTTCATCTGACTTTAACCAAATAATCTCTTTTTTTAACAGGAGTCGGCTATGGGTCCGACAGACGGCGAGGTCGCCAAATCTATTCGCGATACCAAACTTTGGAACTAGAGAAAGAATTCCATTACAATCGTTATTTGACAAGACGCAGAAGAATCGAAATCGCCAATGCGTTGTGTCTGTCGGAACGCCAGATTAAAATTTGGTTTCAGAACCGCCGGATGAAGTGGAAGAAGGAGAGCAATCTCACATCCAGCAGCTCGGCAGGAGCTGGCCAGGACACGGACAAAGAGGAAGCAGGGGAAACATCAGAAAAAAAGGAGCATAACTGACGGCCTTAGTAATGGATCTTCAGCATTCAGTGTGAAATACATGATAATTAAGCTACCTGTCGAACTTTCATCATTTGCACAATTTATTTACACCAAAAACGGTTACATTTCAATTAAATGCGAAACGTGTTTTGCTCCTCCATTTACTCTTACTCAAAATTAGGAAAACATGTTTATCTCCAGAAAGGACGTTGCTAGAATTGGACGATGGCTATAGGCATCAAAGAAAGCTACTGGACAGACAGCTACAAAAAGCTTTATCTGCATTGTATTTTGATTTACTCTTGTTGGGATATATATATATATATATATAAACATCTTTTTTTATTTGGATATCTTGGATGTTAGAAAGTGCATATAAAGGACTGTGATGCAGACTTTGACCAAACACACTACAGAAATTCCAAACATTAGGCTACAATCATTTTTTAATCATTCATTATCGTGTATAATCATAGACTGTAAAATCGATAACAGCAAGTACATTGTAAATGTTTGTAAATATATGAGATTCAACTAATTTTGATGAGCATTTGTGTCCTTAAAATGTTCCGTGTTGTGGTTTTCTGTAAGAACCATATGGTGTAAAAAGGTATTCTCAGATCCTTTTTCCAATTTTGGAATATTAGCTAAACAAGCGATATGAATACAATGTTTGAAAACTACGTAAATTAGTATTCAATAAAGTTGTAATGAAGTTGTAACGACACTTTTAGTCAAGTCTTGTGCGCAACTTTGAAACTCAGAAAGTGACCCTTAAATTTCAAGGTGAGATTGGCTTCGAGACGCTTCTGTTTCAGAACAAACATGATGTTGAGATTTTTTTCTCCTAGTGTTTTTAGAAAATAAAACTTTTTAATGATGTAACACACACAAGATCATGTGCGTCAGCTGAAGTGTGATGTGTCCACTCATGATGCTTTAAAAACTTCAGATCCTAACCGAGAGATTTTCACGCTGTGGTAAAAGTTGTGGTGTAAGAAAACAGATGCACACATGAATAAACTTACAACATGCAGAATGATTGAAGGCAATAGAATAATCATAAAACAGGACGAAACTTTAATGTAATATTTAAAACTGTGGTTTTACTAAAGCCTTCGTTTTAACTCACACAATCCCATTAAAAGGCGATACAACACCGTCCCACGATTATAGGCTACTTTGTTTTTGCTGTAGCTATTGTGAAGTCTTCACTGCAATATATTATACTGAAGTACTCAAACAATTCAAGAAAAAAAAATTAAGAAATAACAGTGAAATTGTAGCTTTGGCCTGACAGTTGCTGCGCTGCTATCTGGGAACTCTTGAAATAACTAAGAATTGAAATAAGAAGTTTGAAGTGAGGGCTGAAACAGTAGCTGAACTGTTACAATTTCTCAATAAAGTCCCTATGTCCTTTACATTTCATCTCATAATGTTTCTGAAGGTGAAGGAAAAAACCATTGGTGGAAAGTTTCCAACTCCGATGCCGAATTGTCGCTTGTCGATAGCCATAAACAGCAGATGACGCTGCAGGCTTTTCTTCACCGTGACCTAAACTCCCTAAACCATATTTTGCGCTTCTCTATTACATTTACATTTAACAGACGCTTTGGATAGACTTACAAGACTATTAATAAGCTCCCGATTTTTTATCGAGATCAAGATTGAAAATCTCAAAGCAAAGCAAATCAGGCTAAATAATAATTACATACTCTAGCCAACGATTTATGATAAACTTTGACCACAGTAACTCAATTTAGTCTAGGCCAATGTAAATTCATGCTTTTTTCAAGTAAGCTAATGTATTCTTTAGGCGCCTGTTTACGTCCTCGTGCACAAGGCGCACATTGCGTTACTAGTTTGCTTGATTATCAGCACAAGTCTTCTGTGAACCGGTCATCGTTGACCTCTTAGCAACTGAAAAAAAAGAGAAACTGATTATTCTTTGGTCATCTAATTATTTTAGCACCCTAAACCATAAACCAACGGCCAACATCTGAAGATTCGTGAGAGAAAGAGAGGGGGAAAAAAACCTGTCCAGCCTCTGGGAAACAGCTGTAAGTCAAATCTGATCAAATGAAACGAGTCTTGGATGACTGAACTTCACATGAGACACGGTAAAGTTGCCTTGTAACATTTTAACTGAGGTGTTGTTGCTTTACGCATTTTGATGAGAATAAGTTGGCTTTTTCACTTTCTCTGCTACATGTGTTCGTTGTCATTTGTCTTTCAGTTTCTTTAGTTCATTCATTGTTTTCTTAAGTTTTATAGACCTTATTCGGAAATAGTAAAACTAGCGGTAGTAAATTTTATAACAGTCATCAGTTGCTCATAAAACTGTCCGCTAACGCTGACTAAATTTACGAGGGTCTAACATAATTAAACTTTTCAAAACACGAACATACAATGAAGTTTAAAGACGCATCTCGTTGTTTTAAAAATATATTTTATTGTAGTAATATCATACGTTATCAATGTTTTAAAACACTTTTAGCCAGAATGATTGGGTCTTGAGAAAGAATTTCATTTCATTTCATTCTCACCGTCCATGTGTCAAATTTGGTTTCAGAATGGAAGATGGATTTCAAGTTAGAAGTTAATGCGCAATTTTAAGGCTCAGTTGGGAGAAAAGCAAAAACGGCGGGAAAATAAATAGCTATTTATATGGCAAAATATTTTTTAATGTTCAAATGCGATGTTGTTCTGTGATGCTTTGTATTTAGCAAGGAATTCCTGGCATTTTTCCTTTAACTTTCGCTTTTGTTGAAATAAAAGTATTATAATATATACAAAGGCTATATAAATGTTGTGTAGTTTGTTCTTTAAAGTGGAATGAGTCCGATAAGTCCAGTAGGTTAAGATGCATCTCGGATATTTGCGGTCATTTAAATTAACAGCAGCGTAGCAGCAGTCTGTGCACTTCCTACACATTTTGTTAAGGAACATGTTAAAACGCCCGTAATGCGTTTACATTTAGGCTACATTTGTCTCAGAAAATCCCCAAGTATCCCCAGTAATCTGTCCTAAGAAATATTTTGTGTAAATATGTTCTCTGCCATATTATTTAATCAGAATTTGAAAATATGTTTTTTCATGCTACTAAGATAATTAATGTTAAGTTGGTCGATCACAATTCACAACATGTTTGGGCTGTAGAAAGGCTTAGGCTAGGCTACAGCTTTTAATTAATTTACATTAACCAAAGTAATTAATAGCGATTTCAACTGTAATTTTAGTAGTAAAAAACAGCCGAATTCCCGCCAACAACCTACCGTGTACAACTCCAACCAAAAAATAAATAAAAAGCCTTCTACAGCAAGTGCCTCTGCGCTGCAGTTATACAGTAAATCACCAATGAATGATTTGTTAGACTATATTGCACTGTTTTAAATTTATGTGAGGGAGACAGAGCTACGGGTGTGTTCAACAAGACGTCTTTTACTTTATTATTAAAGAAATTTGACGTCTGAAAATCAAAACTGATTGCAGTGTCTCGCCGATTGATAAGGAGAGGCCCAGTCCAAGTCGAACACCTCATGACTTTTTGACTGATGGTTGCACTGTCAAAAATAAAATAAAAAAATTGTAAAAAAAAAAAATAACGTTGCAATGGACTGGCCATCCGTCCTATACGCTCGTTTCAAGTGGTTTGGGAAATAAATTGATCGATGGGTCGATAGATGGCCGGGTGGGTGTATATGTGTAGGGTATTTGTGTATATTTTTTAAATCCTTGTTTGCTCTTCTATAGCTTAAGAGTAAGAATGATAAATAAGAATGCCGAAACTATGAAAAATGAAGAGACTTATATAGGCTACATGTCTTCATAATATCCTTGTGTTACTTTTTGGATGCAATTTGTACCTGCGATATCGCTTTTCTGAGGGGTTTTTTGTCCAAAACTACAAAGCCGTTTTCAAGAGGAGACATCTGCTGAGTTCATTCGAGCTCCACTTTTGTTTCAGTCATTTACAGTACAGACTTGTAAACTTTATTGCTCTAACGCGTCATAAAACTTTATGGCTTTCCTCTTTACATCTAAAATTACGACAGTTGTTTCCTGTTTAGCTAAACAGATTCAGGCAGGGGTCTTCATTGAACAAACAAAACCAACTTAACCCCGCTGCAAAAGCTTCCGGTTAGCTCGCAAACAGGACTTTGACAAAACATCATGATAATTTTAAGCGATCAGTGGCGAAGGCGCCAGAAACCAGTTTGCGGTGGCACAGAAATCTTCATAATTTCAACATAAAAATGAGTTTATAATGTACTGGACTGAATACAGTTCATTTTTACTTACCTGTAATTGAGATAATGAATTAGATCATTATCTCTTTTAAAAAATTACAATAAATTATTCCTCACTTGCAAGCATTTTAATAAAGCGACTCACACTACAGCTAAATTTCAAGAATGTAATTTGCAATACGGGCGGAAGTCAACAGCTAGAATGTAAAATGAATTATTAATGTCATGCATTTTTATTTGTACTTTATAAATTAATGCAAAATTAGCATCTTCTAGTACAAATGCATAGTGCTCACATTTATTTATGCATTACATAATTACAAATCAGCTTGTGACTTATATTATGACCTCACATAACAGAATATTTTAGTCCAGAGACGTGATGCATATTTATATGACAAATACATACTTGCATGGGCAGTTTTAACGCAGCTTTAATCGTGTTTTTAGCTATTTCATGACTTAATTGACGACAGGACTGACGTTGCAAGCTCGTTGTTTATTTTGCGCTATAGTCAAATGATGTAACTGTAATCCGATTACCACCCATTTAAAATGTAACTGTGATGAAATACAATTACTCAAATTTTGTATTTTTAATACGTAACTAAGTTACTTGTATTTCGTTACTCCCCAACCCTCCAAATAGATATATTGCACATATTAGATATATCTATTACACAATAGATATATTACATATATATCACATTTTAACAACTTTTATAACTGTTTTATGGAGTTTTTATCTACTGAAAGTTTTTTTTCTTTCGGAAAGACTTCGTCAGCTGAACAATCTGTATGTTGTTAAACATCAGTACAATCCATTGAATGCTCTGTATTCTATCCCTTACAGCCTTGTTTTCGTATGTCAAAAGATAAATATGGCGCTTCCCTGAATGAGGTCGATACATAACTCAGCAAAAAAACAAAACTAAAAAAATACAGACAGAAGTTAAACTTTTGTTTCCGTTTGATGGAAGAACTTAGCCAGTTTCCACTGGACTCTTTCATTATGTGACAAATGCCAAGTGTTGCTCACTGCAGAGCCAAATGGGTCAAAATGGATGGAGATATAGGATATAAGGGGTTGAGCTTAAACTAATTTAGGTTAGGGTCAAGTGCTTCTGGCTTAAAGGGGGCTTTACAGACCAAGAAAATATTTAGCACTTCAGAAATACATGATTATGAGTTTATATTTGAATGGCTCTTAAGTACACTATTCCAAATTTATACAAAAATGTAACAATTTTCAAGGGGTGGCGATTTCGTGAGAATTTGTATGATTTTTAGGAAAAAAGTATGCATAAAGATCCATCCCTAACCCAACCCCAAAACATTATTGTCACTTAATGAAATGTATGAATGAGATCGTACGAATCTAAAGGAAAAAACCAGCAACTGCCCCACTTGTTTTCATCCGAGGTACCCCTGAACTGTTTACTCGTACAGTTGTCTATCCATGGATGAAAAACAGTCACATCAATACTGGTAGACATAGCCTCTGTTATTGTTTTTGCCATCATCTGCACAACTCCCAAACTTCCTTTGTCCTCTTTGTCTCCACATTCTGTCACTTTTACTTTAATCGCTATTATCTTGACCCGTGCACATAAGATTTCAGTGAGAAGCCATACAAAGCCCCGGCAATCACACCAACCATAAATTTTATAGCAGAGGCACAAGTCTGCGTGGCTTTTTCTATTATGTTTGCACTGGAGAAGACAGGCTGAATAAGCAGGGGGAGAAAGTAAACAAGATGAGGCATATTAAACTAAGAGTTGTGGTTTTAAATGAATTAATTACCATCACTAAGTTTGAAATCACCTTTCAATTTTTCCTTCGAACCCTGTTCCAGTACATCAGAGTCGAAGCTTTCCCTTCACCTAAATAGCCTAAAAATAATACTTTAGACTGCCATTGATCTCTCAATTCTGACTATGTCTGCCGCAGTTATTGATAGTTGGTTTGTAAGCTATTGTTTTGAATGATGTCACTGTGTAAAGTATGTACAGAACATGACGTCGCTGCGGTTCACTTAGAGTTCTTTTAATGAGTCTATCGTAGGCAGTAATCAAAATTAAAAGAGACATTAACTAAAGCATCAATAAAAGCACAGTAACAAGGCAGAAGAAGAAGAGCAAGTGTGATTAGTGTTGTACACACAGAGCCAATTCATAACGACTTATCTGTCTCATTTTGACTCAGCAATGGACGATCATAAATCAATTTAGTCCTCTTGAAATATCCAACTGGATTACAGCACATTTATGTAACACATGCATGAACTGTGTATGCATTTGCAATTGTGATTGATTGCAAGAAGACAACTATGGGCATTTTTACGGCACATTATCGCATGAAAGCAATCTAACATATATGTAATGTAAATCAGTGTGTGTAGAGCAGTTGTTATGGCACACTGAACTCTTGATTTATCTATTCTCCTACTGTTTGAATCCTCTTCAGTATAGCCACACCTGACGTGCACATTTCATCCTTCATCCTATGATTAACCAAACAAATGTTGCAGGAAAAATTTAAACAATAATGATCTAAATTGCAACTTTTATAGGAAATCACGAAATATGCCAGTGCCATGAATCATGTTCTATTATGACTATTTTTTGGAATGCAATATATTATTACATTACAACAATTTCTGCTTATTTGCACGAAATTTCATATATGACTTATTGCCCTATATACATTATCCTACACAAAAGTGATATTGCCAGATATGTTACCCTTAATGCAATATATTATTACCACATACAAGCATAATCTGGGTATATGAAGACTTAAACACGACTATAATGAAATGAGCCTTCACAATTGATAATACTTTACATCGAACTGTAAGAGAGATGGCAATTAATCTGTCCAAAAAAATATCTTTCTCACCTATTGAGTATCTCTGTGTCACTTTTACATTTCAAACCCCTGAAATCAAAAGCCAAGTCGAAGTTGATTCTTGTTTTATTACAAGCTCTGTCTCGTTCTCTTTTTAGCAACGGACTCTCCTCTGTTCAGCGTTTTGTTTAAAATTCCCTGGAGGTTGAATTTAGTTGCTCCATGTCAACCTTTCTCACTCATTGTGACAACTAACCTATGCCACCCCACGTCAAAGAAGCTGAAGCAACTTTAACTCTTTACGGATACGACGAAACACGCACGAAAAAAAAAAAACATCCTGGCATGTCTAAAATATAAACACTTGGGCGTACCATGAATCAGGGTAAGAGAAAAACATGCTTTGGATGATGTATTGACTCACTATTTAAATTGTGTTAATCCCGAAATAAGTTACATAGTGTATCTTTTAAAAAAAGAGACAAACCTGCTGAAAATATAAAGAGAAACTTTTCCTTACAAGCTCCACTTGTCTTTCATTTTTATACTACAGAAAGTCAGTTTAATTTGTGAAGAAACTGCATTTTTTTTTTTTTTTTACATCTTTTTCTTTTTTCGGTTAACATCATTAATATAGAAGTTATTTTATGACTTGATTAAAGCCCAGTGTTTACTGTCTTTTTTTCTGTCACGTCTATATGTTGTTGTTCTGCTGCTTCCACATGCTCTTCTCAGAGCCCTGAAGAATAATAAAGAATGATTATATTATTTCTCTTCTGACTTTCTTTCTTCCTCAACTCTCTCCAGAGGATGTCCACACCTCTTCATTTGTCACTCCGGTTCCCCCTCTCCCTGGTCTAATTCTGCTTTAATAAACCAAGCCATCATTTGTCAATGTATTGATGGATCTGGCAAACATCAGCCATTTAACTGGGGCTAATGCTCAATGTCTCCGTGCTGGCAGGGGGTCACCAAGAGGTCACCTTGTCAAGATCACCTAAATGGTCTTTCATACTGTATTTGAATAACGGGCATGATCACTATGTAACAATATAGGACTGGAGATGCTGATGAATATTAGTCAGGATCAAAGCTTTATAAGGATGGCATCTAGGATGGCTTGAGGGTGAGTACACTGTAATGAATTGCTGTAAAATTTACAGCATTATTTTACAGCCGCTGGCTGTTTTTTAATAATACAGCATATTGCTGTAAACTGCAATGCATTCTGGGGTTTGACTCAAATTTACAGAATATTGCTGTAAATTGACCCTTCATAATTTAGAAAATACAGTTATTTACTGTAATCAGAGAATACAGGGAAATTCTGTAAATTAAATTACAGTAACACTACTGTAAAATTTACAGTAACTGGCTGGCAACCCTGCTGCCAGTATTATACTGTAAAATTTACAGTAATTTTTTAACAGTGTAAATCCTTTAAAACTCTTGGGCTAAAAAAAGACAGACTCAGTCCAGCGGACAGATGACAGAATAAACCCACTCTGCACACGTCAGTCTCAAGGAAGACGAGAGTATTGCTCCTGCTCAGGTATACAGGTATCATGGGGAAAATATTTGCTTTAGTTTGTGTATCCAGATCCAGTTCAGATACATCATTTCTCTTCATACAATTAATTCAATCAAATATTATAAAAACAAAAAGGCTGGATTTTTTTTCTCATTATTTTCAGATAATTTCAGTTGCCTTCAATCAAAAGTGATTCATTGTACCAAAGCACTGAAATCAACGTTATTAAAAGGTACAATATGCACCTTTGTGATCTTGTAGTAAAATATCCAAAATCCACTGTTCCATTTTGTTCAGTTGAGTACTTACAATATCCCAAATGTTTCCAACTATTTGTAAATAGTGAGAAAAACTTAATTTTCCCCATCTTCTGCACTGATTTTCTCCACTACTTATGCTTCTCTCTTTCTTTGGTTCTCTGTCAGTGTGTTTTGGTTTCCGTCCACTTCACCTCTGTCCCTTGCCGGAAGTCTTGTTTTTGATTGCTCCTAAACATTTCAAAGCCTTGTCTGGTTATTTTACCCTGTTTTTGTTGTTCATTTGCCCAGTTCCTGTTCCCTTTCATTTCTCGGCTGGCTCACCTGGATTTTGACCCTCTTGCCTTGGTTTTCCCCTGTATCTGCTGGTCTGATTCTGGTTTTGACCTCCGCCTGCCCATTGGATTTCACCTCTGTCTCGCCCTTCTACTTGGTGGCTCGGCTACCAGTTATTTTATGTTTTGTTTTGATTTCCTTTACCCTTTGGACAATAAACTCTATTTGCAATTTATCTGCTCTTGGGTCCCTGTTGTCTCTGCCTCTCCTAACAATATCCACGTTACCCTCGGATTCTGGTTTTATTTTGTAGAAACCATGAAAACACTGTTTGGGTACATTTACAGAAAACAAATTATTGTAATATTGCTCAACAAGTTTAGTCTTATTGTTTAAATCTATTTTTCTTGATTTTCCAAGAGCACCATGCCTCAGAGAATAACACTATTTTGTCAAGTAGCTAAGTAATAAAGAATTTTCTCCGTCATACAATACGTTTTAAAATTAATTTCATGCCATTTATCAACACAAGCCATCCAGCATTTAATATGATATTGTAATATGGATCCTACTGCAGAGCGAACGCTCAGAGTAACATTACCACATCATTTTTAACACACTCAAATGTTTCTAATATGATAAACAGAGCTGCGTTTCCTCACACTCATGACCGGATAAGCAGAGACTGTGTCATAATAAAAGTCCCGCGTTCGTCTCTCATGAACAATCGCTCCAGCGTCTCGTTCAGCTCCACAACACTCGCTCCTGCTCTGCGTCATACTACAGTAACGTTAATAATCGCATCCATGAACGTGATTTCTGCCCGAGTCCCATCCCGAATCTTTCCCACCGGCTGTGAGGTGAAGACCACACGTCCCAAGATTCCTCGCTCAAACTCGGCGTCATCAAGCTACACCCCTTTGTTTTGAATAGGCGACCTCTAACGGCAAAAAATCTACATATGGTAGCTTTAATACAAACGTGAACTTTTTTTTTTCTAGTCTAAACTGAAAAACAATATATTTACAGCATATTTATAATTAGCAACAGATCCTCATGCCGAAAAGAAAGAAGCTTCTCAATTCACTTCAGATGAATATATTTGTTTTCATTTGACACTTTGGTTAACAGATGAACACAAAATTATAGGATGGAGATGAACGTGAGGTATAATCTACTGCCATTTGGGTTAACCACACAAAATGAAATTACACTCCACTCCAGAGCAAAAATTAGACTGAACTCTACACAAACATCCTCCTGAACTCACTGTGTTTTAGTGTGCTACAACTTAAGACTTATATACAGTATGTACAGTAATGTAAGCCAGATTGGATCATGTACATTTGCAGATTTATATGGAATCCTTTGTTTAACTCTTTAAGTCCACTAATGTCATAATTTATAAAATTACAGCAACAAACTTCAAATGAAAATATAAAAATACCTTTCAGGTTTATAAAATAATTAAAAAAGGAATGATTTACGACATATTCGTGAACCTTTACATATTAACATATAAAAAAAACTTAAAAATGGCCATCAAAAATTCCGGACATACACACACTGATAAATATTACACATAAAAAAAGTGATGAAGTACTCTATTAATCTGTGGTTTTATACATTACATTGTCTTATTTCATTAAGTAACTTAAAATGGAAATATTAAGGTTCAAAAGCTTTACTTGGTGAGTTTTAAAATGCGTATGAGGTAGTAGCTGTCATAACTATCATCATCTGGCAAGCAAACTTAACACCCCCAGATTATCCAGTTTATCTCGAACTATGTTTGCCCATCCTTTATTAGCCAGTGGGTTTCTAGGGGACGGATGCATGATCCCCTCCACCCTCACTGTGATCCCTGCCTCTGAAAGCGCGCGTCGAGCACGTTGCTCAGCGAGTTTGCCAACACCGATCACCATTGAGACACCCAGTGCAGTGACTACCTGACAAAGAGCGCTATCACAACAGGACAAAAGTGCATCACGCTCTGCAGCCGGGAGTTCAGGTGGGGTCAGGTTCTTGCCAGACTCACTCATAAAGATGAGAGGGCACAAGTTGTGCACAAAGCAGTGGCGGAAGAAGTTGTGAGTTTCACCGCAGAGCCCTTGGAAGAAGCCCCAGAAACGGGCTCCGCTCACTTCACTCTGAGTACAGTCGAGGCCCGTGATTCGTCGCTTTGGGTGCTCATCTGCTGGACGTCCGACCGTTCCAGTGATCTTCAACCAGTTGCGAACGGCTTTCACCTCGCCAAACGGAACCTTGTTATGGAAAAAGAGTTTGAGATTGAGTTTAATTTGTCTTCTCCAGCAACTGTTATGTATTTTCAGCAAATGAGTCTCGCAAAAATTTGCTAACCACAGTTTCCATCAAAGTACCAAAGTTATTGTTGCTTTTTTAAAATGAGAAATTATGATGAAATCTCATGCAAACAGTGTAAGAATCCTACAATAATAACAATGAGTCCCTTTTTAAGGAAAGTCTGCTCACTCAGGGGCCATATTTGCAGTTCCTCCTGGCGCTATTTCCGGCATCCAAGATTAAAGGATTAATAATCACTTTCAAATGAATTTTACTTCACGCTTTACTCCCCCCTCAGGCCGACCTAGGCATATATGACTTTCTGATGAACACAACTGGAGAAGTATTAATAAATATCCAGACACATCGAGCTTTATAATGGCAGAGAGCGGGATCAACGAGTATGAGCTGAAAAAAGTGTTTCCATCCACATCCATCCATCATGAACATATTCCATACGGCTTCTGAGGGTTAATAAATGCATTCTGAAGTGAAGCAATGCGTTTGTGTAAAAACTCTATCCATATTTAACAAGTTCATTCATTCATTTTCCACCGCTTATCCGGGGCCGGGTCGCGGTGGCAGCAGTCTGAGCAGAGATTCCCAGACTTCCCTCTCCCCAGACACTTCCTCCAGCTCTTCCGGGGGGACACCCGAGGCGTTCCCAAGCCAGCCGAGAGACATAGTCTCTCCAGCGTGTCCTAGGTCTTCCCCGGGGCCTTCTCCCGGTGGGACATGCCCGGAACACCTCCCTAGGGAAGTGTCCAGGAGGCATCCGAAACAGATGCCCGAGCCACCTCAGCTGACTCCTCTCGATGTGAAGGAGCAACGGATCTACTTTGAGCTCCTCACCCTATCTCTAAGGGAGCGCCCTGCCACCCTGCGGAGAAAGCTCATTTCGGCCACCTGTATCCGGGATCTCATTCTTTCGGTCATGACCCAAAGCTCCTGACCATAGGTGAGAGTAGGAACGTAGATTGACCAGTAAATCGAGAGCTTCGCCTTGCAGCTCAGCTGCTCCTTCACCACGACAGACCGGTACATCGACCGCATGACTGCAGAAGCTGCACCGATCCGTCCGTCAATCTCACGCTCCTTCCTTCCCTCACTCGTGAACAAAACCCCAAGATACTTGAGACAGGAGCTCTCCACCAACCTGAAGAGGACAAGCCACCCTTTTCCGACTGAGAACCATGGTCTCAGACTTAGAGGTGCTGATCCTCATCCCAGCCGCCTCACACTCGGCTGCAAACCGTCCTAGTGCACACTGGAGGTCCTGGCCCGATGGAGCCAACAGGACAACATCATCCGCAAAAAGCAGGGATGAGATCCTGTGGTCCCCAAACCAGACTCCCTCCGGCCCCCGACTGCGCCTAGAAATTTAACAATTATTTATTGCTGTATTTAACAAGTTATGAAGTAAAATATCTAACTTCCACCAGACCGCCTTCCGTGTTCTTCAAAAAGACTTACGCTGTACGTCCCACGCCTTCCCTGTTCAACTTAAAGAAATGACACAAAGTCAGTTCCGTTTTTTCTGTGGCTTGAATAGGGAAGGCAGTCTGGCGGAAGCTAAATATTTCACTTCATAACTTGTTAAACATGGACTTTTTTTTACACAATTGCATCACTTCGCTTCAGAAGGCCTTTATTAAGCCTCAGGATGGATGTGGACGGATGGACTTTCTTCAGCTCATACTCGTTTGGTAACACTTACTGCCATTATAAAGCTTTGATGCGTCAGAATATTTATAAATATTTTTCTGATTCTGTGAGTCAGAAAGAAGAAAGTCATACACACCTAGGATGGCTTGAGGGCGAGTAAAGCTTGGGGTAATTTTCCTTTGAAAATGAACAAGTCCGATTAGAATTTGAGATTTCAGGATTCTCCCAAACTGCTTGACGAACTCACATTTAAATAATATTTCAAATGAGCAAAAAAAAGTTCATTCATATGCTCAAATAACATTAAAATAATAGCTTATTTTTCAGGCTGGAGCAGCCGATGTGTGTATGCAGGTATCAGCGCACGTCTCACAACACTGACACGACACAGCGATGCAATGACCTCCTCTATTGATGATTGGCTCTTTTAATTAGAAGGCAGGACTTATTCGCCCTATTGCGTATTTCACTGCATCCCATTCATAAGTAATATGAGTGCACCGTCTTTGGGCCTGTCCAAGTACCCACACTTGACGGTCAACACACTTGAAAACCACAAGTGTGTGTTGAACTTTTGATACACAATGAGGCACACTTATACCCCCGGTTTCACAGACAAGGTTTTAGTTAATCCTAGACTAAAATGTATGTTTGAGCTGTTTTAACTGAAGTAATTTGCATCTAAATATCTTAAAATATGTCAGTATCACGTTTTGTCTCAAGATGCACACGAGTAATATATTTTTTTTTCTAGTGAACATTTATAAAAGTACTTAAATGCCTTAATTAAAATAAGGCTTAATCCTGACTTAGGCTAAATCCTGTCTGTGAAACTGGGCCATAGTGTTGTAAAAATGCAAGCGTTTACAGAACTTTATTTTGATTATCAATTCTTTATATTATATATTATTATATGTAATAATTATATGTGAAATCTTGCAATTTCGGGGCATACGAGTTGCTGAACATGATGCATGATGGGATACCTTTAGCCTCATAACGTGGGTTTAGTGTGGATTAGGGGAACTGAGCTTTGACATTTTGAGACCTGGGACAGTCGTGCACACTTACTTCCTGTTGTGTACACGTGCTCTCAAGTGGCTAAGACCATAAGTGTGAGTACTTGGATATCAGGAATTTATATCTCTGCAGCTTTTGCAATAACTTTTGTACGAGAACTGCGGATCCGGCTGGTGCAGCCAATACCATAGAAGCTCTTGTGTGTTTACTTTTTGTATTTAACATTAAGTTCTATGATGTTGCTAGTGTAGATCGTTGGTGTCTCTCTCCCCTCCCTCCAGGACATCTATGACACCCGCCTCACCCGCAAAGCCCTCAACATTGCTGGTGACCCCACCCACCCGTCACACAGCCTCTTCAGTTTGCTGCCATCAGGGAGGAGACTGCGCAGTCTCCAAGCAAGGACCAGCAGACTGAGGGACAGCTTCGTTCACCAAGCTGTCAGGGCGCTGAACTCCCTCCCGACTCTTCCCCCTCTCCCCTCTTCTGCCCCACGCACATGACCTCTGTGACCCCCCCCCCCCCCATACATCTACCTCATATCACGCACTGATTATTAGGCTCTTAAAATTGCACTACCATTTGATTTGCACTATATCGTACACATGCCACTTTACTTATTTATTTCTTGTTGTGTTTCATTGATATTGTTACGTTGTTATGTTTTATGTTGTTATTGTACTGTTGTGTTATTGTTGTGTTACCTGTAAACACCGTGGGTCTGAGAGTAACGGAATTTCAATTCTCTGTATGTACGTGCTGTGTTATATAGTAGAATTGACAATAAAGCTGACTTTGACTTTGACTTTGACTAGTGTAAAAAGAAGATATTTCGATGAATGTCGGTAACCAAACAGTTGATGTGCCCCACTGATATCCATAGTATGAAAAAAAATACTGTGGATTCAATGGGGTCCATCAGCTCTTTGGTTACAGACATTCTTCATCTTCTTTTTTTTGTTCAGCAGAAGAAAGACATTCATACAGGTATGGAACAACTTGATGACAGAATTTTAATTTTTGGGTGAACTATCCCTTATGTGTCTGCTATGCATTTATTTATATATATTGTGAAATTAGAATAAAGCATGAAACTCTTCTTACCCCCGTTTGTGCCATGCCAAACGGCCCAGGGTTCATGCCCAGAAAGAGAACGCTCTGGCCTTCCTGACAGTACGTCTCCACATAACATCGGTGTGTGTCCCAGGCATACTCAAGCGGGTTGTACGTGTATCGCACTGGTTTTCCAAACGACAGCGTCCGTAACCGTGCATTCAGCTCCAGTTCAGCCTGCAGGAACCTTGAAGCAACTGTGGAGCTACTAAAAAGATGGTCAGCAGCCGGGCCAGGAAGACCGGTGGGATCTTTTCCCTGAGATGCATCCTCATTTTCCAACCTACAAATGAAAAAAATGAATAACCGTTGGCATGGATATTGCATAAATGAACTTGATTGTTTTAAATAAATAATGTCTGTGAATGCTTGTAAGACCCTTAATCAGGTGGGAAATTATTTGAAAATTAACATAACTCGCTGTAGCCACAATTGACCCTTCGCCGGCAGTTTGATTGACAGGCGATCTGACCAATCACAACCCCGAATACACCATTTTGTCTGACAAAGCAGTCAGGGGAGTTAGTAGATTAACGTTGGTGAACTTGAATCACATCTTTCCGCACTTGAAACAACATTCCTTCTGATGTTCATTCATGTTTATTTGATGCTATAAATGAACTAGTATGAAGAGATGATCGCTTCACGAGGAGCTACAGCGATCATTAAAGACACACTATACGCTATTTATTGTTTAAACTTCTTTAAAAAATTACAATATTTGAAATATGAAACTGTTTCATATGAAAAGTAACCTGCTCTGTCTTGTCTGTCGACGTGTTGTCAGTGTCCTCTTTGCTCTGCGATGTATTTTTCACTGCATGAGAACATGATGTGTGGCGTGAGTGCGCATGACTTGTCAGACATAGCAACAGTAACTAAAGGGGGCGGGGCTTTGAGAAGGGTCAATTCTTCACACTTGCCGGTGTGTTGCACAGTAACTGTGAACTGATCGGCTGTACTGAATCTGATTTGCATTACCCTTAACTGTTACACAGAATTATGAGACCCTGGAGCACATCACCAGTCATAAGTCACACGGGTATATTTGTAGCAATAGCCAACAATACATTGTATGGGTCAAAATGATCGATTTTTCTTTTATGCCAAAATTATGATATTAAGTAAAGATCATGTTCCATGAATATATTTTGTGAATTTCTTACCGTAAATATATCAAAAATGTGAGTGAGTGGATATGCATTGCTAAGGACTTCATTTGAACAACTTTAAAGGCTTTTTTTTGCACCCTCAGATTGCAGATATTCGAATAGTTGTATTTCAGCCAAATACTGTCCTATCCCACCAAACCTCACATCAATGAAAAGCATATTTATTCAGCTGTCAGATGATGCATTAATCTCAATTTCAAAAAATTGACCATTATGACTGGTTTTGAGGTCCAGGGTCACATATGTGTATGCTAATTAAATGCAATTATATTTTGGAGAAGGCTGACTTCACTGAACTGTATACTTCAGTGTAGCCTACTACAGTCAGTACACTATTGTGAAATATAGGTCTACTGCAGAGGGAAAAGGCATATGAACTGCGGTACAGGTTTCATGGCTTTATAATGCCACACACACACACAGAAACACACACACACCTACACACACACACACACACCTACACACACACACACACACACCTACACACACACACACACACTTACACACACACACACTTACACACACACACCTACACACACTTTTACACACACACACACACACACACACACACACACACACACACGCATACCTACACTTACACACACACCTACACACACACACTTACACACACACACACACCTACCTACACTTACACACACACCTACACACACACACACCTACACATGCACACACACACCTACACTTACACACACACACCTACACACACACCCTTACACACACACCTACACTTACACACACACCTACACACACTCACACACTTACACCTACACACACACTTACACACACACACACCCACACACCTACACATACACACTTACACACACACACCTACACACACACCCTTACACACACACCTACACTTACACACACACCTACACACACTCACACTTACACACACTCACACTTACACACACACACACACCTACACACACACACACACACACACCTACACATACACACTTACACACACTCACACACCTACACCTACACACACACTTACACACACACACACCTACACATACACACACACCTACACACACACTTACACACACACACACACCTACACATACACTTACACACACACCTACAAACACTCACACACACTTACACAGACCTACACACACTCACATAACTACACATACACACACACACCTACACACACTCACACACCTACACCTACACACACACACACACACACACACACCTACACACACACACCTACACTTACACACACACCTACACACACTCACACTTACACACACACACACACCTACACATACACACACACACCTACACATACACTTACACACACACCTACACACACACACTTACACACACACACACACACACCTACACATACACACACACCTACACACACTCACACACCTACACCTACACTTACACACACCTACACATACACACACACACCTACACACACACTTACACACACACACCTACACATACACACACCTACACACACACACACACACCTACACACACACACACACACACCCTTACACACACACCTACACACACACTTACACACACACACACCTACACACACACTTACACACACACACACACACACCTACACACACACACCTACACACACACACACACACCTACACATACACACACCTACACATACACACACCTACACACCTACACACACACTTACACACACCTACACACACACACACACACACACACACACACCTACACATACACACACACACCTACACACACACTTACACACACTTACACACACACACACACAGAACTTGGTGCATAGAGCATTACTGCTAAAGTATAACTAATGTTTGACTTAAATTCACTTTGTAACGGTGCTTTATGAGTTTCCTATACTGTGAAAACCTTTCTTTTGGCGATACATGTCTTTCTTCCATTCAAATACAGAGATAAAACCAATTTATCCACTCAGGTTAACGTCTTACAAACACGCCTTTTATAACAGCATTTATTAGATCTGATATTATCTCGTATTTTGTGATTTACCTCTCAATTTCGGGCTGTGATTGCATTCTCCCAAAAGGTTTTCCGGCAACAAAAGCGCGATCGGACCGCGTTGCATACTGGGATCTTCTTCTTCTTCTTAGGTTTTCATTGGAGGTTTTCAAACCAGCTTTCTGGTGCATTACCGCCAGCAGCGGAGTGTGGAGCTCTGATGCGGTTTGCGAAACGGAGAGAGAAAACACGAGAGAAACTGTAAATATATTATTTATTTATTTATAAAATTTGATTCACCACAACCAACAAATTTTCTAGTGACAAATACTTTTTCAATTTTGACTGTAAAATTTGTGTTATATCTTGTGATAATATTTGTGATAAATCTTGGCATATTTGATATGTTTATTAAGGAAAGTGTCTGATGGTTGACACGTGCTCTCAAAAGTCTATATAACGTGATTATATATATATATATGTCCGTGTGTGTGTTTATGTGTATATACATATATATATATATATATATATATATATATATATATATATATATATATATATATGTATATATACACATATATACACACATACGTACACACACACACACACACACACACACACACACACATATATATATATATATATTGGCATATGGGGAATTCTTATAATGTTGTTTCATGATTCTATTTACATAAACTGTCTATTTGGCCCCAGATGGTGTAAGTAAGGTGAAGGTTTTTTCTTCACCCAGTAAGGTGAAGGTTTTTGTTAATTTTGAAAGAAATGACTCATTCTTTTTTTCCCAATACTTTGTGTTAAAATATTAAAGAATTTCACTTAGCTGCTGTACTGAACACCATTATTACATAAATGAAGACTTTACACTGTTATTGGATGGATCAAATTAAAATATCATGTTTGAGTTGACACTAATTTACTTCCAAAGTTAATAAACATAATTTTTTTAATAAATAATAATAATAATAATAAAACACATTTTCAGAAAAACCTGTTCCCTTACATGCATGGTTCATTAGCTGAGACCTTTGTCTACAAATAAATCATTTTTTAAAAAAATAAATCTTAGTTTATAAGTAACGTTTTATTAAATAATAAAAACGAAAATCTAAAACATATCTCAAAAATATCTAAAAAATCAGGGCTGTACAGATTATTGATCCTGTCATCTATGTTCACATTTCTTTGCATCTTATGTAAATGCGTCCACTTTTCCTCCAGATTAATTGTGGGGTCAATAAATCCATTAAAAGCCAAAGCAATTCTCAACAGCACTCACAAATCACTACCAGAAGATTAAGTTGAATGTTATTCACTGCAGCTGAAAGAGGTGAAACACAGACAGAGAGGGAAGACTTGCATCATACCAGTGAAACTGAGCCAAAGCTCCAAGAATAAGACACCGAAAGTACAAAAAGTCAAGTCAGTCTAATTGCTATCCTTTAAATACTGCCTAACAAATCAAATAAATGACAAAAAACAACCATATATTCCAGATGTAAAGCGACAGCCAGGTTCTCACACCAGAAGTCATGCTTAAAAAAAGAGTCCCTATGTTTCATTTCATGATTAGCACCATATTCCGTGTGACCAATAAATTAGCCTATACTGACATACTGAACAATTCATTTTAATGTAAAAAGCCTCTGCCTTAAAGGTATAGTTCACTTTGACCACACTGACATTCATTGTATGCACAAAAAACAATAATTACACTCATTTGTGATGGTCCACTTCAGATATTTTACTACTATAAGTAACTTTGCAACTACATGTCAACTAGCTTGTCATGACATCTCCTGGAGTGTTTGGCATGGTAATAAATATGAGCAAGTAAGACAGGCTGCTGCTGAACAAGCATGAATTACCTGTAACACATCTATACAGGTGGAGCTGGGGAAGGTGGAGGGTTTTTAGGCCATGTGTCAGTAACACTTTACAATAAGGTTCATTAGTTAAACATTAGTTAATGTATTAAGTAACATGAACTAACGTATTTGTTACTGTATTTACTAATCTGTTACTGTATTTTCATGTTAGTTCACAGTGCATTAATTCATGTTTAATAATGAATTAGTAAATGAGGTAACAAAGATTAATAAATGCTGTGTAATACAGTTCATTATTAGTTCATGTTAACTAATGTAGTAAACTAATGAACCTTACTGTAAAGTGTTACCCGTGTGTGGTAGTGTATTTTCCAATTGTCTTCAATGCGATGGCTGTGTTTTTTAAATGGCAGGAGCGTAATAAGGTGCTAAGTTTTTTACCGGTCACCTTGAGTTGAAACATGTTCAACTTTGGGAAAAACGCAGCGCTCTTCACTGTCACTTTTTACCCCAGCGGTCCAATCAGAGTGGAGGAGGGGCGGGACAAATACAACACCGCCCAAACGGTCACATTCTACTTGTGCAACGTCAAAAGCAACAACCATAATAAAGGAGCCAGAGCAAATACTTTACATTGTATCGACATTTTATATAGAAACAGAGTTGAGACGAACTGTGAAATACTAGTAACGCTATACATATTCTGTATCATAGCAACCAAAGCATCTCAACTGAAGAAAAAAAGCTGCATTGCCGAAACGCTCTGAAACTGGCTCAAAATGCTTTGGTGGACACGCACCCTTAATCCTAAACCCAATCTTCCCTCATTATTCTTAGAATTTCTCATAAATTGACCAATACTTATTCCCTGGTTGTTGGAGTAAGAGAGGAAGACGACACTTCCAAGTCTCGGTTCTGCCTCTGTTACCATGACAGCACTGGTGTGAGGGAGAGTCTCTCTGTTACACACACTCACACACACACACATACTCAGTCACGCTTCTCTGAGCCTGACCTCCATCTGAACCTGCCTGAGGTCGGAGGGCGACAACTTTGAGCACTTCATGACAATGAGTGATGAGAAGAGAGAGAGAGAGAGGGAGAGAGAGTGATGGGTGAAATGAATGAGAAGTAGCATGCAGATGAGGCAGAGGAGTAACAGATGTGGATGGGGGGGGGGGGACTCAACATGAAATTATTGGCAACATTCCAAGCTATATCATACTGCAAACATTTTGGGAACATTACATTTGAATGTTCTCTAAACATGCATTATGAAACAAGTAGCAACATTAAAAAAAAAAAAAAAAACGTTAGACAAATATCCATCTAAAACGTTTCAGAAAAAAAACCGTATGATTTCAAATGTCCACTTCGACATTCTATTAACTATAAGTATCTTTGCATCTACAAGTCAACTAGCTGTCATTAGAGTATTAATATACTGTATTAATATCTGCAAACTCTTCACTTTTTAATGCTCTTCAACAGTCATGTCAACTTATTCTACAAACTCGAACCCTAATCTAACAGTCTAATACCTGTTGACATGTAGTAGCTGAAGTGGACCATCGCCTGATGTTTAAATGAAGCAATAAGTCACGTGAAGCTGTGGTTTACAGTGAATTTATAACAGCTAAGGGGCGTTGTTAGACACGGCGCGGAGCTAAAACCCCCTCAGGTGTAATAAATTCACTGTAAACCACGGCTTCAAGTGGCTTATTGCTTAACATTAACATTTTGATGCTAATGTTGTGAGAACATCATTACAACTTTGAGCAAAATTTCTATTAATGTTAATGGAAGAATGTTTGGCCATAACTTTGAGAGAACCTTGTCAGAACGTTAGCTAAAGTTCTGAGAACGTCCCTTACAAAAAAGAACTGCAGTATATTGAAGTAAAACTGCAGTACCAAGTAGTTTAACTGCAGTTTAATTCAAATTTGCAGTATAATGAAGTAAAGTCACAGTACAACTGCAGTAAAACTGTAGTATAAGTACAGCTGCAGTAAAATGAAGTACAACTGAAAGTTGCATGAAGTATAAAAACAGTAGAACTGCAGTTTTATTTTACTAGTACTTTAGATGTATTGCAGTATAGTTGTACTCCAGTAAAACTACAGACATTTTAGGTTCTACTGCAATACTGCAGTTTTTTCGTGTCCAAAAAACTGCATTTTTCTATATGTAACAAAAACTGTAGTATTACTTCTAAAAAACTGCAGTAATCTTTTGTAAGGGGTTCCCTGTTATCAGGGATGGGATATTTGTGAGATCTCTTTGTGCATTTTGGCGCATATTGATTGGGACACGTTTTGTGTTTGAGATGACTGAAAAAAGTTTCCCAATCCACCTGAATTCACCCTATGTATTTTTGACTTATTTATGAATTGATTTCAATTAAGTGAGCCTAGAAATGTGAAAGAAAGTGAGAGAGCTCTGGGGTAGACCGCACTGAAATTTTTCACGAAAGAGCATTTGTAAAAGTACATTTTCTTATGTGCTTCAGTTACATTAGGCTACATTTTAAAAAAACTTTGAATTCTTTATTATTTTAATGGTAATGGATGGACCCTTCGCAAAGCCCCGCCCCCTTTAGTTACTGTTGCTATGTCTGACAAGTCATGCGCTCTCATGCCACACATCATGTTCTCACGCAGTGAAAAATACATCGGGGAGCAAAGAGGACACTGACAACGTGTGAAACAGTTTCATATTTAACATATCGTAATTTTTTAAAGAAGTTTAAACAATAAATACTGTATAGTGTGTCTTTAATGTGTCGTGACAGATCGCTGTTGCTCCTCGTGAACCGATCATCTCTTCATGCTCCTCATTTATAGCATCAAATAAACATGAACGAACATCAGAAGGAATGCTGTTTCAAGTGCGGAAACACGTGAGTACACACAATTTTTCAAGTTCAAGTTCACCAACGTTAATCTACTAACTTCCCCAGATTGCTTTGTCGGACAAAATGGCAGATTCAGGGTTGTGATTGGTCAGATCGCCTGTCAATCAAACTGTTTGCGAAGGGTCAAGTGGAGGTCTCCAACATTAAAAAATAAATAAATAGTTGCAACATAAGTTCATGGCAATTAAAGGATGAAATTTCAAATATTTTAATATAGGCCGACTCTGAGATCCATGAAGGTTGCTTCGCCTCCTTGTGGCTCATAGAATGACAAAAGCCAGACTTTTACATGACTCATAAAGTCTGTTGTGCTAAAGAAGAGAAAAGATTGAAAATGCAATCTTGTAAAACACATTTATTAGGGCCCAAGCCCAGAAGGGCGAAGGGCCCTATGTTTTTTTCTAAGGATTATTATTATTATAGGGCCCAAGCCCAAAAGGGCGAAAGGGCCCTATTTTTTTTAAGGAAGGATTATTATTATTATTATTATTTTATTTTTTTTTTTTCGTTCGGCCGGCTTTTTTTTGGGCCCTTAACATGCTCAAAAACTATTGAAACTTTTTTGCTGCAAACTGCACAAACGTTGCACACGCAGAGGACCTGGACGTGGGGCGTGGCTGGGGGGCTGGGACACCCCCTTGGGGTGGGTGGGGAAAACTTGGTCCATATAAAATAAAACGCCGCTAATATATATTGGTATGAAACTCGGTACACCATGAACCCTTATCGACCTGACAACTTTTCTCATATGTCTGTTTTCGCCTTGACAACTGAGGGATGTTCGTAAGAATTGTTTGTTTGAAAAACGCATGCCTCTGAAATTTGGATAACTTCCTCTTAGGCGATCATTTTGAAAAACGTCTGCTCTGGAAGAGAAGACATTCAAACATTGACGACGCAAAATTGCCAATTGATGTTTGAAACAAACAAACGTTTATTGGAACGAATAAGGCAAAAAGGACTTGGCAAGAAACAGAGAAAGTGTTATATGGGGAAAAATGCATTTAGGAAGTTTTTATTTATGAACATGGCGTGTGTGTTGTTTTTATGAGGCCCGTGAAGTGTGTCTGACTTGTTATGAAGTACAAAGATATAGATTACCCAAGTGGCAGCAGAAATGTTTCACTTTCTAAATGCTTATGAGTTCAATTTCCTTATTTTTAGTCAAAACTTTCAAACTTCGCAAACCCAATTGGCAAACATTTCTTCATAATTATAATGAATAAACATTTTTGGATTATACACATATTAATATCTTTATTTTTACAAAAAATTTGTTAATATATTGGGTGTTTTGAGGCTCTTACAAACATTCTTGGACTTTTCCCCTGGCTCCCAGCTTGGGACACGTCTGTGTGTGATATGCTAGCAATGATGCCCTTGCCCTCATTTGAGAAGAAAATGCGTGCAAATCTTACGAAATCAATTGTGTTTTTTAAATTTAAAAGAACTCATTTGTCTTTTTTACATTTAACAGTGTTTAACAAATGTAATAAAAAAAAAAAATAAGCATTTTAGTTAGGAGTGCTTCTGTGACAATTTTAGGACCCGCGTGAAGAGATCAATGAAACTCGAAGACCGTTTCCCATTCTTCAAACTCCTTTCGAAATCTGCTTTAACATTTCCTTTCAATTCTTGTCAATTTCTTTTGAATTCTTTATGTGTTGACTTTGTTAATGTGTTGACGCTGTGTTGTTTGACGTGGTGTCTTCGTGCTGGCAAACTTCGTACCTAATGGACTAAACAAAGCGCATGTCGTCTATGCAAAGTGTACGGATCCTTTTTTATCGTTGTTTAAAAACCGCTTGTTTTTTAAATCGATTTTAAGTGTTTTAGAACCTTATTCTTTAAATCATAAAAAGCGCTTAAGGTAGCTTTCGATCACAAAAATGTTGTCAATTTAATTCGACAAACTGCGAAATTATTGACTGTGACAAACGACTGCGCAGTTAAATACAACAACAAAAATGCATTTCTCTATAAAAATGAAAAATTAAAAAATTACAAATTAGTAAAATTTAAAAATAAAAAATAAACTTCTTAAATGAAAGAATAACTAATAATAAACTTCTGCACATGATAGCGACATACTGATAGATTCTGATGACATTTCATATTCTACAGAATAATCGTCTTATTAAGATTCATTCATGTTGAACTGTGAAAGCTATGTTTTGATAGTTTAATGTTTTTTTTCATAAAATTGTTCTTAAAAAGATTTTTTTTTTTGTGTATTACAGTGTTTGAGCTTGTATAGAGGGTTGTTTAAAACTGGACAATGTTCAATATAAATTTCTGCAACATAACTAATAATAAACTTCTCTTTCAATTTTAAGAAATCTAGACATATCAGAAGTAAGCTGAAATCTCACTTTTATAAATTTTCTCATTATATATATTTGATCGATGACAAGAAATTAAAATATTAAACAGATTTACATCAATCTACAGTTTATTTTTTTTTTCAAAAATAATGAATATCAGTTTGAATTTAACTGTGGCCAGGTTTTGCTAAAAAAAACGCTCTATAACTTAAAAAAAAAAATTAAATAAAATATAAACTTCTGCAAATAACTAATAAAAAACTCTGAAACTACTAAGCACATAATTAAGAGACACATCTCATGGGCTTGCTTAATATAGAACAATTCATCAAATTAGATCGAAAGGCTCATTGTTATTACTATTTTGAAATTAATTATGTTTTTTTTTAAAAAATAATAGATTTTTTTTTCTTTCTCTCTATCTTGTTTTCTCTATCTCTCTATTCTCTCTCTCTCTCTCTCTCTCTCTCTCTCCTCTCTCTCTCTTCTCTCTCTCTTCTCCTCTAATAACTTCTCTGGTCTTCTCCTTTTTTCTGTGATGCCTCATTTTTTTTCTGAATTATAGGATAGGACAATAAATAAAAAATCTCTGCACATATTACACCATCAGGATGAGTGCACTGAATTTATTTGCATGATATATATGTTTAATAATTCACATTTAATAAACTTAAAAAAAATGTAAACTAATAATTAGTTTAATAATATGGTCAAAAATGAATGAAAAAATATTTTAAGATAAAATCTTTGGATTCTTGATCTATATTTTTTTCCCTCTCTCTCTCTCTCTCTCTCTTTTGACTCTCTCTCTTCTCTCACCTTCTGTCTTTCTCTCCCCCCCCCCTTTCTCTCTCTCTCTCTGCTCTCTTAGCCTGTCTTCTCAGTTCTAGGTTAACTATTGTGGTCAAAAATAACGTACCTTTTGTAAAGATTTAGGAATAAATCTCTTCCCTTTTTATAAATGTATAATGATAATTAAAGACCATATATAAAGAAAAAAATCATTTATAAGATCACTAATATATTATTATAAAATAAATATGATCAAATATGATAACTAAAATATCTTATAATCGCTTTTAGTTGATCCTGTGAATGAATAATCTGACTTCGACTATCGCTTTTTCTAGATCTTAACATACTTTTTTTTAAATCAAAATAATTGCTTCTGGCACAGCCACCTTCCTGCCCTCCCCGTCTTTTGCCATCTCTTTGTCTTATGCTCATCAGCACTTTGGCAGTTTAATATTCCTTTCATATTTTGGGCCGCTTTGTGCTATAAACCGTTATTGCTTTTATTTTTTTTTTTACTTATCATTTTTTTAAATGATTACTTTGCATAAACTGGGAAGTACGCAGGTTCAGCTGTGTTTTCTAGGCGGGGACCCTGTAAGGGCACAGGGGCTCGACAGCGGCGGGAGCATGGGCTTACCGGCTTGGTCAGCGTAATCTTGCACGACATTTGAAATTTTATAGAAAACACGCACTACACTGATCCTAATCGTCGGAGACGACAGGGGCAAACTTAGAAGATCTGACTGCTTGTAACTGGAAGTGATGCTCTGGAATTTGAAACCTTCGTACATCTTCCTTTTGTTTGTCATACTCCGCCTAGGCTCACTCCGATCACCAACACCTCCAAGGTGCGCCGATTCATCGAATGCCACCGCAAACAATTGCAAGCGCAACTGGCTAATGCAGCTCACATTTATTATTGCTTTTATGTTTTTGCAACATTTTTTGCGAGACTCGATGACATTTTTTGGGCCGTATGAAAAAATTCATGCATGTGTAATTTGTATTTGCTTGTACTTTGGCTACATCTGATATGTGGAACCCTACTTATGGGAAGTGACTATTGCAGCAGCAAGTGGGACCCCGAGCCATTGATGTGGTAAGAGGAGAGGCTCGACAGCGCCCTCCCTCACTCACCTATTTTTTGAAACCCGTTTTTATTCATAACACTTTTACATATAGTATGCAATTTCAGATGAAGACTAAACATGTTATATCTGTTTATTAAAGCCTCGTTGCCATGTTTCGTGTGTTAATAATAAATATTCTAGTGTGTGTTTTTTTGAGAAAACACTATTTCTGTTTTTTTGTTGGACTACACACATTGCTCAATTTAATAAAATGGTGGACATGAGTAAAGCCATAAAAAATGGGCGACGGTGAAAACCTTCTATATTGCCATCTTTTGCAAAACAGGGGGGTTAGCTTACACCTACAGTCACCAAAAAATTTTGTTTATTATATCATCAGATTAAAAACTGACACAGCCATAAAATAGTCATTATCTATTGAACCCACAAACATGGTCAGAATTTGTGTTTTTGTGTCTAGTCAGATATTTTTGACCAGTCTGCAGTTTTAGATATTAAAATGTGTTCATTCAATGGAGCTTACACCAAAACTTTCTGAATGATCAGAAATGAAAACTGAATAATATAAAACCAAACTGAAAATGATGATAAATGAAATTCAAGCCAAAACAATAAATGTAAAACTAAATAAAATATATGGACAATTAAGAAATGGAACAAAAAATAGCAATAAAGAAAAGCAAATATGGACATTTTGGAATGAAAGCAGGAAGAAATGTTTTTTTATTTCCTAGTTATTGTTGCCATTGGCAAGATGTAAGAAAACTTTTAATATGTTTTTACATTGTTGATAATATTTATAAAAATAAAAAAATGTTTTTTTGATTAATTGAATCAATATAAAATCAATGATTATTTGTGATTTGAGATAATTTTTTTGTTTTTTAATTTAATATATAGACAATAGAGGTGATCTATAGATAATGAGATTTATTTCTACATACAATAACTCAAGATTTAATAACTGCATCATTATATACTCTAAACACATATATGTTTATATTAAATAAAAAATTTAAATTTCTATATGATCTGTTTAGTCTTAAAAAATAAAAAAAAAATCAGAAAAATTATCTACATTAATGAATAAAATAAAATTAATTAATAAAAAAGATGGCAGTCTAGCTATTTTTTTACAAATTTTATTTCTTTTAGAACAAATCTAACACATCTTTACAGAATTTTAATTTTTTTTAAATTTGTTTAGAATGTCCTGATTATTTGAATACTGTACTCACTGATCCCCCATGCCCCATTCCCAGAGTCCCCCATTCACAAAAAAATAAAATAGCATCAATATTTGAATGGCTCTAGAAAACGTCCGGCCAGGCTCTGCAAATACTCTATTAGAGGCGGGCTGTTATAAAACGGTCTCTTCTGCTTCTTTATTAAGAATATCCCTGTTTAAACCCGAACCCTTGTAAGCAGGCGACGTTTAAAAAAACATATATGATATTTGTTATAAAATCATACATTTTTTGATATTCATGAACAATTAGCAATGTTTGAATGCAATATATTTGTATTTAGCTAATACATAGTTGTATTCTCCGATTTATTGGCATACATCAAGTCATATAGCACTTTCAATATTCTTCCAACCTTTCTTATTATTTGCTTTTTACTTTCCCTAACATAAATTCCACTAACACAGACCAAACATTTCAGAAATGTTCACCTGTCGTCAATAAAAAAGGAAGTAGACAAAAATGTGTAACCACTAATTATGATTTAAAGGCATAGCAAAGAAAATTGTTCTATAAATTTAGAATTATAATTACGATAAAAAACCAATTGGATAATTAAAAATAAAAGTTATAGTATGCAGATCAATTTTTTTTTTTTCCAAAATTTTTTTTTTTGTGATAAATATGTTTGTTTCTCTCTAAATATTTTTTAGGGTTCTTCTATTCATTCATACCCCCATTTTCAGGTTTAACCCAGTTCGGAAGCATTGTTTACAAACGAAATAATAAAGAAACCATAGAACCAATAAATCTGATTTCTGGGTGAAAATATGTAGCTATATTAATCTGAGGAATATAATGGGCTCTAATATAAATAATTTTATATAATTAAAAAATTAAACTCTCACTAAAAAAGCTGTAAATGATATTTTCATTGCATGGGGCTTTTCAACTAATTTATCATCAGATCAATATCTTCGAAATAATGTTCTTCTCTCTCTCTTCTATCTCCCTCTCTTTATGATTCTCTCTCTCTCCTCTCTCTTGCTGTCCTCTTATGAGGCAAAATATTGGTGGATCCTCGTCCTGCCCTCTCGATATATATGGTGTATAAAGAATAAATCTCTTGCCCTTATTTTCATTAAAATTTCAATATTTGAGAAGTTTTATTTTGTATGGTTTAATACTTTTAATTCTCTAAAATTTTTGGCAATTAATATAACATGTCCAAACAACCCTTTCAGTATACTATAATTTTATGATCGCTTTCACATTAGGTTCTTATATCTAGAAATGATTCTCATCATAGAATTTCGATAAATACTATACTTAATCCTAACTTTCATAACCCGTTTACTTTGCCCGCTAAACCAGAACGTGCGGATAAACCCCCCGGCTTGCGCCCGCACCCGCCCATGCTTGACACTTCCTTATTTGCTCAAATTACATATTATTTTTATATTGTTTAATATTTTTTTATTATTTTATCGGCCCTTTCTTGCTCAAACCCAGTAAGGAAACTTTTGTATTAACCACTTTCCATTTGGAACTTTATCCCGTTTGCGAGGATTTAGGGCTGGACACGTGGCACCGGGGGGGCTAGCAGGGCCCCCCATTACAGGGGGGTATAACTTGGCACTGATATATAAATTGTTGCCCATATATATTAGAACAAACATATAATACAATGAAGATCTTACAAAACTAGTCTCTTTCGAAATCTGCAATTCTTCGCCTCTGATCCCATTTAAAATGAATGTACTAGCTTTATCAAGGGCCTCAAGGATTTGTTATACAGGATGGGAAATATTTAAAACGAAAACCTCTCTCCTCTTTCACCGATCACCCACCAATCTCATCGACTCTCAAAACACAAGCTTATGATGGACATAAATCAACAACCACCCGGTGAGGCCCAAAACAATTTGCCTGCAATTTGAGATACAGGTAGAATCTTGAAGATCCCTTCATCTTGGATTTAATTTTGTAATTCCAACATTTTTAATCGTAAAGAACTCAACTGTATTTGTGTGTTTTGATTGACTAATTTACAAATGTGACTATTGTGACAGCAATAGTAGATAATGCCAACTGTTGTGCAAGATATAACAAATTGAACAAAAATATGAAAGAGATGCTTTTGTTTATTTTTACACCGATTCTTTATCTTAATGTCATTATGGAATTTGAACTGTCATTCTGAATGTCTGGAGACTAACTTTTTAAATCTCATGAATGTGGGCTCGTGTCAAAACGTAATTGTCCGTTGACCCTCTTGAGAATTTATGGCGTCAGCTAGTGCGCCGGATCTTGACATGAAACATAATCACAACACCATTGATTTTTATTCCAATTTCAATCTATATTGTGCATAATGATGGACCTTAGGGGATCTATAGAGCCATACTTTGAACAAAAGATGGGGGTTATTGAAAGCCTTGGCCAAGTTGAGTCACTTTCACATATTGTTGCCCAGTCAGAGACACATTACACAGTTACCTCCTTAATCTAGTCCGAACAACTCATAGTCATTATCTTTTTACTATCATGTGCGAGAGCCATATAAATTCATACATGTTGGTATTTAGTGATAGAGCTATTCATGCTATTCAAAATATTCTTAAATAATTAAATCGTGCTGATATAAAACTTCTGAATGCTCAAAAAAATATTAATTTATACAACTGATTGAAAAATGCATGCTCTGAAATACATAAAAATATCCTAAAATATGGTCATATGAATGCCAACGACAAAAAAAATCAAGCACATGACTCAACATTTTTATAACTAAGGTTGCCAGAGAAGAATGATTTCTTTAACGAATATGTTGATAATACAATCAAAAAATTTAATACTTTTTTAAATAAAATTGTTATAAGAAAAATTTAAAAAAAATTAAAATAGGTAATGAACCTGGATTTAAAATAAAATAAAATAAATTTTTGATTGATTTATGATGCTTTTTGTATTTACTATTGTGAGTACTAAAACATAGGGTCGAGACTTGATTCTCTAACGACAATATTTCTATCTATAAAATGGTTGAATAAGAATTACAATAAAAAATAACATTTTTTTCAATTAATAAATGTTTAATGTAAATGTCAATAATATTGATCTTAAAAATCAATAATGAAATAAAAATTTAATGTTAATAAGAAAAAATGGCTAAAAATTTAATTTAAATATAAGTAATATATTTCCCATTTCATAGATTTTATTTTTTTATTTTTTAAAATTTTGTTAAAAAATGTTAAATTTTATCTTTTGTTTAAATGTCATCTATAGAGTAAGATTCTATAATCCCCCCATCCATCTGTCCCAGAGCAAGGCCAACTTTGTGACAACATAACCACAAGATGGCACATGACAATTTTCGCAAACTGTTACATCATGAGGTCCTCTAAGATAAATGAGCATCCTTTACTTTCGCTTTCAAATGTCATTATCTCGTGGCACATCTCTCACTCAACTTTCAAACCAAATGTGGATGGCGATGAATAATATAGCGAGGCAACGTTATTATTAACTCTTAACAAACTTCATGCTTATGAATTCGTTTTGTGTATTCGTCATATATGTTGAAGTGTAGTAGTGTGTGAATTTTGTGTGATCATTACGATTATATGTTATATATAGTTCTGGATTTTTTGTTTTATGGCGATGTTTAAATTGCACAAAGTTCATTGAGACATTTTTTGATTGATCACAGATCAAGGGCAACATTATTCTACCAAACATTCCTAGTTTAGACATTTAAAGAAAGACAAAGTAGACTATGATGTAGAGACCTAGTTACTGTGACATTATTTATAAGGTTCTAATTTAATAACGAAGATTAATGTTTTTAAAAATAAACTCAAAAAATAACGATGAAATTTTAATAACTAAAATACATTTTTTAGAAATTTGTTATGAATTTTGTTCTTTTAATATGTGTTTTCAATTCTCTTTCTTTTTCTGAATCTCTTTTTTCATCACTAATCTCTCTCTCTCTCTCTCTCGTTTCATTACACTTTTATTTTATTTACTACATTTAAATGAATTTCTATTTTTAATATGGAAAAAGTTGAACCAATTTTTGAAATGTTAATAATATATATTTTCAACTTGTAATATATAATAATTCAATATAAAAGAGTTTAATAAATATTTTATGATAAAAAGAAAAGAACTCTCTCTAATTTAAAATGAACCATGACTGGTTAAAATTTATATACTTATATTCTCATATATATTTTCTTCTTAAAAAATGTTCTTCTCTCTCAGTCTCTTTTTATATCTCTCCCTCTCTCTCTCATTCTCTCTCTCTCTGTTAATCTTTGCTGCAAAACCTTTAAAATATCTCTTCCCATGTTTGTCTGCATTATTTGTAGGAGAAAGAAATAGCTATATTTTGCATCAGAATTTGTATTTTAAGAAATAAGTTTTTTATAAATAATTTATCATTTATTATTCAGCAAATTCTTTAACACTATAAAGACTAAATGATTTTCTAATGCTAACATTAACAATAGCTACTCAAGGGTATTGCTGAATATATTGGGGGAGGCTTAAATTTGATTACACTGGTCAAGAAACAGGAAGGTGTTCATTGTTTAAACTCAGACAATCAATTTGATTACCATGATTACTTTTCACCCGTGCCATTGGCTGTTTGTAAAGCATTGAGCTCTATGTGCCACCTTTTGCATTTAAACTTTAGCCTAGGATCATAGGCTGTGCTCAAACCCAACACTAATTATAAAACCCATAAGAGACAATTAGTGAAATTAAACAGATAATTCACCTGACAGTAACTTGTATGGTCAAGAATAATGTTAACAGTCCTTACAATAGCCATGAACTATCTATCTTTAATCTCTGTCTTTAGGCTGTATTTGAATTAAGTTAGCAGTGGTTGTAAAAACCATTGCAAACGGTGCTTTTGGCTGAATAATTATATAATATTTGACCCTATTAACAAACAAACCAATGCAAGGGTAATCATTTATAATCAGTCTAACCATTTCAAGATCCTGGAGTGGCCTAGCCAGTCTCCAGATCTCAACCCCATAGAAAATCTTTGGAGGGAGTTGAAAATCCGTGTTGCCCAGCGGCAGCCCCAAAACATCACTACTCTAATAATTCGTTACATTTTATATAGTGCTTTTCTTGGTACTCAAAGCACTTTACATATGGAAGGTGGAATCTCCTCATCCACCACCAATGTGCAGCATCCACCTGGATGATGCGACGGCCGCCATATTGCGCCAGAACAACCTCCACACACCAGGTGTGTGTTGGTGGAGAGGAGACAGAGTGATAAAGCCAATCAATGTATCGATTGCAATGAATGATTGGACCTCTAGAGGAGATCTGCATGGAGGAATGGGCCAAAAACCTTGTGGAGACTTACAGAAAACATTTGACCTCTGTCATTGCCAACAAAGGGTATATAACAAAGTATTGAGATGAACTTTTGTTATTGACCAAATTATTATTTTCCATCATAATGTGCAAATAAATTCTTTAAAAATCAGACAATGGGATTTTCTGGATTTTTTTTTCTCATTCTGCCTCTCATCTTTTTATTATGGGAGAACTTGCACAATTGGTGGCTGACTAAATACTTTTTTGCCCCACTGTATATGTGAAAGTATGCTATTTTAATGAAGCAAAAGGTGGTATTTCATTGTATGCTTCTATATAACATCTCCGTTTCTGTCTCTATATAACCAATTAAAATGTACTGATAATGAACGTAGATCTGGAGAAATTGAGACATTGTTGGTGTTTCTTTCTCTATTGTGTTCATCTTCTTGGTGGTTAATACTCTTCAAAAAAGGTTCTATACTGGCATTTATTTTTCAATGAACAACAGGATGATTCCCTTCCACAAAAGTTCTTTATGCAAAAAGGTTCTTTAGGTTTTTAAAATGTTCTCCACACTAAGAAAATGGTTCTTTTTGGAACTCGTCACAGAAAAGTTCTTTGAGGAACCAAAATTGGTTCTTCTACTGCATCTATGAAAACCACCTTTTGGAACATTGATTTTCAAGAGTGTAGCTCTTCTCTTCTCTTCTCATCTCTTCTCTTCTCTGACGAATAACCTTCCCCTCTATGTGAACTCAGCTTGCAGTAAGAGCTCATTGATCAGACAGATCCACCACAGTCTGACATCGCAGCTAGCTTGTGTGAACTGTGTATGTGTGCTTTTGTGTATGAATATGCTGCATACATTCTGCCCTTCAGAAGCTATACATGTTTCCTACAAGACAAAATATTATCATTTTACACAAATTTTCCTGATTAAATGCATTTTTTTAACATCCTTTTGGTTCTTAGTATATTGTATCGCCTTCTTGAGCGTCAATAACACTGTTATGAAGAGCTCAAATGTGCAGAAGATGCTTGAAAACCAGATTGTGCAGCATTTGGGAGCGGCTTCACTGCTCAGGATCAAAGAAAGGACAGATGGAAGCTTGTTTCTGCCACGTAATAAAAAATAAAAAAAGGTAATTGTGACTTTACAATTCTTACTTTTACACAAATGCAGCAATACACAAAAGAAGCAGGACCATGACGCAAATTAGAGTGTCAGTTCTGAAACCCACTGTGTAATAAAACTGTTTGGTGTGTGTAGAGGATATAAATTCTTATTAGTGTGTATGTTTCATGTTTCCAGCTGTTTAAAAGCATCTGTGCTCCTCTGAAATCAATGTGACACTCTAAAGTCCCATGTTGCCACTTCATAATGTCCGTTATTGAGTTGAATGGCCTCTCAATCTGATTTGGCAACAATAAACTTGCCTAATGATTTTAAATGTCACATTTTCGATGTAAACAAGCCCACACAAATTCTGATTATTATGCTGTGTTAGAAGAGAATCAAGGGAATTGTCAGGAATCAATAGTCCCTGGCCTAATCTAGATCCACTCAAGCATTTTGGGGAAATAAAGTCACAGGATTCACATTTTGGTTTTCTGAAAAATGTAAGCATTTTGTATTTTTCAAAGTCTGATGTTACTTTTGTCTTGCTTAAATGTTATAACACCTACATGAGCAAAAACGAGGAATCTAGCCTTTAATGGAATCAGAGGCCACTAAACGATCCACACATGCCAATAAATCTGTCCAAAATAGTTTAAAACAAACAGCAGCTGCAATCAGTGTGTCAAGTGTAAGAAATAGACAAAAACGAGTCTAATGTTCAGCCACGATTCGTTATGCAAGACATTATTCTTGGCTATTGTTGCTTCTTTTCGCGGGAAACTATGTAAATACATTTTGAGTGTAAATACTAACTAATTATAAAAACAATGTTATTGCCGTAGGCGATGTTCAAAAATCACTTTTGTGTGTGTGTGTGTGTGTGTGTGTGTGGTGGGGAGGGGTATTTTTGCATCTTTAAACATCACTTTTTGGGAAGTTGAATATTAGTTAATAAATAAAATTAATATGAATAACATTATTATGTATTATACGTTTTATTACGAGCTGTATCTCGTTCTATTTTTGCCAGCAGACTCTACTGTTGCGTATATGTTCGCAATTTCCCGCGAAAACCAACCCGTCAGGTATAAAATAATTTAATAGGCTTCTCTAGTGAATCGGGATAAGACAAAAACACGTTTTGGAAGAAGTATTGATGATGTATTGACTCATTACTTAAATTTACTATATTTTGAACAAAATACATATTTTGTTCTTACATATACACAAATGCGTGGTTAAAAACAAAGCAAGTTGGGTTGAAAATGGACAAAACCAATCGGTTGGGGTTAAATGTTTGCCCGACCTGCTGGGTATCTATTGTGTAAAAATTACTGTATTGCTTGCTTAAAATGAACCCAAAATATGTTGGGAATTAACATTTATTAATAAGTTTAATGAATAATAATTAAACAATAAACATATTAAATTGCTTATTAATAAATCTTCACATTTTGATTATCATTGTTGCCTCTAATTGTGTGTCTGATTTTAATATACAGTTGCGTTAAACAAAACTACCCAGCAGTTTGGGCAAACATTTAACCCAACAGCTGGATTGAGTCAAAACCCAACTTGTAGAGTGTATATTTAAATTCATCCTTGTTTTCATCGGTTACTGTTTTGGATTTCTTCCTTAAAGGATAGTTGTATGCAGTTTGGCAGAAAAGAGAGATTCGTTAGCCAACAATTTAACTTGACTATGAAAGCTATAAGGTAAAAGATGGTGCAACATGAGCTGCACACACAGAAATCATGATAAAAATCACTATGTGATTCATAAAGAGCTCAACAGCGTCACCTTATGGTTGACTGCAAAACCTTATAAACATGAAGCCAAACTGGCTTCACTCATTAAAAAACAATGACAAGAACAAGAACAGTCATCTCATTTATAATAACTAATTCAATAGCATTACACTGCCATAAAGTCAATGGATATGAATAATTATAATGCAATTAATATTAAATTATAAAAATATATAATGATGATACATTACACTTACAACAAGATTTACATTGGTATTTAAAAAAAAATACCCATTTAATAATATTAAAAAATGAATCGCGCACACACAGTGGATTACAGTAACTTCAAACAATTAGGATGGATTAGAAACCCAAACAAAGTTCATAGTTATTCCAATTGTACACAGTATAATCAAATATTATAAAACATTTGATGCATATGCAGCTGTAGATCTCTATATAATTCTTGTTCTGACTCAGCCATACCTTTCATAAAAAAGTGCTGTTTCAGGGTTGTTTTCATCTGAAAAGCCTATAGTACACATTTATATCTAATCTATTTACATCTAGCACTTTTGGTATGTTTCATTTTGTTGGATGATATTAAGGATTTCAGGATAGAGACTGTAACCAGAGATAGTTAATGTAAAGCATTGGTTCAGTACCTCCTCATCATCTTTCTCTTTTGTGGATGAAATAAATGCTTCGATGATCAGAAGAGGCACATCATGAAGTTCTGCCCCACTGACAGACCTCAGCTTGAGATCCGTGCAGCTACTGTGGAATCATCTGGTTGGAAGGACAGGTAGAGTTGTGTATCATCAGCATAGCAGTGGTAGGAGAAACCATGTGCCTGTATGATGGGACCCAGTGATGTAGTGTAAATGGAGAACAGGAGGGGTCCAAGAACTGAACCCTGAGGAACCCCAGTGATCAGTTCATGAGGTTTGGATACCTCTCCTCCCCAGGCGACTCTGAAAGACCTACCTGTGAGATAGGACTCAAACCACTGAAGCGCAGTACTTGAGATGCCCAGTGACGAGAGGGTGGACAGAAGAATTTGATGGTTTACGGTGTCGAAGGCAGCAGATAGTAGAACAGATGATTTGGAACCAGCCTTTGCAATTCGCAGGGATTCTGTGACAGACAGTCTCTGTGGAATGGCTGCTTTTGAATCCAGATTGGTTGATGTCCAGATGGTTGTTCTGTGTGAGGAAGGATGACACCTGGTTGAACACAACTCGTTCAAGTGTTTTCAATATGAATGATAGGAGAGAAACAGGTCTGTAATTGTCTACGAGTGATGTGTTTAACGTGGGTTTTTTTAGCAGTGGGGTTACTCAAGCCTGCTTGAATGTAGTAGGGAAAGTGCCTGTATGGAGAGACGAGTTAATAATGTGTGTAAGTACTGGTAAAAGAGTGGGAGAGATGGCTAGTAGAAGGTATTTCTTCTGTATTACTCTTCCTCGTTTCAACTACATGGCTTACAAAAGAAAATAATAAATAGTTTTATTAGGGTTAATTTCTTTGTGTTTTAGGTCACATCCACACAGTCAGAGCTTTCCTTATCTGATCTTTTTTTCCCTCGTTCTAAAAAACACGACGTCGTCTCAAGAAATATCTGCGTACACACAAAACCACTCAAAACGATGTAGTATACATGTGTAACACAGTTCGTAAATATGGGAAGGAGGAGGCAGGAATCGGCGAACGTTCAACATAGTTTTATAATAAAATAAACAAACAATAAAACGAAAGTAGAAGTAAACAAAATAAAACACAACATAAAATCCAGACCTGGTCCTCTCTCGTCCTTCACTGTCATCGCTCCTCTTTTATGCTTCCGGAGCTCCTCCGTGAGAGATTCGAGACCGGTGTAGCGCGCAGCTGACGCTCATTATCTCTTGCGTCACCGCCCTCGCGCCGTTCCCTCACAGCTCTCGCCCGCCCTGCTCGTCACATACCCCCATCGCTCCTCGCAGGCCGGGGGGGTACCCACGAGGCTGCACCTACTCCCCCCGGGGGCCAGTCTCGGCGGCCGCAGCACCTGGGGGTATGGACAGACGAGACGAGTGAAAAGGAGACGGAAGCACATGGAGCGACAAAGACGAGAGAGTGGAGAGAGGAAAAAAAAAATTCGTGGTCCAGTTCCCCAACACACTGCCGCTCGGTCCTCAGCCAGCCGAGAGGCTCTTCCTCGCGGTGCCATGCGATGGTACTGGACGCTCGGTGGACGGCCCGATCCTCCTCCGGACCCCTGGCGGCCGGCGATGGCTCCTCCTGTTGAGGGCAGCCAGCAGCGAGCCCGCCGTCCCCTGCTCCTCCCCATCATGGCGGCAGGCAGCAGGCTCCGGCGAACGGCGGCTCCTCCGCTCCCTCCTGGACAGCCGCCACCCCACCTCGTCCCAGGGGCACGGCAGCGAGCTCTCGTCCCACCTGTTGCTCAGTTGCTCCAGCACCACCGCTTCGGGCAGCCACTCGCGGTCTTCTCTCCCGCGCTGCCCGACCTCTTCAGCACCGCGATCCCCCTCCGCAGCGAGGGCTCTTCGACAGCATGTCCCTCCTTCCTCCCGGGTTTTCGGCACCAATGTAACACAGTTCGTAAATATGGGAAGGAGGAGGCAGGAACTGGCGAACGTTCAACATAATTTAATAATAAAATAAACAAACAATAAAACGAAAGTAGAAGGGCGGCAGTTTCTCACGGCGACTGCCGCCCACACAAACAAAATAAAACACAACATAAAATCCAGGCCTGGTCCTCTCTCGTCCTTCACTGTCGTCGCTCCTCTTTTATGCTTCCGGAGCTCCTCCGTGAGAGACGAGACCGGTGTAGCGTGCAGCTGACGCTCATTATCAATCACGTCACCGGCCTCGCGCCGTTCCCTCACGGCTCTCGCCCGCCCTGCTCGTCACAACATGCCAGACCAGTATGTGGTGCTTTAATTCTGCCACAGAGATACACTAAAAGCAGAAAAGAAGACTTGGAGCATGTGCATAAACATTGCGCGCTGTATACAAACTTTAGTAAAGCTAATAGGCTCAGTAGCTTCTGCAGCACGAACACAATCATGTAGTCCGCCATTATTGTTGTTGCTATTACGTGACATAGCGGTGTCTAACTAGGGTCGAGACATGTGGTGATGACACCATCGTTTCTCAAAATATACGAATTGGCTGTACACAATGCAAAATGCAAGGGTTTCGTTTTCAGATTTATCCACTCTGGGACCTGGTTTAAAAAATTGCGGTTTCAGGCTGCAAAACCCCCGGATCCGTTAAGTGCATCTCCAGGTGGACGGGCTCTTAGTTTGGTTCTGTTCCTGTTCAGTTACGTGTCATTGTTAGTTGCCATAGTTGTTATTTAGTTAAACACCTGTTCCCTGTTCTGTTGATTATCCTCCTATATATATATAAACCAGTTCATTCAGTTCTTTGTATAGTATTGTCTCTGTTTTAATATGGTTGCATTCTATTATTTTTATTATATTATGAATTATCAAATAAGGTTTGTTTCTCTGAAGCCCATACATTACTGTAGCCAAACATGACACATCTTCATGTGAATGCAATATAAATACAAGCAACATCCGCAGCATCACAGAAGGGCCTGTCTGTGTGAATGTGGTGTCATAAATCTGTCAGTTGGTAAAACACAGGACATTCAAAGCCCTTGCAGTTTAGGAAGTGTGTTTAAATAAATAGTTTTAATCTTAGACTGCCTGTAGTGCATTAAAACTGATAACAGCGTCTGCTTGGTATTCTTGCTACGAACACACACATTAACAGGTGGACTTTACAATGATATGCATACTGTACATGCAATGTCACAAATACCCACAGACATTCACAAAGGCGTCATAAAATCTGAGATGAATAGAGGACTAAGTAGAAAGTTAGTACTTTAATCCACCAAATTCAGGCTGAACGTCTCATAAATCCGCTCCACAGCGACACGAGGTTAATGTGGACCAGTATCTCTTACATGAACACTGGGGCCTGTAAATCATTGTTCATATTCACAGAGTGCACTATGAGGCAATGACAACACATCTCAAAAAGGCACAGAGAGGCATGCATGGAGATGTTAAAGCTGCATATGCCACACTCACGAATGAACCAGAAAACAGGCTCCTCTTGCGGCGGGACACTGTTGTTACTCATACGAGTGTTAAAGGAGCATCTGTTCCCCAAACCGACTTTGCTCTGATCAAGTTTGTTGACTGAGATATTATTTACAATGTTAAATCTGAACTGTAATATAAATTTTTTTATAATAGTGCATTTACATGTCTACTCTCCATAAGCATTTTAAAGTTCTCTGGCGCCACCGCGTGGACATAATGATTTATGGTCTTAGCTTTTTTGCCTCCAATTAATATGCTATTTTTAGAAGTGGTAACAAAATTTGAGGCCATTGTTGCTTCTGTACTTTTTTAAAACAGTAAGTGCAAGTAAACTGTAGGGGAAAAAAAAGAATTAATAAACAATCCACAATTCCATCTTGGAGATTTTTCTCAGTAGATTCACTGATTTCTTATCTGTGAAGTTTTTCTGTGTCAAACCCCAGCAACACACCATTACTAAATTGTGTCTAAAAGTATAATACATAATACTAAAGTATAATGAGCCTATATCAGTACCTATTGTTACACTTTATTTTACAGTGCTGTAATTACATTGTAATTACTCAAAAAAGTATGAGTACTATTAATTAACAACATGTACTTACTATAGAGTTACACTGGGTTTGGTTTAAGGTTAGTTACTAGTAATTATGCATAATTTACTGTTATTACTATAGTAATTACATGTAGTAATGTGCATCTACGGCACTGTAAAATAAAGTGTTACCGTACCTTACTGTAAATATTTGCTTGTATCAATCACATGGATAGCATACTGTATATATATAAATTCTGTTCTTTCTTTGAAATCACATATAAATCTCAGTCTTTTTTACCTGATATGGTTTCACTTTTGCGTCTTTTTCTCAGTTTCTGCATGTTTCCCTCATTGACTCCTGGTCACATACAATATTCCTTTTCACTTTATAGTCTCACACCCCAGACTGACACTGACAGACTCTTACTCTGTCCACTTCAAACGGGAAACAGAAGGAGCGGCTGTTTTGGGGCCTATTCCCGTCACCATGCCAACACATCTGCTGCACATTTACACACACAAACAGACACATCCACTCCCATCATTACACTGGACACATAACATTGCACACTTTCTCTTGGTTTAGAGAACAAGAACAAATAATTGCATTTTTTAAATATTTTGTTTTCAGAAATTAAATGTCAAATTAAGCCAAAATACAATAATACACATTACTGTGCAAAAGTCTTAGGCCACCACCAGCTTGGGTAAAGACTAGAAGGTTTATAGCTACGGCCACTGGACATGCGCACATCAGTATGCACAGAACTGTATATTTGAGGATTATTTTTATTAAAAAATAGATTATTTGTAATAACTAGGCTAACTGATAGGCCACAGTAGAATAAGTTAGAACATGCCAATGCCTTTCACTAATGTGTCGGCCGGCGATATTTATCATCCGATTTTTGATCAATTTACAACCATCAGATATTATAGCATTAAAAATGCTGAAATAACAAACAAATGCTTTATTAGGCTAATTCTACAGATTCTAATTAACTGCGTGAAGGCACTGAGCTGTATAATGTCTGTTGCATAATAAAAAAATTTTCTCTGGGTAAAATACCGGTAATTCAATATTTGCCTAAACAACAGGAAATCTGTAC
The DNA here is from genome assembly GCA_037194245.1 of Opsariichthys bidens. Classification (NCBI taxonomy): domain Eukaryota; kingdom Metazoa; phylum Chordata; class Actinopteri; order Cypriniformes; family Xenocyprididae; genus Opsariichthys; species Opsariichthys bidens. The sequence goes on along the minus strand of CM074312.1, from coordinate 4,583,086 downwards.
AAAATACAGGAGGGCTCATCAAAAAGGACCGCCAAGGTCAGCGTCCTTTGCTTGTGGTTCTAAGCCTTGCGAATATTAATATTCAAGTGCGAGAAGACAAAAGAGAGCTAACTCACTGTGGCTACTTTTACATTATGGCTGCACGATTTATCGAGATTTGGCAAAGGCTGCGATTATTTTATGCGCAACTTGTCAGAGCTGTACGGCTCTGTGATCAGTAGTAAATGCTTCTTCATCTGAAAGCCATAATCGCACTAAGAATCACATTTAAACGATAATCACAAGTTCAATGTTATTTTTTGTATCGTGCAGCCCTATTTTACATGACGGCTTACGATTGATGGCTCAATCAGACTGAAAAACCTTCATGTAAACACAATCAATCCGAATGAAATTTCAATTATATTGGAAGGGGTGGTTTATACCTTTTCTAATCTGATTGAGAGGGGCATTTTTACTGCGTGAAAAGCAGCACGTTCATACTGTCTCCAAATTATGACTAGAAATGGATAAATATTAAGTCTGCTGTTAAAAAACAAATAAAGAAGGAGAATGGTTGTTATGAACAAATAGCTGGAAACTCTGTTTATGTTTCTAACTCACACAAAAAGCGGTGAGTTTTCTTTGTAAACGTTGTCGGGTGAGTTAAATGTAAACAGCTGAGAAAAAAAACGTTTGTGCAACAGTAAGTTGGATTCGTGCAGCTCTTAAAGTGACAGAAACCTAATATTCTTGCTGTTCTGCTGTCAGCTTTAGTGTTAATCAAACACCAAAAGACAAAAAAAAAAAAATGCCTACTACTGTCACAGCAAGTGACAAATAATCAGTATCGGCCAATAATTGATTGTTAAAATCAGCACTAGCCCCATTCATTCTTTTTTAGGACTGTAAATGAGTTGATGACCATATTTATGCTGCATTACCTGTAGACATAGTCTAATAGTGTGTTCAGGTCCTTCTGGGAAATTCGTACCAACCTTTGCTTCCAGCTGTGGAAATTTCCAATTGGATTTAAATTATTGTTGTCATAAATGGCAAAAAAAAATAAAGAAAATGAAGGCCCAATTTAACGAACTATAGGCTACTCTACAACTGCCAAAACACAGAAAAACACTGTTAAATAGAAACCACGAGAGTTGTTCCGTTTGATTATAACCATATAACAACATACAAAATAGCCGAACAAGCTTGTCTGTTATTCTGTTGCACAATTGTTTAATGTAGTCAGGTCTGCAATTCCCAGATGAGGAATCAGGTCTCATTTCAGCCTCACGTGGAGGGCTAGACAGAAACACAAACCATACGGAAAACCCACTCATTCATCCTTCTGAAAATGTGGCCGTCTGGGCGTCTGTTTTGCCCCATCTAGAATTTGTCTAATTTCTCACCCATCAGGGGAGAAATAGGAAAGACTTTGGAAGCCTCTTGCCAGACCACCATGATGGCATTCTTGTGTTTATGACCTGAGTAATAAATGAGAATCTTCTTCACAACATACTTCCACCTCTCATGGTAGAGCTTATCCCATGTATAGCCTAACATATGCTGTATTACCCGACCTGAATCCATAAAACTTCCTACAACAAATAACAACATTGATTAAAAGAAACATATATTTATTCTATAGGCTTCTCGTTACATCCTGTACCATCATCATTCCCTTAATAAAATGTTGAGTCGATGAGAACAGCTGTTTTATGTGCTACATTACCTGCATGGTCTAAAAAAAATCTCAATGATAATCCATCATTTTGATTCACTTTATGCTTGTTAGTAGTGTGAATAAAGCAGCATTGCCTTAATCTAGTTCATGTACAGCTGTGTCTGTGATCGGGAAATGGGTTGCTTTCTTTTACAGTATATGCACAACAATGTAACGAGCAATATAAAATACCTACATGTCAGTTTTTTTTTTTTTCCAACATGGCAAGTAAAATTGGTTCCTTAATATTCTGTTCTGCATGCATAAGGTTATAAATGCTTGAGTGTAATGAAGTTGAGCTTTGAATCGAAATGCAGGAAAGTCTGCTATTATATTGGTCTAGTTTTGAATTTCTTCCAAGAAACTATTCCATTTTTTTTTTTAAAATTCAAAATGTATAATATTGTTCACATTTCTCAGACATCTCATCTGATCTGTTGACATAACCTATCCCTTATCTACGGTGGCCGGGAAGTGCAAAACAACATTACAAAGTGTGTAACACTTTTACGAAGCTTGAGACAAATTCACATTTCGGAAAACATTTTTACCTTTCATAAAACACAATTACATGGGGAAAACACTTTTACCAGGACAAAACAAATTTACATTTTTAGAAAACAAATTAACAAGACGCAAAACACTTTTACCAGTCCCTAAACAAATTTACAATGACAGATTCTTCACGGAAAGGGAATGTCCCACACACCGGAAATGTAACTTACTTTGCTTAGCACTGTCCGGCTGTCGAGACGTTCCCCTGTGTTTCCGTCCGGTCCGCGTCTTTTGGAAACTCCAAACACTGACACACGTAAAGCTAAACGGCGTTAAGCTGCTCATGTGTTTGCCACAAAACGGGCAAAACGTCCCTCGGCCGCAGTCCATGTTCGCTCACCATAAACTTTATTTACGCCATTTACTCCACAACTACAACACGAATTTACACCAACAACAACACCTTTCACCGCGTCACTTCCCTTTCCGTGAAGAATCTGTCATTGTAAATTTGTTTCAGGACTGGTAAAAGTGTTTTTCCCCATGTAATTGTGTTTTATGATAGGTAAAAATGTTTTCCAAAATGTAAATTTGTCTCAAGCTAAAAGTGTGTCACTTTGTTATATTGTTTTGCACTTCCCGGCCACCGTACTTATCACTGGACCAAATTGTATCGGTGGAACGATATTGATAAGTCATTTTTCTACGGCATATCTTATGCTTTTAATCTCAGGTGATAGCAGACATTGTGAAACACAACACTCCTTTTAACACCGTAAAAATAAATTCAATATTTTCACACCTTGATGTTAACTTTTATTAAAATACAGTAAAAATTTGCACAATTAAAAAAAATTTTTTAATTTTTTTTCTAATGCTGTCCTGCAGCAATTGTTTGGTCCCATGATTTGATAACCTGAAGGGGAAAAAAGAAAAAAAATTTTAACAAATAGTATGCTTAAACTAAATGATTCACTTGCAATAAGCCTGGCATTCAACAGTCAATGAAGCCTCAATACTGTAACAACAAAATATATTAATTTGAACACAAACATATTTAAAATAAATACTTGTGGCACACAATTGAGTTACAAGATATCTTACCGTTTCAAATAGTCTGTCCATCTGCAAACGTGCACAACAGCACAGTCTCACACTATGAATGAATTTAAACATTTGTGCGGTCGCCGTTATAGGGCAGGTGTTTGCGACAGTCTTTAACTACCCTAGAGGTAAAGAAAACGATCATTTAGCAACCAACTTCTGATCAAATCAAACCACGATAAATCTGTTGAAGTGAACTCACCTTCCAAGATCACCAGCCATTTGTATTTGCTGTATCACAGGTATAAAATCCACCAGTTTATATCCCTGGAAAAAGAACGAATCGGCTTAGAACCAAAACAAGGAGAAAAACAAAATGACATGTAGCCAAGCACAGAAAGATTGAAGTCATAAGTGTCTCATGCACCACTGACACAAAAGACTACTTTTAAAACATAAAATTTAGGTACCGAACCTTACTTAAGACACAGTTGGAAATGTGGTCACTGTGATAGTTCGGCAGTCATGTTTTCACCACAACCACGAAAACAACCAAGCAACAAAATCTTTACACTGTTACCTCATTTTGATAAGCACAAATAATTCACATGAAAGAAAACTAAAATTCTCCTCTTACCTACCAGTCTGGCATGTTAAACACCTTACTTTGGTAGCTGTTTCTCGCTAGTCTTACAACAGCAATCATCTGTTCTCAATAAGACTGCTGGCGATCCCAATAAGCTAGCCTCTCAGCTGGCTCATCCCAATGGCTAGCCTCTCTTCGACGGAGCGCTTCTCAACAGTCTCTTCTCTTTGGCTAGCCTTTAAGCTGGTTCCTTCCTCCTTTGCTGGCACTTCTGACCGTTTACGTGCGAGATTGCCTTCGGGTGGCAATTCAGAGTTGCTAAAAATCCTCTTATGGATTTCATTCACCACAGGAACTCAAACACAGAAGCATCATTTGTCCAAAAGATGAACTACGTGCTACCCACATGTTGCGCAAAACAAAAACGCTAGAACGTGTGCTAGGCCCAATTATAAGAGGAAATGAGCAAGCTGATTTATTCATTTGTTAATGCAATCTGATTACTGCCGTTTCACATGGAGGTTGAAACGCACCGACATAGCATTACTTGGGCAGCAACCGAGGCTTATGGTTTTCAATGTGTCTTTACAAAAGACTGAGATACCCAACGGCATCAGAATACGCTGTGGGTCCATTGCGTGAAACACAATCATGCAACTGGGCGAGTGCATCATTTACCAAATCAAAACACTGACGAATGCAATTAAATAAAAAAAACTGGAGCGGTTTATTTAATCTAGATTGGTGACTGTTTACATTTAAAAAAAAAAAAAAAAAAAAAAAAAAAAAAGAGGAGAAAAAAGAAAAGCAAAGGACAGACACCCTACTGGTTCAAGAGAAAAGCCAACACAACAATGAAACCCTGCATAAAACCTCATTGGAATGCTTTGCACTTCACAGACAAAAAAAAAAAAAAGGATAACTACAAACTAGTAAATGTCTTGCAGGACAAGGGTACTTTTGAAACGTTCCTTTTTTTTTTTTCTTGTTTTTTTACAACTTCAAGACCCCCAACCCCATTCCCACATGATTTTCCTCCCCTATTGAACACCTTCTCTTCGCGTGGCAGACGTTAAAATCGCCACCACGCTGCTTGGCTGGGCAGATCTAGGTGTAAACCTGCTTGCTTCTCTCCTTTCCCTGTCATCTCTCTCTGGCTCTCCTCTAAGTACTGTGGCCTGTTGGACAATACGGAACATAAATTCAGTTACACTTTGCAACCTTGCTTTGTCGTTATCAAGAGCTGAACTGGAGGGGAATGAGTAGTAGTAGCACAGAAGCAAACCTTCAGGTCAGCTAAGACTGCATGGTTAGGACAATGAGGATGAGTTTGCATGTGCTGCAGCCAGAAGGTTTGGAGAGCAACTCAAAAATCAACATTCGTCTTGTGATACTGGATCTTAGCTTAACAAGATTTGAAGGTTTGCTGCTGGATCCCCTGCACTGAAAACTCAATGGTTTTACTCATTTACCGACCAATTGACCAAGTGATTGGGGCTAACATTTGCATAGGTTACAAACGCATCTTATGAGATGTTTGGATGAGCTAAAACAAACTAATGGCTAACTTCAGAGCCCTTTTCCATGAGTGGGGCAGTTCCTTACCCTGGAGTCTAAAACCTTCGCCCGCCAGAGCTGCCTCCATAACCACCACTGGAGCCTCCTCCATAACCACCTACAAAGAGAAGCATGATCGAGCTATGACAAAACGCCAATCATAAGTGTTCCATAACTGCTGCTTTTGATTAACTTCAAAACATGCCAACTTCCACAAGAGCCCGACACCGTGTCCTAACCACATGCGACACGTGATAAAAGGCATCTTTTCCATTTTAATCCGACTTTTTGTCTGAACTAGCCGCAACGGTAATGTGGAAGGAACGACAGGGGATTCTCTTTTAGAAATGGTTTGTATTTCTGCGACGTCCCTGCTGGAACAACAACATACAAAGTATGACAATGATAATATCAGTTACTGATTAAATAACGCCAAGTGAGTTTGACTAAGTGGCAATGGACAATTCACCTCAGATACTGGAAACAAAGGAAACAAGAACAAACAAATGTATTCTATAACAAAGACGGTTCCAGTCACTCATTATGTACTTTTAATAATGCTAATATAATGTAACATTTATGAATTTGATTATGTGCTAGTGCTGTGCGCTTGCTGACAGAGCTCCGCCCACACCAATTCGTCTGATTGGTTGTGATTATTGACTGACTCTGTCATGTCCTGCAGTTGCGTCTCGTCTGGTGTAGACGGACATATTGCTTGTTGCTGGAATTTTATCGCATCTGGTTAAGACACGGAGTTAATGCAACAGTTTGAATTCAAATATAACGTCATAATACCATGTATAACGCTGAAATATTCACTCACCACCATATGGGCCACCGCCGCCGCTTCTTCCACCGCCTCCGTAGTTTCCTCCCTTCATTGGGCCGTAGTTAGAGGAAGACTGGTTGTAGTTGCCAAAATCATTGTAGTCACCGCCACCTCCACCGCCAAAGTTGCCTGCGAAAATTCCATGATCCTTTGAAATTATTATTATTTTTACACTACATACTTTTTTAAGACTTAAAATTAACGTGATGAAATGCTAACAAGATAACTGACCTCCTCCAAAGTTGCCTCCACCACCATTGTTGTAGTTATCATAGCCGCCACCGCCGCCACCGTAGCCTCCACCCTGGTTTCCATAGCCGCCGCCACCGCCGCCGCCACCTCCATAACCACGGTTACCCCCATAATTAGGCCCGCCTCCACCATAGCCACCTGATAAACAAATAGGAGATAAATCAAACATTATTATGGAAACATGATTTAATTATCAAGTGGAATGTGAATCACATTTTTTAAAGCCTATTAATTTACCATTCCCTCCGTAGCCATTGTATCCGCCATCACCTCCACCGTAACCTCCTCTTCCTCCGCCGCCTCCACCTCCTCCATATCCACCTACAAATGAAAAATATTTCAAAATTAAGAACTCAAAGAACACCGTCGACCAGTAGTTTTTAAACAGGTGGCTCAGTGTTCCAAGGAATTTGTCCTCACAACCTGAATAACCTTTTCCAACTATTCCATTAAACATGCATGGTACAAAATTGTATTTTAAAATTAAGATTAACGACTTATTAGGGTTGTCGCGATAACCGCAATACTGGCAAGCCAACCGCGATGTTCACATTTTCATAAGACTAAGCCCTTCTCGTTTTAGACTTCATGCATGTGTATTGAATGTTAAATTAACAACGATATCAAATGAAGAATATATTTTTTTCCCGCCAGCTGGCTCCTTTCTCCCGAGTACCATTGTGATTTGTACAGAGGCTCCATAGAATTGCACTAATCAAGCCTAAACAGTGAGTGAGAGAGATCAACCGAGCATGTGCGATTCAGGTCATATATTCGTGGAAAAAAAACTATGTTTGCCATCTCCGAAGAGAAAAGCGATATCTTTGTTGTAGCATCATTTCAGCACTTAAGGGTATTAAAATAATAACCGTGATTAATTCATGAATGAATCAGCTTTTTGAACGTATTAGTTGAATGAACGGATAAACGACTCCCTCAAAGACAATCACTTGCCGCAACAATGTAACCGCACGGTCTGAAAGCCCGTCTAGAACGCAGAGGCAAGCAGTGCTGATACTGGAGAAATATCAGCAGTTTTAGAAAATTTTATACAAACAATAGCCCAGCAAGCTTATTTATTGTGAAGTTTATGATATTTTATAAGGACCCTTATTTTGACATTGTTTCTTTTAGTTCATGTTTCCCGTACAACGACTCGCAGCTTGTCTGCTTGCCTTGTTGAAGAAATCATCTAGCTATTCACGACTGTTTCCCGAAACCATATTGACTGGTTAAAGATGCCACAAGGGTGTTTGGGAAATTATTTCTTTTGATGAATACCTTTGAGATCGAATTAATGCCAGATCTTTGCTATAAATTAATGACATGGCATTTGAGGACTAATTCTCATTCTTCTCAGTTATTTTGCTTTATTTTCAGATTCAATCATAGACTCGATCACGTACGCACATGGACTCTTCAAAAACTGTGCTTTAAATCTCTAGACAAAGTATAAGACATTTGCACATTTCAAAATAAAAGATATAGATAGCACTGAATGTCATCTTCCTTTTATTGCTCAAGACAAGGATTCATTAAGTCCACGTCATGCAAACAAGAAACTCTGCTTCTAACCACAGATTGAGAGCTGTCGTTCCAACCACACAACTTTGCAATGCCGTTAGCGAATGTCAGATGGAACTATGGTCTCGGGAAACACCGACGCATTGAACAATGCTGATAACAGGGAAACATCTTTTGGGAAATGCACCCGTTTAGTTTCAGTTTCATGTTCATATGTTCTCGCTTGTTGTTATGTATTAGCTTCACTTGTCTAGTTTACTTTCCTTTGCTCTAACCCAGGTAATATTTGTTTTTCTTGTTTATGCATTGTGCGGTTTGCGTTGTTCTCCTTCATGTTCATTCAGAGTGTTTGGATTATTATCACGATATTGAGCCACTCAAAATCATGAATGAAATTCCTTCACTGCGACAGCACTAGGACTAATCCATCCACTTAATGTTTTGCACAATTTTTCACATTTGAGGATGTGCGCAATTGTATTTTGAAAATCTCATTTACTAGAGTAATATTTGAGGACCAAAAAAAAATGTTCAAGAATCTCTGCTATAGAACACTACAACTATACAGTCCCTCCAGAAAAACGCAATTATGCGATCGCTTGATTTGATGCATAATCAGCCAAAGTCCGCATATTTATTCGGGGGTCGCATTTTTTCAAATACGCCGCACTTTCGCCGCATAAATTGCCGATTTCAGCAAGAAAAATATGCGGGGCTAGCATGATTTCATAATCCCTGAAAAAGGGATCATATATCTCAGCAGAAAGTTGAAAAATGTTGCGTTTACTTCACACAAGCAAAGCGCCATTATTTTCCCCCTATTGCCATGGGAACCTTATGAAGTGACGTAATGACGCGACGTGAACGTCGCATTCAGAAGTTGATGCAATTTTACAGTTGTAAGATTGCACTTTTTTGTTACAGAACAGTACCAAAACCTTACAGTTTCAAGTATATTAGTAGTGTGTAAAATAATTCACGTTGCAGTAAGAGATTGGAAGCACTTGATTTAACAGAAGATGTGTGTTTTGTATCACTACCTCTGTTAATCAGGAAGCACACATTTTATTTATTCATTTTTACAGAAGTTGAATATTCCTTTTGTAAAGCGACAGAACTTATTTGACTCAATGTTTTGTAATTTTGAGCCATGTGTTGATGAAGGTCTGAAATAAAACAGAATGAGAACTTCAATATTCTGTGATTTAGTAAGTCTGCCTCTTTACATGAAGGCAGTATCTAGTGAGAACAGGGTGTTGGGGGGGGAAAATCACCGTTTTTTCCTCTTTTGCATCAAAAACCGCAGTTTTTGCAAGTTCCCGCAATTTTAGCGCATAAAATTCCAAAAATATCCCGCATATTCCGTTGCACTTTTTAAGAAAACGTGCCGCATAATCAAGGATTTTTGCCCGCAACAATCACAAAAAAAATCCCGCGTTTTTCTGGAGGGACTGAACTATATGTATAAAAAAAAAGAACATAATATGCAAAACGTTACCTCCTCCATATCCACCTCCTCTGCCAAAGTTTCCGCCACCACCCCCTCGCCCACCTAAGGTTTTATGAAAGATTGTTTAGTCAGCACAAAACATCACAGGGCTACGCGACACAGCTAAAATAAAAAAAGTTGACTCTGAGACACATTTTATTTGCATTGAGGTATACTTGCATTCCATTTCCAGTTAGAAACTCTCACCTCGTGGATTCATTGAGACTCTGTTCATTTCCTCTCTGGAAAGAGCTTTCCTGACTTCACAGTTGTGTCCATTCACCGTATGGTACTTCTGAACTGTGGGGGAAAAAAAAAAAAAAATTGAGAATGTTTTAAAAGAAATATATTAAAACTGCTGACACACAAATGATTGGCAGTCACTTACTGACAATCCTGTCAACGGAGTCATGGTCATCAAACGTTATGAAGGCGAAGCCCCTCCTCTTATCGCTGTTCTTCTCTGTCATGATGTTCACCTCTTCAATTTTACCAAACTGTCCGAAATACTCGCGCAAGTGTTCCTCATCAGTGTCTTCTTTGATTCCGCCCACAAAAATCTTTTTAACAGTGGAGTGAGCGCCTGGTTTCGACGAATCCTGAAATCAGTAGAGTAATTATTCAAATACATATAGAAGACAAAAACTCACCATAAATTTAACCAGAATTTTTATATACGAGAGGAATCGAAAGAGGCGCTTTAAAAATTGTTAGTGGTAAACTTTTTTTAAAGCTGGAAAATTGGATACTTCACACACAAACAAATACACACACACATACATACATACATATATATATATATATATATACATATATATATATATATATATATATATAATATATATATATATATATATATATATATATATATATATATATATACATACATACATATATATATATAGCCAAAAGTTATGTTCAACCTAGGAAAACTGACATCTTCATCAATATTCAAATATTATATATATATATATATATATATATATATATATATATATATATATATATAATATTATATTATATATTAAATAGTAATATTTTTAAATGCATATTGCATAGTTGTTCTTGGAATCAATTGTGTTATTTGTGATAACGCAAAGAATTAAAAAAAAAAATTTGGCCAGGCTGTCAAACAAAGAAATTATGAACGCATGCAAAAATAAGAGAGAACCAAAAAAATATTAATACCCGATTATGTTGTAGTTAGGGGTGTGCGATAGACAAAAAATAATATCTCGATATTTTCTGATAACGATAATCCGACAATATTTTGCATCATTCAAAAATGTTTTACTGTACTAGCTCTGGCAATGTAATTGGTGACAGTGTTTGTTTTTGATTTTCATAATCCGCATATTAGGGCTGCACTATTTATCGTATTTAAATCACAAAATAATAAATAATGCGCAGCTTGTCAGAGCTGTACGGCTCTGTGATCAGTAGTAAATGCTTCTCCATCTGAAAGCCAAAGGGCGCTCTTGCGCACAAATTCAAAATATGCTCTGAAGCAGAAGATAATGTGTCAGCTGAATAAACAGAAGATTTAAGCGCTTTGATTAAACATGACTAATACACACGGCTGCTTTAGTCTGTGTAAGAAGCCTCACAGGATGCTCAACTGTCGTTATGAAGTGAGTTTGGAGTAAAAACATGTTATTAAATGTTGGACAAGATGTTACTTAATGCTTCTTGTGTCTGGATAGATGTTTGACACGTGTTGCTTTTTCAAATGTACATTATAAGCGACTCAAACTCGCAGGGTTTTCAGATGGATTAGCATTCGGAGCCGTACTTCACTGACAACCTTCTTCGCAGTTTCTTCACTCTTTTTAACTTCTGTCAAACGCCACACACTGAATACGCGCACGCAATAGTACTTACTTAGCTATATCACTCAGTGAATTTGTGAACACTTCATGCAGCGTTCTGATTGGTTTCTA